>CM053581.1:255140420-255303373 GCA_028627135.1 Pseudochirops cupreus
TAGTCTGTTTTTTAAGGTGTTATTTTCTTCAGTCAGGTTGTTGACTCTCTTTTCTTGATTTTCTTGCATCATTCTCATTTCTCTCCCCAATTTTTCCTCCACTTCTCTAATTTGGTTTTCAAAATCCTTCTTAAGCTCCTCTATGTCTTGTAACCAGTCTACGTTTTTCTTGGGAGCTTTTGGTGCAGGAGTTCTGACCCTGTTGTCTTCCTCCCATTCCATGCTTTGCTCCTTTTTGTCCCCAGAAAAGGAATCTAAAGTTGGATTGCTGGGCTTGCTTTACTTCCTTTGCCTGCTCATATTGCGAGTCAGTTATTTGACTGACTCCAGGGCCAGTGCTCTATTCACTGCGCCACCTAGCCGCCCCTATCTCATAATTTCCCCAAGGGAGGGGATTTCTCTTACATTGAGGAGATTTATCTTTATCTGTTCCTGTAAAGGGACTTTCCAGGGCTATCTACTTTCCCAACAGTTTGGGAGTTAACCTTCCCAAGGAGTATGGAGGATTGCCTTTCCCAGTGACATAGGAGCTTTCCCAGTCTTCTCCAGCAAGCAATGTATGTAATTTACCTTCCCTAGCTAACAAAGTGGGGGTTTACTAAACCTTAGCTTGGAAAAAATGAAATTAAGATGGGAGGGAGGGGTCTGATATCCAGGGCAGTCTTCTGTGAAAAAGTCCCTCGAGTGAAAGGTTAACCAGACTATTGTGGTTTCTATGAAAGATACTTTTGGTGATCAGGGTCCTGTATTTCAACCTGTACCAAAAACTGTGGTGGGTGGAATCTGAAATAATTGAGGAAACAAAGGCTCAAGATTCCAAGCATATTGATTTATTAAGCAGTGCATGCCATTTGCATAACAAATTGGAACCAGGCCTCCTCAGTTTGACACTGGACGCTAACTACAGGGAGAGATAGAATTGTATGAATTAAAAGATAAAATTAAGTAATATGATTGAGAGTTGGTAGTAGGGAGAGTGAGCAGGTGGACTTTTCTGGATATGAAACAGAATGTCACTCAATTCCCATAATTAGCAAGCAGATGGAAACTTAGGTCTCAAAATGGAATCAATTTTACAAGATGGAATCAGTTTGGTTCATATACTTCCTAGCTGATCTCTTGCCAGTCTCCTTTACTGGACCTTCATCCAGGTCATGCCCACTAATGGTAGGATTCCTACAGATTCTCCTGGGTTGTCTTCTCTTCTTCCTTTCTACTATGCTACTTGATGATCTTATCAACTCCCATGTGTTGGATTATCATCTCCACGTTGATGATTTTTAAATCTTCTTATCCAACCCTGACCTCTCTGCTGACCTCCAGACTTGCATCTCCAGTTGCCTATTGGATATCTTGAACTGAATGTCTTCTAGACATCTTAAAACTCAACATGTCCAAAACTGAACTAATTTTATTTCTTTCCAAACCCTCCTCTCTTTCTGATTTCTGTACTACTACTGTTGAGGGTACCACCACCCTCCCAATTTCTCTTGTTCACAGTTTTGGTGTCATCCTTGACTCTTTACTCTTCCTCCTCCATGTCAAATCTTTTGTCAAGCCTGTTGATTTTACCTTTGTTACATCTCTGCATAGACCCCCTTCTCTTCTCTGACCCTGCCACCACTCTGGTACAGGCCTTCATCACCTTATTACACCATAGACAATAGCTTGCTGGTTGTCCATCTGCCATAAATCTTTATCTGCTTCAATCCATCCTCTACTTACCTTAAAATGGTCTTCCTAAAGTACAGGTCTGACTATGTCACTCCCCTCTTTAATAAACTCTAGAGGCTCCCTGTCACTTCTAGGATCAAATATAAAATCCTCTCTTTGGCATGCAAAGGCTTTCATAACTTGTCTCTCCTCCTCCCTCTCCTGTTCAGCCTTCTTATTTTTTACCCCCTCCACATACTCTTTCATCCAATGACACTGACCTCCTTACTCTTCCTTGAATAAGACATGCTATCTCCTGACTTCAGTAATTTTTTTAAAATATTTTTTAAAAATTATTAAACATTATTTTTGATATTCTGAACTTGCCAAATTAGCAAGCATGAGCATTTCCACATACATTGAGGAACAGAAAAAAAACACAAAACCACAGATCCCTATCTATACTTTGGCCCTCTTTTCCTTTTAAAGTCTGCACTCCCTGCCTCATTTTCCCCTCTACTGTAAAAGCTTTTCCTTGTGTCTTGTATTCGGAAGTCAGATTTTCTATTCTTCACTAATCTTTTCATCAAGAATGCTTGAAAATCCTCTTTCATTAAATATCCATTTCCCTCCTTCCTCTTTCTTGCCCCCCACCCAAAGATTTGTACTCAGTTTTTCTGAGTAATTTATTCTTGATTGTAATCCTAGCTTCTTTGCCTTCTGGAATATCATATTCCAAGCCCACTCAGCTCCTTTAATCTAACAGCTGCTAAAGATCTTGTGTGATACTTACTGTGGCTCTACAATATTTGAATTGTTTCTTTCTGGCTGCTTGCAATATTTTCTCCTTGATCTGGGAGTTCTGGGGTTTAGCGACAATATTCCTGGGAGTTTTGTATTTGGGTTCTCTTTCAGGAGGTGATAGGTGGATTATTTCAGTTTCTATTTTGCCCTCTGGTTCTTAGATATCTGGGCAGTTTTCCTTTACAGTTTCTTGATCATGGCTTTCAGGTAGTCCATTCATTCTTAAATTATCTTTCTTTGACCACTTTCCACATCAGTTGTTTTCCCAGTGAGGCATTTCATATTTTCTTTTTTTTTTCATTCTTTTGACTTTGTTTTATTGTTTCTCCATGTTTCTTGGAATCATTATCTTCCACTTGCCTTATTCTAATTTGTAAGGATTAATTTTCTTGAGTGAATTTTTGTACCTCTTTTTCCAGTTGACCAAGTCTTCTTTTTTAGTTCTTTTCATCAGTGAAATTTTGTACCCTTTTACCATTTGCCTAATTCTGTTTTTTTAAAGTGTTATTTTCTTCAGCATTTTTGTGCCTCTTTTACTGCACTGCTAATTGTCTTTTCTTAATTAAATTGTATCATTCTCATTGCTTTTCCCAGTTTTTCCTCTGCCACTTATTTGAGTTTTTAAATAATTTTTTAGCTTTTTCAGGAATTCTTGTTGGACTTGTGTCCTATTTGCATTTTTTTCATTGAGGCTTTGCTTATAGTTATATTGACATCATTGTTTTCTCTTGAATATTTGTCTGACCTTTGCTGTCACTATAGTATTTTTTTGGTTATTTGCTCATTTTCCCAGCCTGTTTCTCAACTTTGAATTTTGTGTTTAAGTTGAGATCTGTTCACCTGAGGGAGATAATACAGCACTGCCTCAAGCTTCAGGTTTTTTTGCTCTCTTTTCAGAGCTAGTTCTGGGAGTTTGGAAATTTTCAGTGCTTCTATGGTGGTGTGATTTGGAGAGAGGTCACTGCTCTCCTGGTCTGCACTCTAGTCTTTGCTCAGAAAGGGTTCCTGATCCCCTCCAGCCACAAGCACTGCTGCTTGTGTTTGCCCCTTAATTCCTTGTGACCTAAAGTGCTCCTCTTTGCCCTGGAATTGCAATTCAGAAGTGGAGATGTACATTGGAGTTGCCTAACAGTGCCCTGTTCCGTGCCCACTCCTAGCACAGGGCTCCCTTGTAATCTCTTTTTAACTGTTTTTCCAATTCCCTTGCCATCTCTGTGCTGAGAGCTCCTGAAACTGCTGCTGCTGTTGCCATATCTCACAGCTGGTATTGCTGCTGGGTATGCTTTGTGCCAGCCCCTATCCCAGTATCACAGAGCTCTCCTTACTACCTCCTCAGTTACCTTGGACTGGAAAAATATCTCACTCCAACTTTTTGTTGGCTCTGCCATTCCAGAAATCCAGTTTGATGCATTATTCTGAAGTTGTTTGGAAGCGAATGTTGGCAGAACCCGGCTGTAGTACTTCCTCTACTCCTCCATGTCTGCTTCTCCCTCCACACACTTCAGTCATTCTCAGTGGCTGTTTCCCTTTTCTCTGCTACTCCCTTTGCCCCCTTCCCCATGCCCAGAATGGTTTCCCTCCTTATTTCTACCTTCTGACTTCCTTCAAGTCACAGCTAAAATCCTACCTACTATCAGAAGCCTTTCCCAATTCCTCTTAATTCTAATGCCTTCTCTCTGTTTATTATTTCCAGTTCATACTAAATTAGCTTGTTTGAAGCTAATTGTTTGTGCATTGTCTCTCCCATTAGACTGTGAGTTCCTTGAGAGCGAGGACTATCTTTTACCCTTTCTTGTGTATTCTTGGGTATTCAGTGCCTGACCCATAGTAGGTGCTTAATAAATGTTTATTGACTGACTGATTACTTATGTGGCTTCTTTATAGTTAAGAGAACTCAGGAAAAGGAGGTTAAGTAAGTTGACAGTAGCCTTTGTCAACATGTTATAATTAAGTTCTTTGGTTTACTGGGCTTTGCCCTAAGACTGTATCTTTCCCTTGTCAATGTATTAATATTTTGGTCTATTTCTTTTGTAGGTGAAATTCAGTGAACTAACTGTTGACATGTTCCGGATGTTGCAGGCCTTAGAACGAGAGCCAATGAATTTAGCTTCACAGATGAACAAACCTGGAATGCAGGTGACAGTCCTCTATGGTTTTTAAGCTGGGCAGAACTCTTTGAACTGCTTGTACTGTATACAGAAGGAAGTCTTTGTTTCCTTATAACCCAAGGATTAGTGTACTGTGAAATAATTCTTTAGGCCTTCAGAAGATCTGTGTTTTTATTACTGTGGATCTTGCTTTCACAGACGTAGAGTGAAACCCCTTGATCACTTGTGCAGTCTTTAGTTTTTTAATGTGATCAGAATAAGTTCATCAAGTAGCTGGTATTCTGGTAATGAGCCTCTTTGCACTGGGCTAGACTTATTCTCAAATGATGCGTAATTCCTCTCTGAATCTATAATCAGAGCTAGAAATGTCAGAGCTACTCTTTTTTTTTCTTTTGTTGTTTTGTTTTGTTTCTTATCTCTCGTGGTTCCTCCCATTGGTTCTCATACTTCTTTGTAACACAGCTAATGTAAAAATGTGTTTAATATGAATGTATATGTAAAGTCTGTATCAGATTGCACACCATATTGGGGAGGGCGTAGGGGAAGGAGGGGGAGAAAAATTTTCAACTCAAAAGCTTATGGAAGTGAATGTTGAAAACTAAAAATAAATAAATGAATTTTTTAAAAAAAGAAATGTCAGAATTAGACCCTACTAGAAGTAGCCTTCAAGATGTAGAGTCACCTTTATACCTTGTTCATATATCAGAGGAGGGCTTCTGTGAAAGGCTTTAAGCTACAAAAGTTTTTTCTTTCATGGGCAACATGAGTAGGTAGGTCCAATAAAATAACATTTGTTATTTAGTGTACCAGAACATATTTACTTCACCAAAAAAATAGAAAATTGTCCATTAAAATAAAAAAGTGTTTTGTTTTGTTTTTTTGTATTTTGTATGGTTATAGGAATCTGCTGACAAGCCTGCCCGGCGAGAAAACCCTCATAAATATCTACTGTACAAACCAACATTCAGCCAGCTATATACATTTTTAGCAGCTTCTTTTAAGGTTTGTGTGATCATGTTTTCTATTGCCTAGGGAAAAAAGGGGTCTTAAAAGAAACATTATTAACTACATCAGTGACAAATTTAGTGAGCCATCTTCAAATGAAATACTTACTTTTGAACTTGGAAAATAGGAATCCTAAGTATCGCTATGTAGTATAGAAAGAGCTTGTGATAAATATTTTCCTAAGGAAAATTAATGAATGTGTTTTTTAAACAAAGTTAATGAATGTGTTTATGAACTACCACTGTACTTACTATAAGTGTTCATGCCTCCAAACACTGCAGGCATAATAGTTATTGCCAACACCACATCAGGTGAAACAGTATGATATTATGTATATTTGTCAGATATCAAGAAGCACCCAAAATATACTTCTGCTTCATTTATAACAACTTGGGAGATTGAAGATCTCAGGTATTTTTTTTTCTTGGCCTCTGATATAGAGGCTTTTTAAACATGCCTCTTTTATCCCAATAATTATTATTTCTCTATTTAGGCAGATGTAGAACAAGGCATTTTTGCAACCTAGAAAGGCTTGAGTGTTATATCCTTTTACATTTGAAAAGAGTGCTATTTATGTATATATTAATGTCCACTGGAGCAAAAACCTGTATCTTAAAAACTGTCTCTTGTACCACCTTTTCCATTTGCTGTGCCTTAGGCTCCTGGTTTGTTTGTTTTTTTAAACCTACCTCTAGCTTTGAATCTGAATTTGTCATTCAGTAATTTTTGTGATGTCTGACTCTTTGTGAACCCATATAGGGTTTTCTTGGCAAAGATACTGGAATGGTTTGCCATTTCCTTCTGCAGCTCATTTTATAAATGAGGAACTGAGGCAAACAGGGTTAAGTGCCTTGCCCAGAGTCACACAGCTAGTAAGTGTCTGTGGCTGGATTTGAACCCAGGAAAATAAGTCTTTCTGACTCCAGGCCCAGCATTCTGTCCATGGCACCACTCAGCTCCCTCCAAATCTGAATTTAGGCATGCAGAAAAATACTCATTACTTGGGTGTTAGTGTCTAAAGATAATCTTTATAATTTGTAATTACATATACTTTGATTAGTGGTTAGCTTTTTGATTGTTTGCTGGGGAGACAGTTGTGGAGCAAGTAGAAATTACAGAATAGAAGTGTGCTTTAGCTGTAAGGCTGTTAGACTTGAGCCAGAAGACCTGTGTTTGAGTCCACCTCTGCTATGTAACAGTTGTGTGATCTTGAGCTAGTCACTTAGTTTTCTAAGCCTCAGTTTTCTTATCTGTAAAATGAGGGCATTGGAATAAGATGATTACTAAGCCCCTTGAACCTCTAATATTCTGTGGTCTCTAAGCCAACAGAACCAAAATTTCTGCTGGAAAATAGCATAGGATTTTAAATTTGGCTCTGGCTGTCAACACATTGTGGTAGGGGAATTTATTGCTCTTGAATATGTCATGAATTCTTTTTTCAAAAGCACATTTCTCTTTGTTTATTGTTTTATATATTTGTATGTCTTAAATTCCAGGAGCTGCCAGCCAACAGTGTGCTCCTGATTTACCTGTCAGCCACTGGAGTTTTTCCCACAGGTCGTTCTGATAGTGAAGGTATAATAAAGGAATGCTCCCTGTCATGAGCAGGGCTTGAATTCTCTTTATATTCTGCAAGATGATGGCCTGTGGCCTCCTGACTGTCTCAAAATGCCTTTCTCAAGAGGCATCCAATTTAAAGTTCCAGTTTGTCTTTTGAATGTAATGTTCCTGTAGACCCCCAGCTAACTTTATTTGCTTAAACAGTATACATGGAAACCTGTTAGTCATATGAAAGAGCCCTAGACACTGAGTCCAAAGACCTGTAGATTTGAATTCATGCTCTATTGCTTATTGTCTGTGACTGTCTAGTTTTTTTACTTCCCTGGGCCTAAGTTTTCTTCTAGAAAATGAAATTGGTTAAGATCATCTCTAAAGTCCAGTCTAACTCTAAATTCTATGCTTCTATGAGCCTGTTGATCACATATTAAGAGCATGCCTCAGTTTTGCTTGAATGTCATATGAACACTGTTGATTTTGAAGACCCCTCAAAAGCTCATTGTTTCTTGATCCGGACTTCATAACATGATTTTCTCCTTCACGATCATGTTCCCTGAGCCTCTAGTGAATTATCGAGTTGGGTCTGTGGCTGCAGCATGACTGAGAATCTTTGTAGAAATCATTATACTTTTATTACTGTGAAAGTTCAAGCCCTTGTCATGATTTTGTTGATTCTCTCCTTCTTTACATTTCTCTTTTTTTAAACCAAGTTGAATATTAGGGTGCTGCTGGTAAAACTGAAAACTTTATGACAGGAATAGAATGGTCAAAATACTTAGATAAGTTAATTTAAGTAATTAAAACAGTTTCTTTGGTGGAAAGAAATTCTGTCTCATTTCTTTAATATTTTTTTCAACTCATTTCTTTTTTGAAACTTGCATTCCTTTATATAAAGCATGCTCTTTTCCTCTTCCTTGCATGACTCATAGACCCTCTTAAAATGATAAAAAGAAATTAAAATCTCTGTAGTACTTTGTTGCAGTGACTTTTTTTGGGTGGGGGAAGAAAAATACAATTTGATATTGCATGTTTTATTTTGCATCAGTGTATGCTGGTTTATGTTTCCCGTACTTAGGCTAGCCAGTTTGACTTTGGGTTCTTCCTTATTTGCCTCTCATTCTTAAATCTGAAAACTTGAAGTGAATTTTTCATTAAAGAAGAGGATTCTGTTTGTCCCACAGTGTGTTTATTGTTAGTTTCTAGTAGATACTCTTGAAAGCCTCTGTGGACAAGTGACTGACCTGGGCTCCAATATTTTGGCTATTGTGTGATCAGTAAAACATTAATGTTTACAGTATTAATTTGCCCGTTTTCTACCTACTTATAGTAAAACAACAATATTTTTAGTCATGCTTCACAGTAGTAAGTCATCCTAGAAATTAACTTTAGAAGTATGATTATATTAAACATACCTAGTTCTGGATTTACAGATTCTTTTGTGGATCCTTGTTTTTACTGGGTTAGTTATTCACTCCACTGATGCAAATTGTAAAACCCCTATCCCCCATCTTATTATTTTGTACAATTTTTATTCAAATCTTTCCTCTAGTCCTCTGGTGTGTTGAAGGATTTCCTCTGATTTTACAGACTTCTCAGAATATGTAGAATAGCAAAAATAATGATGATGATTTATAAAGCAT
Source organism: Pseudochirops cupreus (assembly GCA_028627135.1). Taxonomy (NCBI): domain Eukaryota; kingdom Metazoa; phylum Chordata; class Mammalia; order Diprotodontia; family Pseudocheiridae; genus Pseudochirops; species Pseudochirops cupreus. Next base: position 255,149,188 of record CM053581.1, read on the forward strand.
TTCCCAAAGAACAACCCTGTAAGATAATGCATATAGACATGATCATCCCCATTTTTAGATGAGAAAACCAAGGCTTGTAATGGGGAAGTGATGTGCCCAAAGTCATGTGGCTTGAAAATATTGGAGCCGGTTTGAAAAGTACATTTTCTGTTATGCCACATTGCCTCATGATAGCATAGTTTGAAAAATAATGTTTCATAATATTAAAGGGTGACTTCAGAAAGGGCAGAGGATAGGAACTGGAGATTTCATTGATATAGAGTACTTCCAGGTGAGGAAATTTCCTTTATAAATGTAAGTCTGCAACATATAGTCCTAAAGAATTTCTTAGAACATAGCCCGTGAGACCCAAATCAGATTAAAAGGTAATGGTAAAATGTTTAGCAAAAGAAATAAAAATGCAGTACAATATAGATGATGTCACTTGATGGTTTTCTAAGTCAATATTTGGCCTAGAGCACTGAGAGGTTAAGTAATCTGCTCAGGGTCACAGTCCTAGGATATTTTAGACATAGGACTTGAACCTGGGTTCTTCTTGCTTTGTGTACAACTCTCTGTGCACTATGCCATACTCACCTTAACAAGGCACTTGACAGAGCCCTGAAATTTTCTGCTTTTTCCTCTATACGGAAATATTTATCATTATGAGACTTCCCAAACTTCTAAAATAGTTCAGTAATGTTAGCTCTTAGAGCAAACCTAAAAATAGGCAAATTTTTCTGTAGCTCTTTATAAGAGATTATTAGGAAAAATTTTGATTCTTATATTTATTGTTTCACATGATATTTAGGACCTGTTGATTTTAATTTTCATATGAAATGTTAGGGTTTTTTTCTTGGAAGTTTAATTATAGTGACTCAAGTTCTCCATCACTTTTGTTATTCCCAGTAATGTCATATGGTATATTTTTACTTTGTTTCTGAATATGCCCTATTTTAAAAACAAATAAATCATGCAGAAAACCCTTAGTACTGTTGAAATAAACATTACCTGGAATTGTTTAAATTAGATACTTTGTTATATTATGAGATTAGAAAATGTGTACTTCTCTTTCTTTCCTGATGAGAATGTATGTTTTCATTTTGTTTGAACCTAAGATAAACAGTAACATTCCAACTAATGTAATTTTTTTCTTCCCTTTCTTTTTACAGGTCCATATGATTTTGGAGGAGTCCTCACTAACAGTAATCGGGATATTATAAATGGAGATGCCATCCACAAACGAAATCAGACCCATAAAGAAATGCACTGGTAAGAGAACTGATCTAACTTCCAGCTATTTTCTGAGGAGTGGGGAGAGAGAAGGAAGGAAACAAGCATTTATGTAGGAGCTACTATGTCCAAGAAACAAGGCTAAGCACTTAACAATTATTATCTCATTTGATCTTCAAAATAACTCTGGGAGGTAGGTACTAGGTACTATTATTCTCCCCATTTTAAGTTAAGAACTTTGAGGCAAATAGAGGTTGAGAATTGCCTAGAGTTATGCAGCTGTTTCTGAAGCTGGATTTGAACTCAAGTCTTCATGACTCAGACCTGTTTTATACTTCCTATTGAAGTAGAAGATTTCTAGTAATACAGAGATGTGAAGGAATATTATTAATAAGCACTCATTAAAATCCAAAATTAACCTAAAAATAGGTTAACTGGGAAGGGAGCTGTGAAATATAAAATGTCAAGGCACAGGGACCTAAGAACGTTAAAATGGTAGCAGTTAGAACTTAAAATATTAGAGCTATGTGGTACTTTGCAGAGCAGTGATGAGGAACCTGGGGCTCAGAAAGGTGGAATGATTTCCATAAGGTCACATTAACAGCAGTGAATGACAACCAGTTGATACCAGTTACTGAAGACTTTTTGTTGATTATCCAAGGAAGAAAGAATTCCTTTGGTCATACTGATCTTAACATGCTTACGATCTCTGAAACTGAGAGCTCTGGTAATTGATATAACTAGAATTGTAGGTAGAAATTCATCTGGTAAAGATCCTCTTCACAACAATGTTTGTTCTTGTCCTTTGTTTTTCTTCTGATGGCTTGATGTTGAATAGTAAGAGGGCAAACCTATATTTGACACCTGGAAAGGTGAGATTTAATGATACTGGTTTGGGAAGAGTAACATTCTGTCATCCAAAAGCCAGGCTGTGCTCAAGAGAGAGAAGAGACTATAGGTTGAATGGAAAGGATGAAGACCTAGTAATCAGGAGACCTTGAGCCTTCTCTTAGCATTTCATTCCTTGATCCCTCTGCTCAGGAATCATTTTTATTTCTTAGATCTTCCATAACACCTTATACCTCTGCATTCTAGTTATTTAGTATCATTATTGTACTCTAGTATATGTGTAATATCCCACTTTGAGAGTTTGAAAGCTAGGAAAGGGTAAGAATTCTATCTTAATTCTATCTCCCAACTACTACAATAATGCTTTAAGTGACTAAATGCTACTATCTGTTTGACATGGTGCAAATCATAGACTTGCTTTTGTTTCCTCATTTAAACAATGAAAAAGGTGGATCAGATAATCTCTAAGGCCATTTCCAGTAACAATGTTCTATTAATTTATCATTACTCTTATTTAGAGAGAGTAAAATGGAAATCCTTATTTATATATCTAGCATCTTAGAAATATGCATAGATTTTAAGGTTTAAGGAGCTTGAGAATTTAAGTTGTGCTAATGTTTTTTGTAATCCCTTTCGTTTATGTCAAGACAAGCACTTGGAAGTCACATTCTGAAAAACAAGACGGAAATAGATACCCTCTCCTCAAGTTTATGGCGTTTCAACTCTTTCTATTTCAGTGGGAAGGATTCTGTCCTTTGAATCTGGAGGTGTTGTTTCATATCTCACTTCAGACACTACTTGTGTGACCCTAAACAAGCAACAGTTTCTCAAGACTTTAGGTTACCCAAGTTAACTTTAATTCTTTTCCTATCAAACTACCAAAGAATTACTTTATAGAACTGGAAAAATAATAACAAAATTCATCTGGAGGAATAAAAGGTCAAAAAAATAAAAGGAGAATCAATGAAAAAAAAAGTGAAGGAAGGGGGCCTAGCAGTAACAAATCTCAAACTCTATTACAAAACTATAGTTGTCAAAACAGTTTGATACTGGGCAAGAAACAGAGAGATTGATCATTGGAATAGACTGGGCATACAATATATAGAAACAAATGAGCATAGTAGCCTAGTGTGTGATAAACCCAAAGATTCTAGCTAGTAAGGTGAGAACTTGAAATTTGACAGAAACTACTGGGAAGCCTGAAAAGTAGTCTGGCAGAAACTAGGCATAGACCAACATCTCAAACCATATACCAAGATAAGCTGAAAATGGGAACATGATTTAGACATAAAGAGTGATATGAACAAGTTAGTGGAACATAGAATAAATTACCTTGTCAGATCTATGGATGGGGAAGAATTTATGATCAAACAAGCGATAGAGAGGTTCACAAAAAGTAAAATGGATAATTTTGATTGCGTAAAATTAAAAGGTTTTTGTGCAAAATCAACGTAGTCAAAATTAGAAGAAAAATAGGAAACCAGGGAATAAATTGCAGCAAGTTTCTTTGATAAAGGTCTCATTTCTCAGGTATATAGAGAATTGAAACAAATTTATAAAAATAGGAAGGAGCTTATAAAAGGTCGAAAGTTAACAAAAGGTTTTTTAAAAAGGGGCAGATAGGTGGTGCAGTGAATAGAGTACCGGCCCTGGAGTCAGGAGGACCTGAGTTCAAATCCAGGCTCAGATACTTAACATTTATTAGCCACGTGACCTTGGGCAAGTCAACCCTAATTTTCCCTCCAAAAAAACCCAAAAACCAACCAAACAAAAAGGTAATAAATGGTCAAAGGTTATGAACAGGCAGTTTTCAGAGGAAGAAATCAAAGCTGTCAATAGTCATATGAATAAAATGCTCTAAATCACTAATAATTAGAGAAATATGAATTAAAACAGTTATGAGGTACCACCTCACACCCACCAGATTGGCTTACGTAACATAAAAGGAGAACTACAAATGTTGAAGGGCATGTGGGAAAAAAGGTACGTTGGTATGCTTCTGGTGGAGCTGTGTTCTGGTCCAGCCATTCAGGAGAACAATTTGTAGCTATGCCCAAAGGGTGATAAAACTGTGCATATTCTTTAATCCAGCAATACTACTTCTAAGTCTGTATCCCAAAGAGATCATAAAATGGAGGAAAGGACCCACATGTACAACAATATTTATAGCAGCAAAGAATTAGAAATTGTGGAGATGCCCATCAATTGATGAACAAGTTACGGTATATGATGGCCATGGAATACTATTGTGGTGTAAGAATTGATGAAGAGAATGTTTTCAGAGACATTTGGAAAGATTTGTCTGAACTGATGCGCGTTGAATTGAGCAGAACCGAGAGAACGGTCTACGCGGTAACTACAATATCATAAGAAAAATAAAGTGTAAAAGATGTCGTAACTCTGATCAGCACAGTGATCTGCCACAGCTCTGAAGGACTCATGATATGAATTGCTATCCACCACCAAATAGAGAACTGATGGACTACAGTGCAGATTGAAACATTTTTCCCTTTCTGTATTTTTCTTTCTTCCGTCTCCCTGCTCCCCCTCCCCCCATGACGAGAGCAGAAATGTTTTACAAGACCGTAGGTGCCATATTTCTTTCTCAATGGGCAGGTGAGGAGGGTGGGGAGAGAAAAAATTTGAAAGTGAAAATATGAACAAAATAAAAATAAAAACTAACAAAACTTTAACAGTTCTTTTACATGCGTAATAGCTAAAAAAAAAGGGCGATCTGGGTTCCCCCAGCTGAAGAGAACAAGGCCTGTAATATTTGATTTGGATGGTTGGCCTTACTGAGTTCTTTATTTCTCTTCCTAGCCTTCATCCTGGAGATCTCTATCCTTTCACCAGAAAACCTCTGTTTATCATTGTGGACTCGTCTAACAGTGTTGCATATAAGGTGAGTCAGACAAGAGCTAGTCATTAAATACTAGTCCCAGGACTCCCTTCTTTTTACTGTGTGTTTTGTGTCTTGCTTTATTTTATTTTATTTCTTTTACACAGTTTGTATTTAGTCTTTCTTTTCTTTTGAGGTTGTGCATGCTAGTAAGGATCTGGTGCTATGAATAGAAACAAGAAGAAAACTGCATGAATGGACGCTCAGTGGAAAGTAATAAATCCTGAAGGAAAAAAAATCAAGATTTCCAAGATCTCTGGTGGGAGGTTTATTTATGTTATATACCCTAGGATGTCTGCTTTTGTGGAGGTGGGGATATTGCAGAGAATTTTTTTTCTCACTTTTCAAAAATTTTTTTTACCACCATACATCAAGTTACTTTTAGTTTTTGAGTGAACTTGCTGTGCCATATTTTTGCCATATAACATATTCAAATTATTGTAAAGGCATATAAATGGATGACTATAGATGTGTACACCATTAAGATTTTTTCAGTCATAACAGTGGGATGACGATGGCAGTACACTTTGAGACAAAACCGGCGGTCAGCTTACACAAATCCTATAACTGGTCTTGCGTTTAGTTTCCTAATGTGCAAAATGAGAAAGTTGGACTGGGCAGTCTTTTTAGTTTCTTTCCTTTCTAGATTCTGTGAGCGTATTGGTCATATGTCCTAGGACAATCATTTATCTTCTTTGAGGTTTAGGTTCCTTATCTATAAAATAGGATATTAATGTTTGGCCTGCCCTTTTCTTATGGTTGTGAAGATCAAATGAAATAGTGGGCCTAAAGTGGTTTGTGAACCATGAATCAAATTTTCAACTATTACAAAAATAGAAGAAAGTTATAGCACAATATACTAAAATAATTAAGATCCTTTGTCATACACTGTGAAGGTAGAGTTTTAGTTTTTTTAATAAATAAAACTTAGTTTTTTATAGCAGTTGAACACTTTATAACCCAATCATTATTATGATTCAAACTAGGTAATTCCCAGAAAAATTCCAACAAAAACTCTGGAGTCTACTGCATCTGTATGGAATTATTTTGTTAGTGAACATTATGCTCAAAAATATGCAGGGTATGCAGAGCTGCCACTTTTACCTACTTTCCATTGTATGTTCTCATATTTATGACCAGATCAGAGAAGCTTGAATTTGCAGATTTATTTCTAGAGAGCAATAGGGACATCTGTTAACCAAGTGATCTGACCCTAAATATATGTTTCCCAACTGGTTTCCATGTTTAGTTTTACCTTTTGGGATTGAACTGTGAATTTTAGCAGTGCTTTTATGCCAAGCAGTAGTTAGTATATACCCTGATATTCCATTCTGTTCCTTAAATTTCAGGTCTTTCAGTTGCTGGGAAAGTTAACTATATCCATGTGTTTGTTTGTTTTTAGATTTAGAGTTGTAATTACTCAGGGTTTTGTTTTTTAAAGAGTGGAAAAGGGTGGCTGCTAGCTTCTTTTGAGGCAATATGTTTAAAAAGAAAAACTTACCTCAAACAAAACAAAAGAATGAGTTGATGTTGTAAAATAAAAAAATAGAATATGCCTGTGCACAAGTTGAAAAATGTTCTTCTAAGGTACAGAAATTCCTTTATTTTGTTTTTTTAAATCCGGCTAGGTGTCATAGTGTTGGACTTTGTGAGTCAGAAAGACCTGAGTTCAAATCCTGTCTCAGTTACTAACTATATGACCTAGGCAAGTCATTGAACTTCTCAGCTTCAGTTTTCTCAACTGTAAAGTAGGGATGATAATAATACCAACTTTACAGAGTTGTTGTGAGGAAGAAATAAGATGTATATGTAAAGCACTTTGTAAACCTTAAAGTGTTATGTAAATGCTAGACGTTATTATGAAGAGTAGTAGTACTAGTGATCTGTTGTATTAGCTTCAGTTAATGGGAATCTTTATATCTCCAGTACTTTATTTAAAAATTTTTCTCTAGGGGAGGCTAGGTGGCACAGTGAATAGAGCACCGGCCCTGGAGTCAGGAGGACCTGAGTTCAAATACGGCCTCAGACACTTGACACTAGCCATGTCACCTTGGGCAAGTCACTTAACCCCAATTGCCCTCCAAAAAGCAAAAAACAAACAAAAAATTTTCTTATAAATTCTTTTTCAAAATTATCTTAATCTTATTTTTAAGCTTTAATAGAAGCTTAAATAATAACAAACATGAACATTTCCATATTCAAAGAAGAATGGGAAAGATGTCTTTCATGTAAGTTAAAAAATAAACTAAGATACAGTTTGGGGAAGACACGACTTGACAGCAAGCAGTTCATTAAAAAGGCACTCAAAACTTATGGACTTTAATTGAAGTGGTGAGTTATCCATCCCTAGATGTATTTAGGCAAATTCTGAATGATGATGCGTCAGGAATTTTGTAGAACATTCCCTAATTGGGTGGAAAATTGACTTAGATGATGTCTCTAACGTCTTTTCCAATTTTAAGACTAAAACTCAGTTCAGAAAAGGAGATAGCATGAAATTCAATGACCTGAGCATTGGACATTTTCTAACCTGCTGTTCTCATCATTCTTGTTGGGTAGTAGTTAGTTACATGTTTAAGTGATACATACCATTTGCAGTAGTGGTATATTTCTTTGGAGTGAGGGTGAAATGTTCTGAGCTGTTCTGTGATGGGGTTTTTTGTTTTGTCTTCCTTCTTTCTTTCCTTTTGAAAGAAGAAACCCCTTTGAAGAATTGAAGTGTAATGAGAAAGATGGATGCTTGCCAAGAAATGATTTGCATCTTTGTCAAAATCGACATAATTATCCACAGAGCCTCATTTTTAAGGCATTTGGCTCATCATAGCAGACAGCTGCAGTCTGTTCATAATTTCTGACTTTCAGGAAAACTACTAAAAAGTTAAAACTTTTAATGGCAAGAGGTGATTTAAGAAGATTGAGATACACAGCAGATGTTGATGCACCATCCCAGCGTCACAGAATGTAGCTTATGTAGATGGCGTTGGGACACATAGGATCAAAGTTCTGAAGCTGGGAGAGACCTTGAAGGCCACCTAGTTCAACCTTCTCATTTTACAAGTGAATAAAATGGGGCCTAGAAGGCTGAATGACTTGATTAAAGTCAGATTTATAGAAAGCATCAGGAAGAAGAAAGTTAAGGAAGTAGGGAGCCATGATGGAGAGAATTAGTATTCAGGAAATGTCACTGGGAGGCTACCAGGTTAGAATGTCACCAACTCCAACTTGCCAGTAAGATTTTTGGAGAATCATTTTTGACAATCAACTTCTCATGACAATAATACCCTACTAATATTTCATAAATGCCAATCTATTTGCCTGTAAACCTGTGTGTCAGCTGCTCTCCTTGCTCTCTGAGGACAATGTTTTGGTCTGCATAAGCTTTCACTGCTCTACTGAAGGCAACAGAACAACTCAAACACTGAATGAAACCAACCCTTGCTCCCCTGTAGCATTCTGTTCAAAGGAGGAGCCTCCTGCCAGGGGTCAGCTCTTTGCATGTTAGCCTTTTTTATTTTCTCCATGAAATGAATTTTGAATTTTTTTCCTTTTCTCTCCTTCTAGCTGCATATAACATGTAAAGTACAAATAATTTAAACAAATTACTTAGACCATATTGGTTTTTAGCTTGTTTTATACAAAGTAGCTTTTTATTTAAACTATTACCTTTTCACTCACTTTTTATGCCAGTATGGATGTTTGTGCTACTTTTAATCTTTTGTTCTACTTTTTTATTTCTGTTGCATTAATTTCTGTGCTACTTTTAATCTTTTGTTCTACTTTTTTATTTCTGTTGCATTAATAATCCGTTTGCTACTATTTTGTAATAATTTCTTAAGTCTCCATTAAACTCTGGTATCTATATTAGGTTAATTCAACCAAACCATTCTAACATTTTATCATTTAATTTATGGCAAGTAAATTAGGTAAACACAATCCACTAGAACTCGTAAATTGAATTAGATCAGTACCAAATAATGCAACCATATAATGTCTTTTCCCTAAATATTATTTTGTTGGTGTTTCTTTTAGGGATGGGGGAAGGCAGGAGTTGAGCATGGTCTATAGTACTTTGATTAAATGTAATTTTAAAAATTCTGTTCTGCCCTCTTCTGTTCCTGTGCTGAATTTTCTGTGAGTATTATAAATTGTTATGTAGGAGTTTGGATTTGAATGTGATTTATATTGTTTTCTGTCTGGTTTATATGAACCAGGTTAACTAATATAGCACAGACACACCTGGTCTATTTTTTTTTCAACGAATACTGGCTTCTTTGCTAGAGGCTGTAGGTGAGGAAAAAAGAGACAGAATCCATTCACCCAAAGTGTTGTGCTTTTACACAAAGTATGCCATTAACTGACAACAGTCTAAGCAGAACAGATCTTAACATACATGACTTAAAGCAAAGGCACGTTCTTAGGTACAGTAACGTATGTTTGCAGTACTTCTTTACTAATTTGGGGAGAAAATAAAATAGAAAAGCTGTTCCTTATCTGTTTCTGATAATTTTTGTTTTTGGAAATGTGCAATTAGACAATAGTTAATCTTTATCTTCTCTCAGTACATTTTTTACCTGAAAATGTATTGCCTATTCAAATGAGCAGATTCTAAAATGGAAGCCATTCTTGTTTTAAAAGCATATGTTAAAAGTTTCCCTTGTTTTCACTTCATGATATTGCCACCTGCAGGACACACATGAAGGTTGATAGACATATACCCCAGAAGAAATAACTCACATTTCTATACTTGTGAAAATTTGTCATTATTTCTCTATGCCACTGTTTTTTACTCTAAAGCAGATCACTCAGACCAGCTCCTCATACAACCTTGTTATTATGCTAGTTTCAGGAAGTCATGATTTTCCTGCCAATATGAGCTTTCAGTTTTATTGCTTAGAAGTTTTACTATTGTTAAATTTATGAGTTTTGTCATGCATCTGTTTTCAGATCAAGGTACTTACATGTAATATAGTTAGAAGTCTTTTAAAAATTTAATTTATTTCTTTTGTTTTTATATGACCTGCTTTCACATTATGCAAGGGGAGGGGGAGTAGTTCAGCACAAATATCTAACATTTATGTCCCAACTAACTTTGGTAGTTTCACACTCAAGGTTTCTTCCTTCCTTCCTTGCAAAAACAGCAAGGAGGTGTATTCACATACCTCTTTTGGAGAGCCAAGCTTGGTTATTATAATTTTATAGGATTCAGTTTCATTTGATTTGTTTTGGTTTTCATTTACATTGCTGAAGTCATTGTACATGTTATTTTTTAATTTCATTTTGCGTCCATTCATTCATATAAATGATCCCTTGCTTTTCTGTATTTATCATTTTAATAATTTCTTACATCACCATTACATTCGTGTACTGAATTTTTTTTGAATGTTCCTCAAATTCATGGACATCTAATTTATTTCCAGTTCTTTACTACCATTAAAAAAAAAGTGTTGTCGTTTTTCAGTCATGTACAATTCTTCATGACCACATTTGGGGTTTTCTTGGCAAAGCTTACTGGAGTCATTTCCCATTTCCTTTTTCGGCTCACTTTACAAATTAAGAAACTGAGGCACACAGGGTTAAATGACTTGTCTAGAGTCACACCCCTAGTAAGTAATTGAAGCTGGATTTGAACACAGGAAGATGAGTCCTCCTGACTCCAACCCAGCACTCTATCCACTGCCACCTAACTCTCGTAGCATCAAAACAATGATGACAAAAAAAAATGCTGCTTTAAATACTTTGGCATGTGTGGAACTTTTTTTTCAACATTTGACATCCTTGGGGTAAATGTCTAGAAGTAAGATCTCTAAGTCAAAGAGAATGGACCTTTAAGTCACTTTCTTAGTATAATTCCAGATAATTTTCTAGAATGGGTCTATATTAGTTCACAGCCCTACCAAGAATGCTTTTCTATGTCTCTTCCAACATTTAATATCATAATAATGACAACAGCAACAACAATAATAAAAAGAAGACAAAGAAGAAGCATTCATATAAGCATTTTAAAGTTTGCAAAGTACTTAACAAATATTATCTAATTTTATCCTCACAACATCTCCGGGAAATAGGGGCTATTATTGCCACCATTAAACAGATGATGAAATTTAGAAAGACAGAGGCTAAGTGACTTGCTCAGGGATACAGTTAGTGAATTTGTGAGGCAGAATTTGACCTCAGGCCTTCCTAACACCAGGTCCTGCATTCTACCTCCTTTGCCACCTGGGCGCCTGGGCACTCTTAGCTCTTATGGTCTTTGCCAGTTTGCTGGCTGTGAAGTGAAACCGTGGGGTTGCTTTGATTTGTATTTTGCTTGTTATTAGTAATTTGAAACCTTCTTTTGTATGGTTGTTCATAATTTGCACTTACTCATTTGAGAACTGTTTGCTCTTATCTTTTGACCACTTGTCTATTGGGAAATGGCTTTGTTCTTCTAAGTTCTGTTGGTTGTCTATATCTTGAATATCAAACCCTTATTAGAGATAATTGATGCAAACTTTTTTTACCAACTGTTTTTCTTTTTATCCTGTTTGCTTTAATTTAGTTTTGTGAAAACTTTTTAACTTCAAATAATTTATCTGTTTAATCTCTTTTAATCTCCTTTATTTCTTTTTTGGTGATGAATTTTGCCCACAGCCACAACTGTAACCAGTACTCGATCTGGTTCTCTTCTAATTTTGCTGTGATATGATCTTAATATTCAGGTCATATATCCATTTTAAGTTAACTATAGCATATGGCATAAGATAGATTAAGCACTTATTAAGAGTTTGTGGTGTTCTAGGCCCTGTGTTAAGCACCGGGAGCACAAATCAAAAAGCAAGATAACCCTTGTCTTCAAGGATCTTACATTCTAATGGAGGAAGACATTTAAAGGGGAACATGTCCTGGAGCTGGTGGCCAGGAAGTAAGGAGGAGGTCAGGTTCTGAGAAGCTAAAGTAAAAGATTACCTAACAGAGCCCAGGTTGGTTCCAGAAGCATAGTCCATGGTTCCACTGGGGAAGATGTGGAATAATGACTAGAGTGGAAATGGAATGGTTTGGAGCTGGTGGCTAGGGAGTGCAATGGAAGCAAGCCTGATTGTTCTAAACCTAATTTTTGCTAAAACTCTTTCCAGTTTTCCCAGTGGTACTTGGTGTATAGGGATTTCTTCCCCAAATAATTTAATTTGTAACCCAATGGGGTTATTGAGGTCAGTTGTTTCTGATTCTTCCTTATCTATTTTGTTCTACTTTTCTACATGTTCTGCTCTTTTACTTTTCTTTTTTAACCATTAAAATTTTTTTATGATCACTGCTTTATAATATAATTTGAGGCTTAGGAGTACTATTTCCCCTTTGTCCTTTGTTTCCATTGAAATTCTAGACTGTTTTTTTTTTCCCCTGGATGTTCCTTTTGCTATTCTTTTCTAGGTCTGGTAAAGTATTCCCTCAGTGGTGTTTCAGTTCTGAACATTTAAAATGTTTATAAAATTTTCAATTGTTAAAAGATATTTTTTGTTGTTGTGTGAACATCAAATCTATTGAAACCCCAATTGTCCGTAAGAGACAATGATAATGTACTTGTGATTAGTCTTTAGTGATCTTGAAGTAATGAATATATTGTGGATCTGTCCAAAAGTAGAATGAGCTTCTTTTCAGTGGGCTGTTTTGGCTGTGCCTAATTCAGTATTGGAACAAAATGAGACACTCATAAATCATTCACCAGTTAACAAAAAAGTTTACTTACTTATAGGAAGAGGAGGATCTGCAAAAGGATACGTAACCATTGAAGAAACCTCAAGTTGATTTAGCTGACTGAAACTGCTTTGCCTGCATTGCCTGTCATGATCTACAGTTTACGTCTTCAGGCACTTCTTCAGCTCCTCATGAGTGCTTTTTACTCAAGCAGTGAGGCAGCAGCCTTTAATCCCCTGAACCAACCTCATCTCAAAGAATGTCTCAGTACTTTTTCTGCTTCTACACCGCCATCTTGGCTCCACCCCTGTAAAGAGACTTTTTTTTTTGCTTTTTGGAGGGCAATTGGGGTTAAGCGACTTGCCCAAGGTCACACGGCTAGTTTTTGTGTTAAGTGTCTGAGGCCAGATTTGAACTCAGGTCCTCCTGATTTCAGGGCCAGTACTCTATTCACTGTACCACCTATCCGCCCCTGTCTTAGTACTTTTAAGGAAAAACCAGCCTAACTTGCATAGGGGGAAGGGTTAAGATATATCTTTTTCCTCTTGCCACAGAGGGGTTCTCCTTCTGTGGAGGTCTTCTTATAAAACTTGGATGACTGCTTTTTGGGGATCATAAAATCTAAAAAGGAGGGAAGTGGAATAAGCAGTTATATAGTGCCAGGCACTATATTAATTGCTTTACAGATGTCTCATTTGAGCCTCACAACTCTGCTAGCTAGGTGCTCTTATTGTTCTCATTTTACAGTGAAAGAAACTGAATTAAACAGAAGCTAAGTGATTTGCCTAGTTAGCAGTTAGCAAATTACAAATACAGTTAGCAAGCATCTGAGGCCAGATTTCAACTCATATCTTCCTGACTCCAGGCCCAGGGTTGTATCCATTGCCTACCTGCCTGCTTTGTGCTACCCATGTGTATCAGAACAAGTACCTTCTAGAGATGATTATTATTTTATTACATTATTTACATTTAGCTACATTAGGTAACTAATTTGAGTTATATAAGTTAACTACAGGAGTTAACTAGTTATAGTTAACTATAATTTAATTTAGTTAAGTTAGTTTACCTTTGATGTCAGGCTTCTGATTGATTCAGCTCAGATTGATTAGGGACTGAATACTTGCCGTATGTCTGGGTTGTCTTCTGGGTACTTCATTTTGGGGTACTTTGAGTTCACTTTGGCCCAAGGAACCACTTTCATTCTAGTCCCCTGTGTTTGGAGTGATCTGCTCTGGAAGCATTGCCCCACTATAGTTATCACAGGACCCAGTGGGGTAGGGAGCCCTGATCAATTGGTTTTTCTACCATTTTAAGAAAGAAGTAGCCCTGCTGACCTTTGCAAGGTCAGCATATTTTTATGTTCTTGATTATCTATCCTGTTCGTCTTCTAAGAGCTTGGCCCATGTATCATTCCCTTCCTTCCTTTTTTTATTCTAACTGTCTCTGTCCCTCCTGGTTACAAACATCTTATCCTTAAAATACTTTCACTTGACCCAATAATATCAAGTTATCAGCCTGTGTTTCCTTCCTTTTGTGGCCAAACTCTGACAAAGAGTCTTCTATACTTACTTCTTCCATTTTTTAAAACCAATTCTCACTTCTCAGTCCCTTGCAATTTGACTTCACCTCACAATTGAAAATGCTTTCAAGGCTGACAGTAATCTCTAATAGTGAAATCAATGGCTTTTTCTCATCCCTACTCCTACTTGATGTCATTGAAGCTTGCCAACCACTACCCCTTCTTCCTAGATACTCTTTCTTGCCTTTGATGACATTGTCTCCCTGACCACCCCTTTTTAAGATTCTTTGGGGGCTTGCCCTCCAGTTGGAAAGACCTCAGAAACCATCTAGATTAAGAATATAATTTTCATATTCTTTGAGTTAGTTTGCTTGAATTGTATTCTTTAAACAGTCAAAAAGTATGCTTTCATGATACAGTGGTATGAAAAAATGCTAACATGTTTATGCATGAGAAGAAACAATTTGAGTTTTCTTTCCTCTGGGTGCATTGCCAAAGGAGGACCTTATGGGCAAAAACTTTCCTCTTAAAAAGATCTAAATGTTGGAAAGGCAAGATATATTGGCAGTGGATGAGTTGGAATCTACAGGCATCTGCCAGTAGTCTCAATTTGTTCAAAGCAATGTATCTTGTAGATTACTGGCTTGTTTTTCATAGCAATTTGAGCTCCTAGATGATAGAGAAAGCAGTGACCGAAACTGATTCTTTATAAGTCATTCTGATCAATAAGGTAGAAAAGAGTTAGTAAAGTGAAAATGATTGGGATTCCTTGGAATCTTGAACACTATTATAATAGATGAGGAAATAAATGCATGGTATAGTTAGTCATAAACCCTGTGCTTTAAAAATAACCAAACTAACAGATATCCCAAAGGTTCAAAGAATACTTTGAGTCTGATGCTGTGGCCAGAGACTCTCAAACCGAAGATGCCTTAAGAAAAATAGATCTCAAAAATGAAACTGAAAAAAATCTAAAAATGATCAAGATGAATGATCCTAAAATAACGCAAGTGATTCCTGTAACTAAACAGATTTTTCTGAGGTGTTGAAATTTTCGGACTACACGTGCAAAAGATAGAAGGAGGGCTGTATAACCAAATACAAATATGAAGAAGTGGCATAGGCCTATTAGAAGAGTGTCAGCAAAGTATAAACACAGGAACTTTCAGAAGTATTTAGGGACAATAAAGAGGGTTTAGATTTTATTTTGGTTTGGTTCAGAGACTCAACTATGTAAGTGTAGAGAAGCTATGGCTGGACAGTTTGTATGAAAAGAGATCTGGATGTAGCAGAGGTTTGGGAATTCATTATGAGTCGACAAGATGACATGACTACTAAAAAAATCTAATGTGATTTTTGGATCATAGCGTCTAGAATTAAGGAAGTGCTAATCCTGCTGTTCTCCACCTAGATACCACATTTTTATGCTCAGTTCTAGGTGCCACATTCCATGTAGGACACTGATAAGCTGAAGCTTGTCCAGATCTGTTGATGAAGAAGCCAGGGACCATGTCACAAAGGCTCAGGTGAAATAATTAAGTGGGGGAACCTGGAGAGTAGGATGTATTGTGTGTAGGGGGAGGGTAATAGCATGGGGTAACATGACGTAATTCTATTCATGTATTTGAAAGCCTATCATACACATGGAAGAAAGATTTGATGTACTGTTTTGCTCCAGAATAGAACTAGGAATAGTGTTTAGAAGTTGCAGAGAATCAGATTTTAGCTCCATGAAACTTTTCAATAATTAAAACTATCCAGAAGAAGGATGACCTTGAGGTCATAGATTCTTCTTCACTGGAGGTCTGCATATGGAGACTGGGTGACCACTTCACAGAGATTTTGTAGAAGAGATCCTTGATCAGGTACAGGTTAAACTAGATGATACCCGAAGTTCTTTCTGCTTTTAGTGCCTGTAATCTCCAACAAATGATCATTACCTCTTCACTTAAAGCCTGCCAGTGAAGGACAACCTATGACCTCCCCAGCCAGCACATTTTAATTGGGGACAGCCCTACAATTTTTCCTTAATCAAGTAAAAATCTGCCCATCTGTAACTTCCATTCATTACTAATAGTTCTGACCCCTTGGACCAAGAAGAACAAATCTAACACTACTTAGAAAATGATAGGTCTTGAAGTATTTGAATGTGGCTATTATGTCCACTTTTGGTTGTTTTTTTCTCCAAACTAAACAGGCTCCTTTTCTTTAGCCTATCCTCATAGGACAGGATGTTCCTCTTACGATTCTGGTTGCCATCTTCTGAACATACTCCAACTTGTCTACTTCTTTCCTAAAATATTGTGCCCATAAAGGTTTCTGCAAACACGAACTGATCAGGGAAGAGTATAATGGAATTATTACCTTCCTTGTTCTGGATACTATGCCTTTATTAATACAGCCTTGTATAGAATTAGCTTTTTTGACTGCCATGTCACACTGTTGAGCCATGTTGTGCTTGAAGTTCACTAAAACTCCCAGACCTGTTCCGTCATCCTGTACTTGTGAAATCAATTTTTTAGCCCAAATGTGGAACTTTGCTATTATCTATGTTAATATCGTTTTATTTGATATATCCATTGTTCTAATCTATGGAGATTTTTTGATATTCAAATTGTATTGACTTTCAGTATACAGTTACCTATTGTAACTTTCCTTTCAAGTTTATGATCTGATTCCCAAGCTCCTCAGATAATTCCTTCTTTCCAAATTACTAGTAATATTCTCTTGTGACAATATAACTTATATTTTTTTAAAAAATTCTCTTGATCCTTACTCAAATGATTCTCCTCTCATGTACCTGGCTTTCATCATCATTATTATTATTAATTTACTTTTAGTTTACAACATTCAGTTCCACAAGTTTTTGAATTCCAAGTTTTCTCTTCCCCTTCTCCTCCCCCCTGCCCTCCTATGGTGGCATGCAATCCGATATAGGTTCTACAGGTACCTTCACATTAAACATTAGTCAAGTTGTAAAGAAGAATTATAACCAATGGAATGAATAATGAGAAAGAAGAAACAAAACAAAACAAAACACAGAGGGTTTGCTTCAATCTGCATTCAGACTCCATAGTTCTCTCTCTGGATGTGGATAGCATTTTCTGTCATGAGCCCTTTGGAGTTGTCTTAGAACCTTCTGTTGCTGAGAAGAGCCAAGTCTGTCTAAGTTAGTTGTCACAAAATATGACTGTAACTGTGTACAATATTCTCCTGCTGCTTGTCCCCTCACTCAGGTTTTCCTGAAGTCTGCCTACTTATCGTTTCTTATAGCACAATAGTATTCTATTACATTCATATACCACAACTTGTTTAGCTATTCTCCAATTGATGGGCATCGCCTTGATTTACATTTCTTTGCCGCCAGAAAAAGAGCTACTACAAATATTTTTGTACATGTGGGTCCTTTCCCACTTCTACGATCTCTTTGGGATACAGACCTAGAAGCGATATTGCTGGGTCAAAGGGTATGCACATTTTTATAGCCCTTTGGGTATAGTTCCAAATTGCCTTCCAGAATGGTTGGTTCAGTTCACAACTCCATCAGTGCATTAGTGTTCCAATTTTCCACATCTCTTCCAGCATTTATCATTTTCCTGTTTTGTCATGTTAGCCAATCTGACAAGTGAGATGTGGTACCTCAGAGTTGTTTTGATTTGCATTTCTCTAATCAGTAGTGACTTAGAGCATTTTTCGTGTGCTCATAGATATCTTTAATTTCTTCCTCTGAAAACCGCCTATTCATATCCTTTGACCATTTATCAGTTGGGGAATGATTTGTATTCTTATGTATTTGACTCAGTTCTCTGTATATTTTAGAAATGAGGCCTTTATCAGAGACATTGGTTGTAAAAATTCTTTCCGAGTTTTCTGCTTTCCTCCTAATCTTGGGTATGTTGGTTTTGTTTGTACAAAAGCTTTTCAATTTAATGTGATCAAAATTATCCATTTTGCATTGCATAATGCTCTCTATTTCTTGTTTGGTCATAAAATCTTCCCTTCTCCATAAATCTCACAGAAGAACTATTCCTTGCTCTCCCAGATTGCTTACAGTATCAGCCTTTATATCTAGAACATGAACCTATTTAGACTTTATTTTGTGTATCTGGATTTCTTAATATAATGTGATATAAATATGTAATATTACTTCACCATTTAAAAAAATCTGTTCTTAGGATATCTTACCATATTATAAGCCCCATCCTACAATTCTCACTGTTAACTCTGAGGTGGTTCCCTTTCTTGTGTCTCATTCACCCTGTTCATTATCCATCCTTTGTAACTAGACATCTCAGGCAGGGTTTTATTGCTTTCTCACAGGCACTCAGGCAGATATGTTTTTACTAGTCCTCATTAGGTGTACTCTCTCCCTTTCTAAGTCATGCTCCAAAAATCCAAATCCTCTTCAGATACCATCTTCTTAGCTAATTGTTCACATTCCATATCTTCCTTTTTCCTCTGAATCATTTAACTGAGATTGGAGTAGAGGTAGAAGTACCATTGTAGCCCAGAGGTATTCAGGTTTTCTGCAGGGTCAGGGCAGGGTCAGGGATCAGGGCAATCTCAGTTCAGATCCTATACCTCAGACACTTAATAGCCATGTGGCCCTGGACAGGTTGCTTAATTGCTACTATCTCAGTTTCCTCTACTATAGTAATAATAAAATAAGGTAATAACATCTCCCTCTTAGGGTTGTTTTGAGGACCAAATGACATAATAGTTTTAAAGTGCTTAGTATGGTGCTTAGCACATAGTAAATACTTAATTAATGCTTATTTCTTTCCTTCCTTGGTGATCTAGTTTTCTTCTGGTTATACAGTTTGTCTTCATGTGTTATCAGGACTGGCAGTTTGGAGAATGTTCTCATTCGTATCCTGGACAAAGGCCTCAGGAAGTTGGCAGACCTCGCTCTTGTTGATGCTAGGTAGACAGAGCACCCCTCAACAGGGAGTCACCAACCACTGTCTTTGTTTGATATTGGATATTTTTAGAGCAGTGGTGTCAAACTCATATAGAAATGGATCGCTGGGGGCCACATTTTGACTTAGAAAAACCACAAAAGAACATCATCTCTGTTGTGTTATATTTTTATTTATTTTGTTAAACATTTCCTAATTACATTTTAATCTGATTTGGACTCCCTCCTGAGTGCCTATTTGACATGTGTTGTAGAGGGTGTTTCTGTAAGTTATAGATGAAACTGGGAAGCTCTGAGATCTCTTCCTCCTCTGAGAGTCTCTGACATGATATAAGAAACATCAAGGACATGTAGAATCAGAAAAGAAGTTGAACTAGTTATGGAGTAAGAATGACATAGTAGATGAAGTCTACAAGTGTTACGCTTTTATCCACTAAATAGTAAAAGAATCAGAGGCAAAGCTACCATTGAGCTTTAGGTGGATCTTCTGTGGAGGATTTGCGTATGGACATGGACAAGAATTTCACAAAGTGAGAAAGTGAAAGTGAATCCATAAAACTAATCTTAGATCAAGAGAAGAACATGGAAGGGGATACTCCTATTGCTTAGGTCAGTGTTAGAGGCCAGGGTAATACCCAAGTTCCTGAACCCCTGGACCTAATCTGTAGGGACTAACTAAATTTAGAGGATTTTTGTTTTCTTCTCCACTCAAATTCTGAGCACACCATGTGGATCTTGGGTAGCCCTTGAATTTCATGAGGGATGGAAAAGACCTACGGAATCTCACCCCCACATGCCTACATTCCCCACTCTGGGACTCAAAATCTGAAGATCTCCCCTTATGGCTAAGATAACCTACTTTGTAGAGACAAAATGATCTTTAGTGGCCCTTCTGCATTTGATTTCAAAGCTCTGATGAAAAGCCTGGGAAATACCCAACTATTTTTTCTGACCCTAGTTTCAGATCTGACCTCAACCTTAAAACTCCCAACACTAATCTCTGACATATCTGCTTAATCTTCCTCTGCCCAGCTCTGGGAGCCTATTTACTCTTACTATTGGACTCTGCCCCATTTGCCTGGTACTTCACCACCTATCACCTGTTTTTGTGAAGCCCAGACTCCTCTGTATGAAATCTGAATTTGCTTGACCTCGCATTGCCCAGTCACTATCAGGATAGAGCAGATCCCACACCTGCCCCAGCTATTGTCACCTGATTCTTCTCCACCCATCATTGTGAACTGTCCATTGAAGCAGCTTGTTCAAAGGATGCTTCCACAGCCCCACCTGCTGGCTGTTTTTTTTCTTCACTGCTCTGCTTTTGCTGAAAGGTAACTGAGAGGGATAACTTTTGAGTCAGATTATCTGAGTTAGAATCCTGGCTTTGCTGCTTAAAAACTCTATGACTGTGAGCAAGGCACTTAATCTCTCTGGGCCTCAGTTTCCTCATCCGTAAAAAGAGAGTCGGATTAGATGGTAAGGGCACTTCCTTCTCTAGCTCTGTGATCCTATATAGTGCTAACAGATGACAAAGAGAAAAGAAGATATTGTAGTTGAGTTCTAAATTTTGGAGTTCGAGGATCTGATAATGAGTTCCAGCTCTGACACTCACTAATTGGGAACTTCTGCAAGTAATTTAACCTCCCTGATCCTCAGCTTCATTATCCATAAAATTATTATTTGAGCCTCTCTAATTGGTTATTTATCAGAAAATTGTCAACCTGAGTTTTTAGAAGCATTGTGGTATTAAGGGGGTGCCTGGCGTCTTACTCCTCACATGTCCCATGATTGGGGGGACTTCCTCCTCTTCCCCCACCCATGTTCTCATCAATCTAGCGACACTGGCATCCTTGCTGTTTTGCACACAAGACACTCCATCTCTCAACTCTGGGCCTTCTCTCTGGCTGTCCTTTATGTCTTGAATGCTCTTCCTCCTCATCTCTGCCCTCTAGCTTCCCTGTCTTCTTTCAAGGCCCGGAAAAAAAAAACTCATCCTCTACAGGAAACTTTTCCTGATCCCCCTTAATTTCAAGTGCCTTCCCTCTGTTTATTATTTCCCACTTTTAGCTCTTCGTGTGTTGTCTCCATCAGTCTACATTAGACTGAAGTACTCAGTACAGTGCCTGGCACAGTAAGTAGGTGCTTAATAAATGTTTATTGACTAACTGATCTGTACAATCCAAAGTACTGGGTTCCATACAGTGCTGCCACTTGCTGGTCATGTAACCTTAAATAAAATCACTTAATCTCTCTAAACCTGAATGTCCTCATTTACAAAAAACAGTAATAGTACTTGGACTGTACGGAAAAGCCTTTTATCAGCCTTAAAATGCTGTGGAAATGTGAGCTGTTGTTGATACTGTTAGCAGTAGTAGTCATATCTAATTTACATTTTGCATTCTCTAGCTAATAGCCAAAGGATAATAGATGTAGATCTGGAAGGTACCATGAAGACCCTACTGTACCAACCTTCTTATTTTGCAAATGGGAAACTGAGGTCTAAAAAGATTAAATAACATGCCCGAATTCACACCCAGTAGCAGAGCCACTGAGAACAGTAGAGATGAAATTTTATTCTCCTGTGATATTCTTCCCCTTCCCTCCTTCCCTACCCTCACCACACTTCAGTCCATAGTACTCTCCCAAGCCATCACCTTTGCTCTGACTTTGCTTTCCTACCTTCCTATTTTCAACTCTGTCTTAATTTATTCAATACTAAATTGTTCCATACTCTAAATTTCTTTTTTAACTAGTCCTATCACAGCTCATACTTTGCCAAACCCCAACCCTAGGTTATCCCCACCAGCAGCCTCTGCTCCTGCTCATAAGCCATTGAAAGGAACTGAAAAATATTAAGCAACCACTCATCCGCCTTGGGTCCACCATAAAATTATGCTGTTTAATCTCAACTGGTCACTTGCTGCAGTAGGACAATCTTTTTTGCTCCTCCCCAATTGATTCTCCATCACACTCCTCCCCTTTTCTTTTCAAGCCTTTTCTATCTCCCTAGCCCCACAAGACTTTGCTTCTTTACTAAGAAAATGCAAAGGCATTTCCTGTAAGTTCTCTTGTATCCCCTTCCCTACTTCTTAAAAGGATTGGACATTAGCCTCCATTATTCCAGTGTCCGAAAAGGTGACCCTTCTCCTATCCCTTTACAAAGACCCTTGAACAGCTGTTTCAGCAGACAGCCCTCCCAGTAATCCCCTATCTCCCTAATCTTTAGCTCTTCCTCTATACTGTTTTCTTCTTCTCTGCCTAAAATTATACCCAGGTGTCCAGGTGCTTAAAAACCTTCAGAAATTTTAAGTGACCTTCTTATCTTCTAAAGCTATTGTCCTTTATGTCTAATTCTTTTCTTAACCAAACTCTTAGAAAAATCTTTCTGTCTATTGGAAATTTCTCTCTTCTCACTCCTCAATTGTTTGTGATCCAGCCTCATTGGTCATTTCAAAATGCTTTCTCCAAAACCACCAATGTTCTCTTAATTGCTAAATATAATGATTTTTTCCTCATCTCCCTTGACCTCTCTGCAGCATTTGGCAGCGTTGACCATCCTCTCCTCCTGGAAGCTCTTTCCTCTCTAGGTTTTTATGATAGTACTATTTCTCCTCCTATCTAAGCTAACCATTCCCCAAATCTTCTTTGCATCATTACTATTCATGTCACATTCACTGTCTTTATGTGTACCCTAAAGCTCCACCCTGTATCCACTTCTTTTTTCTCTCAGTTGGTGATCTCATTAACTTCTTTAGGCTTAATGTTTTCTTTGCAGATGACTTTCATATATAGATAGATACACACACACACACACACACACACACATACACACACACACGTACCTAGTCTCTAGCTCCAATCCTGGATCACAAACTGCTTTTTAAACTATTAAAACTGGATGTTCCTGAGGCATCTCAAACATAATGGCTGTTATCTTTTCCCCAAGCCTGCCCCTCTTCTAACCTTACTCTTTTTCAGTCAGAAATGGCACCACCATACTTCAGTTACCTAAGTTTGCAGCCCCTAAAGGTATTTTTGACTCTTCGCTGTCCCTTAATTCACCTTATTCATTTTTCAAGTTTCCCTCATTCTTAGAAAGCCTTCTCTAGATTCTACTATCCCTCAGGTTATTATCTTTTATCTCTCCTTTCTCAGCCAAATTAATAGAAAAAGCTGCCTCCTCTACTGCATTGTTGCTTCTCCCTTCATCTCACTTATTCTTCAACCCTTTGCAGTCTAGCTTCTGACTTCATCATTCACATAAACCAACTATCTCCAAAGTTATCAATGATCTCTCAGTTGCCTGACCTGATGGCCTTTTCTCAGTAATTCTTGACTTTGTCTGTGGCCATTAATACGTGGACTACCCTTTCCTTCTGTTTACTCACTTCCTCTTTTTTAAATATTATGTTATATTTTTTCCAACCAGTACAACAAAGGGCCTTTTCACCTGCCCACTCCAACCATCTACCATTGAGAACAAAAGAAAAAACAAGCAAAAAAAAAACCCCATTACAAATATGTATAATTAACCAAAACAAATTTCCACATTGGCCATATCAAAAAAAAAATTTATCTCGTTCTGCCCTTTGAGTTCTCCTTACCCTCAGGAGGTAAGAAGCATGTTTCCTTATTAGTCTTCCGGAATTGTGGTTGGTCATTACAATAATAAAAATTCCCAGATCTTTCAGACTTAATGCCTTTAACACATTGTTTACATTGTATAAATTTTTCTTCTGCTTTTATTCACTTTCCGTTGTATTAGTTTATACGTGTCTTCCCAGGTTTCTCTGAAATCCTGTCATTTCTTACTGCACAATAATATTCCATCACTTTTATATACCATTACTGGTTCATCCATTCCTCAATTTATAGGCACCTCTTTAAATTCCCATTCTTTGCTACCTCAGAAAGAGCTATAAATATTTTGGTACATCCTTAGTTAGTGGGTTTTGCTTAGGATTTAATCTCGCCCTTAATTTATCCTTCTAATTCCCCTGCTTCCCCCCTTTCCCTCCTGTTTCCCTTTTGAGTGAAATGTATTTCTGTACCTAAGTGGATGTGTTTGTGTTTGCTTTTGTTTTTTCTTCCTTCCTACTATTTTTCTTTTTTTTTTGCTTTTTGGAGGGCAGTTGGGTTTAAGTGACTTGCCCAAGGTCACACGACTAGTTTTTGTGTTATGTGTCTGAGGCTGGATTTGAACTCAGGTACTCCTGACTCCAGGGCTGGTACTCTATTTACTGGGCCACCTAGCCTCTGCTTTCTTCCTTCTTTTAACCAGTTCAGATGAGAGTGAGGTTATAGTGTCAACTGCTCCCTTTATCCCTCTCTTTTTGTCTTCCTATGCCAACCTGGGCTGGACAAATGACTCACTGTGACTTTTTTCTGGATTTCTCTATCAGAATTTGATCTGGTACATTTTCTGACTCCAAAGGAATTTTGTAGAGGGGACTTTAGCTGTACTACTTCCTGCTATTCTGCTTGTTCTCTGTTCTGCTTTTGATTTTTGTGATATTGCTCTCTCCTAGTTGTCCTTCTACCTGATTGCCCCTTCTCTGTCTCCTTCGTTGGCTCCATTCTCCATATGCTTATTAACTTAGCTGTTCACTAAGG
This sequence comes from Pseudochirops cupreus, assembly GCA_028627135.1. NCBI lineage: Eukaryota > Metazoa > Chordata > Mammalia > Diprotodontia > Pseudocheiridae > Pseudochirops > Pseudochirops cupreus. The sequence goes on from CM053581.1 coordinate 255,173,869, forward strand.
CGCTATCCTTCACCTTCTTTTATATTCTCTCTACATTCTTCCTCTTTGAGACCTCATCATCTTCTGCAGGTGTAAGGATCATCTCTATGCAGATGGCTTAATCTGTTATATATACAACCCTAACAGCTTCCATGAGCTTTAGTTCTATACTCCCCCCCACATGCCTACATTCTGCACTCTGTGATTCAAAATCTGAAGATCTCCCCCTAAGGATAAGATAACCTACTTTTATAAAGACAAGAATGATCTTTGGTGGCCCTTCAACACTTGATTTCAAAGCTCTGATACAAGCCTGGGAAATAACCCAATATTTTTTCTGACCCTGGTTTTTTTATCTACTCACCCCAGCCTTAAAACTGTGATTTATCTGCCTCTTGGACATTTCAAACTAGATATTCTGGAGGCATCTCAGACTTAGTATGCTCCAAACAGACCTCATTTGTTTTCTTCCATTTTTTTTCAGTTTTTTGACTTTAATATTTTTTTGTTGTCTCATGGAATCATTGTTTTCTCTTTGGACCATTCTAATTTTCAGGGAATGCATTATTTGGGCAAGGTTTTATACCTTTTATGCTAAGCTGGTAGTTTTGTTCACAATTCTTTATTCCATACCTCTCATTTGTTTTCCAATTTTTTCCCTCTAATTCTCTCATTTCATTTATAAAAATATTTTTAAACTTTAAAAAGAAATTCTTCCTTCATTTCTTCAAGGAATTCTAGTTAAATTTTTGTCCATGTTGTGGCTTTGCTTTGAGGCTTTGCTTGTAGATGTTTTGGGGTCATTGTCTTGTTTTGTGTCTTGATCATCCCACTGTAATAGCTTTTTATGGCAGGATTCTTTTTTGTTTGTTTGCTCATTGTTCCAGCCAACTCCCTGACTTAGATTCAACAAAACTTATTTTTACCCCCAAACCCACCCCTTGTGTTTCTGTTGAAGGTACAATTTTTACTCTCTCTCAAATTAATAACTTTGATATTTTCCTTAGTTCCTCTGTCTCTCTCCCTTATTGCAAATATTCAATTTATTATAAAATCTTTCCATTCCAAACTTCTTTTCAACATCTTTCTTATCCAGCTGATTCTCTCTACTCATACTGCTACCACCTCAATCCAAGCCTTTATCACCTTTCACTGAAACTATTGCAAAGGCCACCTGATTGGTCTCCTTGCCTCTAATCACCCTTCCTCTGCTCCATTCTGTCCTATGCACAGCTGCCAAGATGTTTTTCCTTAAGGAAAAATCTCACTATCTGACTCACCCACTCAGTAAATTCCAAGTCTTCCCATTTTCTTTATATTTATAAAGTCCTCTCTCTAACTTTTAAATCTAGTTAGATTTTGGTCCCAATCTATCTATCTTTTCAGCCTAATTATATATAAATTCCCTCCGGATAATCTGTAATCCACTGAAACTGGCATTTTTTGCATTGATTGTCCCATGCCTGGAATGTACTTCCTCCTTACTGCCACCTCAGACAATACCTTTATTTTTTCAAAAAGCAGCTTAAATATCATCTTACACATGCAGCTTTTCCAGATTTTCCCCAACTTCTGGAAACCTCCTTAGCTTATATTTGTTTATGTGTGTTGTCTTTATATTTATTCCTGTAAATATTTATATATGTGTGAAGGTAGTGTGATAGAGTGGAAAAGAGAGCCTGCCTCAAAGCTTGAACCGTAGGTTCAAGTCCTTTTTACCTCCCAGTGCTCTAGTCCAGAGTTGTCACAGAATAAATAAAAATACAATGAAACATAGAGAATGTTAATGTGTTTTTCTAAGTCAGTATGCAGCCCTAAGGGATCCTTGTGTACAGTTTAGTGGACCTTATTTCTTTCTGATTTTGACATAACTGCTCTAGACATTTCTCTAAGATGACAAATCCCAGAGAAGGTTCTGATCTTTAAAGGAGGTTCGCTCATTAGGAGTTTCTTATACCAATGAAATCACAAATCCTTTCCCTATCCATATGTGTCTGTGTGTATATATACATACATGCATACATGTATATACTTGCCTCCCTGAAGCATGTCAAAAACCTCTTTTTAGTTCAACTGCAAATGTGAAGAAATAATATTTTTTTATTTTTATTTTTTGCTTTTTGGAGGGCAGTTGGGGTTAAGTGACTTGCCCAAAGTCACACGGCTAGTAAATGTGTCAAGTGTCTGAGGTCGGATTTGAACTCAGGTCCTCCTGACTCCAGAGCCGGTGCTCTATTCACTGCACCACCTAGCCACCCCAGAAATAATATTTTCTCTAGCCTAAAACCTTTCTCAGACTTTTCCTTTTAGGAAAATGTGTAACAGATCAAGAATGAAGGCTAAAGTAGAAGGATAAACATCTCTTTTTTAATAAAGATTATTACTTTCCCTGTCACCAGAAGGGATAATACTATGATCAGCTCTTCTCTATTCAGAAACTATTAAGTGTTAGGCACTGGAAAGAAGCCTTTTCAGGCCTTGAGGGTAGTAGTTCTAGTTTAAGTGAATATCTTAGTGACTATTGTTTTGGATTGTTAACTCAAAACTGTATTTTAACATGTCATGACTTTTTTTTATTCAGAATGCTTATAAATATTACTTCAAATTGTCTTGGGGTAGAGACATGTCCAAGGGCATGGGGATGGGGAGTACTATACCAGTTTGGATCTTACTCTGAGCAGGGCTTGGATTTTGAATAATGTTAAATTAATCAGACTGTGACAGACTTGTACTTAAAATGTACCTCTAGGACAGTATTAATATTTTTTGTTTGACAGTGTAAGCTCTCTTGAGAGTAAGGTTTCATTCTCTGTATTGGTAACTCTAGCACCTGCTATATTGCCTAGCAAGATAGTAGATGCTTAATAAATATTTATTGATTTATTAAAAGGGAGCAGGCTAGATGGTTTTGGGTGCAATGTAGATTGGTCTGAAGCAAACTTGTCTAGGCAGTTTTGTCTTTGCTTTAACTTCTCCATCTGCTTTCCTTTCTTTTCTCCCTGAGTTATCCCCTCCACTTCTCAGTTCCTGTTCTCTTGCTACTATCTTTGCTCAGGACTTAACTGTAAATTAAGGCATTAACTCCTTCTGGGTTGGCCCTTCCCAACTCTATTTGCATATTAAATGAAAAGCCTTTAAAAACTCAAAGCTATAATGTTGGAATAGCTGATAAATTTGATATTTTGAAATAGGGGCTACCTGCTTTTAAAATCACCACTGGACATGATATATAGGACAATAGAGAGTGACACTTAATCTGAAAGACAAATTACCTCTGTTTTATTTAATGGAAGCCATTATATTATTTCTGTGTTTTGATTATTAAGAGAGATTATATGGAGTATGTAATGGTTTGAATGCTGGACTTAGAGTCAATAAATCCTGGATTCAAATGCTATATCTGATGCATTACTGTGTAACCATGGACAAATAAGTTAAACTCAGGTGCCTCTTGAAGACTGTAAATTATAGGTTGATTATTATAGGTGTAGGGACATTATATGTAACTTTATATAATTTTAATTATACTATATTTGACACTTAAAAGACCCTCTACCCACAGACATACAAAAGTGACACATCCAGATGTTTGTATTGGAGGGGAAGAGATTTTATTCTATCATCTTCCCTTTTCTTCCCAACATTTTATTAGCTCCATTGCCTAGAGTCCAAGGTTCCCTAGGGTATCCCTGACCATTTCTGCAAAAAAAAAAAAAGATTATCTTCCACTGCTTTGTCATACCTTGGAAATGATTCTAGAATCTTTAAGATAATACAGGGACAGCATAATTTCCGGCAAATCCCAGCAGCTTAGAAAAACTCAGAGAATTTGCCAAGTTAAGAGATGTTCATCACTGCAGAGTTAGCCACCTGGTGATAACATTTTTAGCCATAGCACCTATCTGGTAAAGTGTGATGTGGCTGCAGGCCACATCAAATAATAGAGTTCTACCTCCATACATATAAAATCATGGCTCTTTTGAAATACTCTGACAATAATGCTGGCATATCTTCTCAGGAATTCAGACAGTTACTGCCCTACCTCCTTCTTCCTTCATACATGTAAATAAATAGACACTAGACAGGGAGTGAGTAAAAGAAGATGCTGTGCTCCCTCACATAGGCTCTCTGTCCTATCCAGGTAATCCTTTGAATTGCATGGAGTCATTTACTACATTAATTTCTTAACTTGAAATTGTAATCTGAGTGTAGGTAACTGATTTTCCTAAGCAGTTTCTTGGATTTTTATTGCTTTTAATTACTTTTGCTACTATTTTTTCCACTGAATTTTTGGTTCATCAGAGCATTTGGATCATAATTACATCAGAAGGACTTTAATGATAGGGCGTAGTGGTAGTGCAACGTACTAGAATGACTTAAATTAAGATCCAGAGGAATTTGGTTCAAATCCTAGTTTGGCTCAAGTCATTTCTCCATAACTTGCTACCTTACCTATGTGACTTTGGGTTTGTAACTTAATCTCCCTTGCCCTCTATTTCTTTATAAAATGAGGGAGTTAGCATCGAAGGTCCTTTTCAGCTCTAAATCTGTAATACTATGAATAAATATCTACTGTATTTAAGACTAGATGCAGACTGGCATAGATAGCTTGACAAAGAGCAAACCTCAGAGCCAAGAACTCCTGTATTCAAGTCCTGCCTCAGACATATTCTGGCTCTGTAACTCTGGCCAAGTCACCTATCCTTTCAGTGCCCTGGCAACTTTCTCTGAAAATAAATAGCAAAGCAGATGCCAATCTGCATTAATAGATGTATTTCATTAGGAGCTCCCTAACCTAATGAAATCACAGGTCTGATTTTTTTTTTATTGTGTTACAGGATACTTTCCTTCTTGAGTAAAAAATTTTGACCTTTCCATTATCAGTGTTATAGTTTCTGATGTGATGTATATGTTTATAAGTAACTAATCATTGAGAAACAAATTTGTTCATTGGGTATGTTACTGAGAAACTAATTTTGGCCAAAGCCTTAATGCTTGTTTTAAATTGTTATATGTTACAGAATTTCACAAACTTATTTGGACAACCTCTGGTCTGCTTGCTTTCTCCAACAACATATCCAAAAGCATTACAAGGTATGTTTTGTAGCAATATACCTAGGTCTGATTTAAACTGTTACTGTTTTATTTTTGCTTTATATTCTTAAACTTGATTTTCCTCTCTGAGGGGCACATGTAGCACCCATTGATAAAAAACATATGTGGCATATGTCAGACTGGAATTGGCTTAGCAATGTGGCTGTTTGCTAAATTTTAGCTCTTTGCTAAAAGTAGACTCTTTGGTTCAGAGGGTCCAGGCAATACCTCAATTTCAGTATCCTAGCTGTCTTCCAAGAAACACCATACAATATTATTAGAAGAAATATGCACTATCATTATCACTTTTTTTTGCTCTCTGCTGTTTTGGAAATTTTCATGGTTGATGGGCTTCTTGTTTATGAGGTGTTTATTTTGAAATTCAAGGGATTCACCTTGATTTAACATCTCTTCCACGTAAACTTTTCATTTAAATTTTATCTGTCTTTTTGTTTTTTATACCAGTCATTTTCCACAAAACCTGCCCTCCATTGAAATTTCTCTTATAACAAAAATTTAGACAAAAAAGAAAATGAGAGTCTCTGTCAGTTGGTAGTATGTTCAACAGCTATAATCTCTTCCATCTCTACTGAGATTACCCAATATACTTGACGCACCATTTAAACTATTAAACTGTTTATTTTGACTTGAAGAAGTTCACCTGTCTCCTGTGTTATGCATAGTCAAATTGGCGGAACTTAAAGGAATTTTTGATAATTTTTTTTTACATTTTTGTTGTAAAGAGAGCCTTTCTTTGAATGTTTTGCCCATTTAACATATGACTGAGTAAAAATTAGAAACATTCAAATTTATCCACAGGTTGTATACACTCTAATACCAGCCAGGACTTGTAAAATCTTATTCCACTCATTCATTCTAGCACGAGACAAGATGAACACGAAACAAAGTTTAGCATCACAGAGAGATTTTGAGAACTGTTTTAGCAGGACCTTCACTGTTTCACTGTCTCCCTAACTGTGAATAGTGTTGGTGTCTCTCAGTGAGAGATGGCAATTTACTGCTACTTCCCAGCCAGAAGTCCAGTCTGCTGACATAGTTTGACACAGGAAGTGGTGGTCAGCATTTGAATGCCTGAGAGAAGCTGGAGACTTTTCACCGTTGTTTTAAGGTAAGTTCTGCTCTGTATTAGAAAAACATGTAGCAGTAACATTCAATATCTAAGCATCAAATTATCCATTCTACTACATGATAGAACTTACCTTAAAACAATGGTGAAAGTCTCCTACTGGGGACCTGTTACCCTGTTTCTATTATTTCAGTAATGTTTTAGTTCAAATAACTCTCCCAAGATTTAAATTTGTCAGAATTTTTGAAAAGTAATCCACAGTTTGGGTTCATAGGATCACAGAATTTTAAAGTTGCCAGAGAACTTGAAGATCATCTCATTCAACCCTTTCATTCTACATATGAGAAAACAGGCCAAGGGTGTTGGAGTATTTTCCCCAAGATCACACAAGTTACAGAGCCAGGTTTCAAGCAGAGATCTTCTGTCTGACTGCAAATCCAATGTTTTTGTCACTATACTCTGGTTTTTTTAATCACGTACTTTATCAAATGACTTTTTATTGAGAAAAGATGGCCCACAAAAAGGTTTTCAGCATTCGTGAAAGGAGGTATGCAAATGCTTTTAAATGTTGTCTGTTTAAATAGAATGGCTTATCCAGCTGTTGAATAAGAAAGGTAAATTTTTTTTTGCCTTTTTTTTTTTTTTGGAGAGCAATTGGGGTTAAGTGACTTGCCCAAAGTCACATGGCTAGTAAGTGTGTCAAGTGTCTGAGGCTGGATTTGAACTCAGGTCCTCCTGACTCCAGGGCCGGTGCTGTATTCACTAAGAAAGGTAAATTTTAAATATCAGAGCATGGAGAGAAAGTCTGTAGATCATGTAGGTTAAGGTTGATGAATGTATACAAACAAGACAGAGAGAATTTACTTAAGAGCCTATTTTGTCATTCTTGTGTGCAAGTGGTCTCCATTGAGTTGAATGAAAGGATTGAGATTATATGGATAATATAGCCTGGAATTACAGACGATTAGATGATCTTCCTAGTTCATTCTCCCTCAATGCAACCTATTTCTTATTTCAGATCAGTCTCAACGTGGTAGCCTCTTCACTCTCTTTCTGAACAATCCTCTAATGGCCTTCCTGTTTGTCTCTGGATTGTCAAGCATGCGTAGAGGTCTGTGGGAAAAATGTCAAGAGTACCTTCGAAAAATCAACCGGGATATTGCCCAACTGCTGACCCACTCACGTTCCATAGGTACCCTCTGGACACAATTTACTAGAGTTTGGAATGGTGGTTAAATCTCATGATACTTTAAGTTTGTTTGACTTGCAAATGGTCATTTAATATATGTTACAGGCAGGAAAATTAAAGTTTTCTCCCAGTTTCTCTTTTTTTTTTTCGGAAATTTTTTTCCAGTCAAACTTTCTTCCAATATTACCTTTTTATTCTTTTCAGATCAGGCTTTTCTCCAGTTTTTTGGGGATGAATTTCTTCGCTTGCTTCTCACCAGATTTGTCTTCTGTTCAGCTACCATGAGGATGCACAAGATTTTTCGGGTATGCAGGGAAAATAATCACTTGGGCCCAGCTCTAAGATTAGGCATGTAAGATTTATGCACTAATCTTTGGAAGAAATTAAGTTCTGTGGTAAAGTAGTTGAATGGCTTGACCAAATGGCTTGACCATGTCACTTGACATGGATACTATGGAGGATGACCAATATAGTTTCCACGTTTAAGTTTAAATTTGAATCTCCATTTTGCTCATTAAGGACTTAAAATCAGAGTCTGAAAGTAAGTATTTTCTTGATATCCATTTATTGTATTTAGGATCTTTTCAATTTACATAAATTCAGAATTGTGTTTTATCTCTGCTCTAGTTTTTACACAACTATCCATTAGTTTCATCTCTTTTTATAGATTGTCTTTATACAGTAATCCTAATTGCATATGTACCTGTTTAAAAAGTTTCTATTAAAAATTCCTATTAAATCTCAGGAGTTGTTACAGGGACATAAGAATTGCATATTATGCCACTGCTATTATCACATGTGAAGAATCTCACCCTACATACTGTTCTATCTTATTCTTTTTCATTGTTTATATTATCCTTATTCCAAATATAATTTTTATTTTTTAAAAAATTTATTTTTAATTTTCAACATTCACTTCCATAAGATTTTGAGTTTTAAATTTTATCTCCTTCCTTCCTTTCCCTCTTCCCAAAACAACATGCAAATCTATATATGCATTCATATTAAACATTTTCACATTAGTCATTTTGTAAAGAACAATTAGAACTAATGGGAGGAACCACGAGAAAGAAGAAACAAAACAAAACAACAAAAGAAAAGGAGAGAAAATAGTATACTTCTGTCTGCATTCAGACTCCAAAGTTCTTTCAATGGATGTGAATAGCATTTTCCACTCTCAGTCTTTTGGAGTTGTCTTAGATCCTTAAATTGCTGAGAAGAGCTAAGTCTATCCAAGTCAGTCATCACACAGTGTGGCTCTTACTGTGTATGATGTTCTCCTGGTTCTGCTCATTTCACTCAGCATCAGTTCACATAAGTCTTTCCAGGTTTTTCTGAAGTCTACTTGCTTATTACTTCTTATAGCACAATAGTATTCCATTACATTCATATACCACAACTTATTTAGCCATTCCTCAATTGATAGGCATCCCCCCCAAATTCCAATTCTTTACCACCACGAAAAGAGCTGCTATAAATATTTTTATACAGGTGGGTCCTTTCCCCATTTGTACGATCTCTTTGGGATACAGCCCTAGAAGTGGTATTGCTGGGTTAAAGGGTATGCACATTTTTATAGCCCTTTGGGCATAGTTCCAAATTGCTCTCCAGAATGGTTGGATCAATTCACAACCCCACCAACAATGCATTAGTGTTCTAATTTTCCCACATCTTCTCCAACATTTATCATTTTCCTGTTTTATCATGTTAACCAATCTGATAGGTATGATGTGGTACCTCAGAGTTGTTTCGATTTGCATTTCTCTAATCAATAATAATTTAGAGCATTTTTTCATTTGACCAGAGATAACTTTAATTTCTTCTTGTGAAAACTGCCTGTTCATATACTTTGACCATTTATCAGTTGGAGAATGACTTGTATTTTTATGATTCGGTTCTCTACATATTTTTAGAAATGAGGCCTTTATCAGAGACTGGCTGTAAAAAGTGTTTCCCAGCTTTCTGCTTCCCTTCCAATCTTGGTTGTATTGGCTTTGTTTGTGCAAAACCTTTTCAATTTAATGCAATCAAAAGCATCCATTTTGCATTTCATGATGTTCTCTGTCTCTTGTTTGGTCATAAATTCTTCCTTTCTCCATAAGTCTGACAGGTAAAGTATTCCATGCTCTCCTAGTTTACTTAACGTATCAGCCTTTATATCTAAATTGTGTATCCGTTTTGACTTTATCTTGGTATAGAGTATAAGATATTGGTCTATGCCTAGTTTCTGCCATACTGTTTTCCAGTCAGACAAGCAATTTTTCTTAAATAGTGAGTTCTTATCCCAGAACCTGAAGCCTTTGGGTTATCAGATACATACTGTTCTGTCTTGTTCAGAGTCCTAGGGCATCAACTCCTCTTTGCAATCTGTTCGTGGAGTTTTGCCCTGGCTCCAATGAGTTTTGCCACTTTCTAAATCTTCTTTGATTACTGAACTCTAACGTGAGGTCTCAAGCCTTCTGATCCTGCACCTGCATAGGCCCTGTGGATTAAAAAATTTGCCACACCCAATCCCAAATTACCTTTCTCTTTATTCTGCCTGTGGTACTGTAACTGGATGCTTGATTCTAACATCTGTTCTCTTTTCTTTCTAGCCTCAACTGCCAAATATTCTAATACCACAAATATATATTTTCTAGGGTTTATTTGCATGAGAAAGGTTACTATATATAAATAAGATACCAGGAGATATGTCAAGATTTCCTGTTAACTTTATATATACATATAGATGTGGGCGTATGTATATGTATATGTATTTATATTTGTATGTATTTTAAATACCCAGTAGTTCCAGATTGGATACTACTAAAACTTTCTTTTAAAAAAGAAAAAAAAAGGATTTGTTTTAATCAGTCAAAATCTGCCTTTTCACACAAGAAAAATAAAATCCATTACAAATATGAATAGTTAATCAAAACAAATGTACACATTCACTATGTCCCAAAAATGTTTCTCTATTCTGCATTCACCTGTCTTATCAGGATGTAGGTAGTATGTTTTATTATTAGTCTTCTGAAATAATGTTTGACTGTTATGCTAATAACAGTTCATTATAATAGTATTCCATCACATTTATATACTATTACTTGTTCCTCAAATCTCCTATTTATGGGCAACCTGTAAGATTTTCATTATTTCCCACTTCAAAAAGAGCTGTAAATATTTTTAAACATTCTTAGTTTTTCTTAGAACTAGTCCCTCCCTTAATCTGCTTTTCCTTTAATTCTCCCTCCCCTCTCTCCCCTTTCCTTTATATTTCTCTGTCGAATGAAATTTATTTTTGTACCCAATTATATGTATGTATTCCTCCTTTTTTCAAATAGTTCAGATGAGAGTGAGGTTGAAGTATCTACCACACCACTCACCCCCTCCTCCTTTTTTGTATAGATGTCTGCCTTTGTACACTGATTATGTAAAGATAATTTTCCCTAACCTTCCTTTCTTAACCTCTCCCCTGCCCTCACCCCCTGCACCAGTATATTCCTTTTCCCCTAGCTTTTCATTCTTTTCTTAAGATCATCAAGATATAACAGAATCGCTGCCAGGCCTAAATGAATTCTCTCTATGACACCTGATGATGATAGGGTTTTGAGGGAACACATGTATCATTTCCTCATATTTGAATGTAAGCAGTTTATCCTTGTTTAGTCCTTCATCATTATTCATTTGTGTTTCATGTCTACCTTTTTCTGTTTCTCTTTGCTCCATTCTTTAAAGTTCACAGTTTCTCTACTGCTCTGGTTTTTTCCTCTTATATTTTAATAAAGGTCCATTTTTCCCTTCTTTATTACAGTTATCCCTTCTATAACATGGGGATTGTGGGTGCAATGCCCCCATGATCTGGAAAATCCACATAAAATTTTTTGGGCTTTTGCATTTCTGAGTTTCTAAACTTTTTTCTGTGTCATCTGCAGCTTCTGCAAAACTCCCCCAAAATTCCCATTTAATTTCTTATGCTTACCCATGATATATCGAAACAGTGATGGGGATAGTCACAATGTGGAAGGTATAACCGTATACTCTGTTTTAATGGCTAAGTTCTTCTTGGTTGCAAACCCATATCCTTTGCCTTCTGAGATGCTGTCTTCTAAGTTGTCCTCTTCTTTATGGTGGTAGCTGCTAAATATTTGTGTGATCTGTCCATGGCTGATCTGTTCTTGAGTACTTTCTGTTTGCAATATTTTTGCTTTGACCTGGAAACTTTGGATTTTGGCTATGATTTACTTAGGAGTTTTTATTTGGGAATTTCTTTTAGGAGGTGACTAGTGGATGCTTTCTATTTCTGTTTTGCACTCTGCTTCTAAGATATCTGGGCAGGGTTTTTTGTTTTGCTTTTAAAGATTTCTTGAAAGAGGATGTCTGGGTTTTTGTTGCTGTTCATGGTCTTCATATAGTCAAATGATTTTTATTTTTTTTGTCTTCTTAATCTGCTTTCCAAGTCATTTGTATTTGCTTTGAGATACCTTGTATTTCCTCCATGTTTTTTATTCTTTTTATTTTGTATTAGTATTTCACTTTGTCTCATAGCGTCTTTGATTTATATTTAGTCCATTCTAATTTTCATGGAATTTGTTGCTTGGGTAAGATTTTGTACCTCTTGTGCCAAGCTCTTAATTCCCTTTCCAATTCTCTCCTCCTTAGCTTTCATTTCTTTTCCAGTTTTTTCTTCAGGTGCTCTCATTTCATTTTTAAAAACATTTTTCAGCTTTTTTTTTTTAACTCTTTGATCATCATCTCTAAGAATTCTAATTTAGTTTGTGCCCAAGCTGTGTTTTGCCCTGAGGCTTTGCTTGTAGAGGTTTTGAAGTAATTTTCATCTTTAAGTTTTGTGTTTTGATTATCCTGACACCATAATAGTTCTTTATGAGAGGATTCTTTTTTTGTTTGTCCATATTTCCAGCCTACTTCATGACTTTAGATTTAATATCAGAGTTAGACTCTGGCACTTCTGGAGGGAAGGCCCATGCTGTTCCTATTGCTGCGTTCTTGGATTATTGAGTGTTGTTTTATTCTGGAATTTTAGGGACAGGCTGGGGACCTGCCAGCTTTCAGGGCTCCCAAAGTTTGTGTGATCAAAGGCAAAGTCTGATTGCTGCCCTCCCCATGCCGCACTCCTGTTGGAGCTCTGCTAGTTCCTGACCTGCATTTGAACAAGAGTAGACTGCTGCTGGATTCAGCCTCTGTCAGCCAGCTGAAAAACTATTGGTTCAGAGTAGCAGAATTGTAGGCTCCCTTTTGATTTGGACTTACTGCCTTGTTATTCTTGTGCAGTCTTGGTTAGGTACTAGAAATAAGGCTCAACTCTGTCGTGGGGTCTCAGCCACACTGCTTGCTTCTCAACCTCCTCCTTTCATAGTCCACCACCTAGGCTTCCCTACCCAAAAATACTATCCCTTTGTGCAGATTTCTTTCTCAGTACTCTCTGGATCTGTGACAAAGAACTGGGTAGTAGGTGAAAAAACTTGTCTCTCTTGCAGTACCCTGGTATGGGTCTGTGACCTCCTCTTGCCCTGGTTCTCAGCCTCTCCCTAGACAGCAGAATGCTCTGTGTGTTGTGTGTTCCTGGCCTGACCTTATCCCCAGTGTCCTCAGACTTCCATGTCTATCTCCCTGTGTTGAGCTGGGCTGTAGAAATGAATCACTGTGACTTTTTCTGGATTTCCCCATCAGAATTCTGTCTACTGTATTTTTTAGATCTGTTTAGAGTATTATTGGAAGGAACTTCACTATACTGCTTTCCTAACATTCCACTATCTTGGCTCTGCAACTTTGTCTTGGCTCTCCAAAACTTTTTAAGGTAATTTAGCTGCTGTTTTCTAGGCCTAGATTGATCCATGATCCTTCCTGGGCTGGGAACAATTGGCTATATTCACTGTCTCTGACAATGTTACCAAAGATATGATAAAAGAATATGATTGAATCCCTTGATGTCATCCTCAAAGATTTAGGCACATACCCTCAAAACATCCTAGTTTCTTCATAGCATCCCATTATGTGTCTGTTATCTGTGAATTTAGCTGAATCTTTAAAAAATCTATTTGATATTTAAAATTTTCCCCTGCCTCTCATAGTAATTGGTTCCATAAATTTATGCTTAGTTTATGAACTGTATCCTTTTTTTTTTTGTCCTATACTTCTCTCCAGGCTTCAAGGAATTACCATTTATTTCAGATTTTTTGAACAAGGTTGTAGTTACCTTATCCATACTGTTCATAATTGTTTATGCTTAAATGGAAAAATACTGAATCATTGTAGTCCAGCCTCATATAATAGTACCGTTATTCCCTCAATTATTTGGTTTTTGTTCTCTAATTCTAGCTTTCTTGAGATGTTGAAATTAGACTGTAGTTTTATATAAGAAAAAGTGAATGTTTTCTATTTTGTCTCCAGTACCCTTTTGGAGAGGCAGTGTGCCAGCAGTAGATAGAAGGCCAGTGTTGGAGTCAAGAAAATCTGGATTCATTTCCTTCCTCTGCCACAAACTAGCTGTATGACTATGGGCTATTCCCTTAACCTCACAGAGCCCTAGGCAGCTCTCTAAAATTATAAGTTAAAGATGATCATTAATGGAGGGAGTTTCCACATGGGTTGCTTCTTATACAGATTTTTTAGTCTAAGCGGTTAGTTGGGGAACAATTCCAGTGTCTCCCAGATCTCTTTCTTGGGTTACAAATAGTACCTAAAGTTCCATTATTCGGATTTTAATTAGGATTATTTTTAGCTATGTGAAAATATTTGTATTTGTTCCTTGTAGATCTCGTTTGCCATTTTTCTGACCATTCACACAGCCTCAAAAGAGTTTTCTTCATCTTATCTTCATTTACTTGGCATTTGAAATGTTAAAAGAACCTAGTATCATAGGTAGACTGGACTAGACTTACCTCTGGGTAGAGTAAGTGACCTTCAATGTGGTCCGGGTTCAGGTACATCATATCTTTTAAAGTATTCATGTTTCATTAGTTGGAATATCTTTAATATATTCCTTGATAAAAATATATTGCAGAACTCATTCAACTTGATTACAACTACCTTTTAATTTCCAAGTATAGCTTTTATGTAATGCTCATGAAGTTATTCTACTGATTCTCTTTAGCTCTTTTCAGTGTATTAAAAACCATTAATAAATTGTTTAGAGTTCTTTGTAAGATATTTATTCTATATTTTTGGTTTACCACATTTCTGAGTAACAAGTTATTATATAGTAGATTATAGTTGAACCTAAAAACCATATGACACTATAGGTAGACTGCCTCCAAAGCTTGTAATTTTGACTGTTAAGCACAGTTCAGGTATGGGTTGGCAAGGCTTATATTGATCACATTAGAGTTTTAGAACTTGGTCAGCTTATTATTGTAGTAACTGGCTCTTCACCCTTCCTAGTCAAGTCACTGGCTTTTTAGTACATAAATATGGGGCTTTCCTTAAGGTAATACTTTCAACCCTCCTTTCTTCTCTCTGTATATTCTTTCTATGGGCAATATTTTGCCTGACTTCAACAAGCATTTCTAAGTAGATGATTCCCAGATCTTTATGGCTAGTGTCCTGCCTTTTCTATCAAGTTTTAGGACTATATACTATAGAATATTGCAGTAGCTTCATGACTGGTTTTCACTTCTTAAATCCATCTTACATGGCTTGCCTTGTTTGAACTCTTTAAAAGAAAGTTCTGATCATGTCCCTTCTCCAGGGACTTACAGTGTCTTGCCATTGGCTACAAAAATAAAACCCAAACTCCTCAGTTTGGTATCTAAGGTTCTCCATGATCTAGCTCAAACTTCATTTTCCAGTTGTACCACCTACTACTTCCCTGCACTACAGCACAACTGAACAACTCTGTTCAAATTCTCCTTCCTTCAAGAGCTTGCTCAGATGCAGACATTCAAATGTTATCTCTCCTTAGAATCCCCGTAGCACTTGAAACTGCTCTTAATGACGCCTAATCATATCCTTTGATGTGTTGTTATTATTATTTGGGTGCTTGTCATATCTCCCCTACTAAATTATATACACTTTGAAGAGAGAAATTGTCTTGTTCATCTTTGTATCTCTCTTGGTACCTTGTTAAATAGTAGAGGCAGAAAAGAAACTGAATGAATACATGCATGGATGAATAATAGAGAGCAGAAACATTTACCTATTTATATGGGAAGATGAGGTACAATTTATTGTCCTAAGCCTGAAATGTAGCCATTTATATTAATTAATTTTTGTATATGATCTCTCCTTATTAGACCATAAATTTTTACTCCTCTCCTTTGTCTAGCAGGAAACCCGAAATTATCCAGAAACATATCCTCAGTTGCCAAGGGATGAAACAGTTGAAAACCCTCATCTTCAGAAGCACATTTTGGAGCTGGCGTCCATCCTGGATGTGCGAAACGTGTTCTTTGAGAATACTATAGATGACTATTAATGGAACTCTTGTTGAAACTGTGTTTCATTAGCCACAGATTTTAAATGGTGCAGTTTTTTAATGTGATGATACATAGTGGCATTAAATTTTTATTTTTAAATTTAGGACCACCATTTTACAGACAACTCAAAATAATATTCTTCTGACAGATGGGGGAACTTTTGTAATCCAATCTTTGCGATCTTTTAAAAGCGAGAATAACCCTGAAAGTTTTTGTTGTTGTTATTGTTGTTGTTATTTAGGGGTTGAAGAGTCCCAGCTCCAGCAACTGGTCCTAAATTCAAACACGTGCTCAGTGACCGCTCTTACCCAGAGAAGAATAAATCATTTATTTTTGTATGATGAGAAAAATCCAACAGCGATATTTTATCCTGAAAAGTCTGGATTTGGAAAAATATAGAATTGTTCACAAAGATGAACCCAATCAACTTAGACCAATACTAGGAAAAACAAAAGCATAGCCCTTCCATAACACTTGTTTTCACTCAATATCATTATTTAAAGAGGGGGGGAAAAGGCTGATTCTTTGAGTTTGTATGAATGTGTCTTCTTTAATCATTCACTTTCTTCAAATATCTTCAGATTTTTAGATTTCATAAATGATTTGCTGCTGAGTTTGAAATTTTCTTGAAAATTTGAGGTGGTACATGACAATGTATTAGAGTCATATGTATCCTTTTCTGTTATCACATGTATGTATTTGTCTTATTTTCTAGCTTTTTCTCATTTTGCCAATTTTTTGAGAACCACATCTAAAATACTTCAGTCTGAATAACAAACCCTTCTTTAGCAAAATGTCATAGTTATTGACTCCATAGCACATTGATGTCAGCAGAAAAATGTGAATTTAAACTCTTTAACTTGCAGGACCAAATTTGTAAACTGAGTTTTTAATCTATGATATCTCTAGCCACAAGGGTGCAAATAGAAAAAGATTGAAGTTTTAATTGTGTCTGTACCCAACTCTAAATCTGTATGGTTTCAACTATGGGGGTGTCATCCCTTTGGAGATAGGGAGGAATGGAGAAACACTGAATGAGGGAAAATTTATGTTTGGTATGTATGGGATCTTTTTATCCACATACACTTTTTTGTGATTGGGGTAGCTAAATAGGGTTTGGTTTCCTTCTGTTATGCTGTTCATTTTTCTATTGGCACCAGCAAGGAATCAACCTTTTTTTTTTTTAACCTCATTAGGGTTGAATGGAGCTCTCCTAATGTATTCTTTTGATTGTACTATATTCTAAGTCTAAAAGCATATGACAGAAAATCTATCGGCCAAAATGCCTATTAACATTGTTATCTGGATTGACCTAGTGCTGTCTCCCTCAGCCTAGAAAGAAACAAATCAAGTGATTACTTTTGTTACTTATGCCCTAAAGGAAAATTTACTTTGGTCTTATTCACCTTGTTTAGAGTCATGCCACAGTTTGTTTGTGTTCATTCATCTATTTCAGATTCCTCATATGGTAATTCTGATTTGTTAGTTTCTTCTTTGAAATATTGAAGGATTTAGGTAATAATTATAAAACTTTAGCATTTTAAAATGTACAAAGATGAATTATTTTGAAGAAATAATTCGGTGTTTAGTGAATCCTTTTTCCTTCTCAGACATGGATGGCTGTTTTCAGTAACTGAATTCATTTTGTAATGCTTTTCGGCTGGCACTGCAAACTTAGAAACAGAATGGCATTGGTCCCTTTAACTCAATTCAGTGAATTTTTGAAAAACAAACTTTTGAGACACAAATGTCCTTAACACATTTCCCATATTGGCAGGGTTTGAAAGACAGCCTACCCAGAGCAGTATTCTATCTGTGGTGTGTATATGAAGAACACTAGACTCAGAGCCAGGAGCCTGGACTTCCAGGGCCATGCCTTTGGTTAACTTTGAGGCAGATCATAAAATCTGATTTGGACCTCAAGAGTCATCTAGCCCAACCCATGCTTGAAAAAGAATTTTCTCTACAATTTCCCCAACAAGTAGTGATCTGATCTTTACTTGAAGACCTCCAGTGACAATGAACCAACTACCTCCTGAGGTAACACATCCTACTTTTGGACTGATCTTACTATTAGAAAGTATTCCTTTATATGAAGCCTAAATCTATCTCTACAACTTCCATTTAACACTCCTAGTTATGCCCTGTAAAGTTGGGCAGAACAAAACTAAACCCTTGAAGACAGGTCATCAGGTTCCCCCAAAGAAATCTCTTCTCCAAGCTAAACATCACCCAGATCCTCATCTAGCACTCTCTAATATCCTCACCATGCCAGTCACCCTCCTCTAGCTGTACTCCAGTTTGTCAATATCCTGCATAAAACGTGGTGGAACTCAATACACGCATACTGCCAAGGGCAGAGTATATCATTCTGCACACTGTGCTGCTTTTAATGCAATCCAGAGATTGTAACGTGGTTTTTTTTGGTTGCAATGTCATGATATTGACTCACATTGAACTTTTAGTCACTTCTCCCAGGCCTTAGTCTCTTCTTTAAAATGGAGTTGTACTAGGTTCTCCCTGAGGTCTCTTCCAGATAAGACATTAGTTATTCATTTCAAAAGAGAGTGATTTTTCTGAGGAAATATTTGTGATTTCAATGCACACATACTACCTTTCATGCTCCAGAAGCAGTCCAAGCCCCTATTGTGGTAGAAATCTCCAAACAGGGTCAATAACCAAGCAATAAGGACTGCTTTGTCTTGTCATATTTGTTCTAACAAAGACTGATGCACGATTTTGCTCCTTGAGCTGAAGTCGACTTTGCTTTTTTGTAGCAGTTGTGTTTTCTCTTGGTAATAGTTAATCTCTAAATGGATCTTGAGAGGAATCATGAAAAGAATGGAAACATACTAAAAACAATTAGGGCTCCACAAAGCAAATTTCAAGCACAATAGTTTTATTACTACTAATTTTCATAATAATTATAGTAATAATGTTATTTGTATGGTATTTTCAATTAATTGGTAATCACATTTTATCCTCATAACTCTGAGGCAAATAAGATATGTGTTATTCCTGTTTTCCAAGTAAAGAAACTGGACCCCAGAGTCTTTGATACTCATTTAAAATCACAAATGTGGTTAGTGATAGAGCTAGGTCCAAAGTCTAGGACATGCTGTTTATCACCCCAGCATTTTTTCCACTAGACCACACACTTCTATAGTGTCTTTTTGAAAAAAAAATTTTAAATCAGTTTTTAGCTGTGGCACTTTAGAACATGTGAAGTGGTTTTTTTGTTGTTGTTTTCAAAGTTGCACAAAGCTTTGTCTTATTCAGAAACAGTTGTGTGAAATTGAGAAACTGAAGATTCAGCACACATGTGCAAGTTTGTGTTGCTTTTTTTTTTACTTAGGATTAAAATGACATACTTAAAATTGCATGGATTTATTTTTAGCAGGGCTATGTTCCCTCTTGAAGTGTATTTCCTAAAAAGAAGGGGTACTCTCAAGAACTTGAAATTAAAAGTTGAAAAAGCACAGCACATTTGACCCTTTTGTACCTTCCATAAGTTTTACCAAGCTGAAACACTTAAAGACTATAGATGTAAAGTACCATGGAGTCCTGTGTCCAAACCACTTTCTCTCTCATAGGATTCATTTCTCATTTTTTCTTATGTTTTAATTCCCTGAAATAGATAAGAATTATACCATACTTGTGTGGCACTAATGGAAGCAGTGCACCTGGTTTGGAGCGGGTCCTGTGGATAGATCAATAATTGGACTTTCTCAACCAGTTCCTTCCTGGCATACATCTGTCCCTGCCAGTTATGCCTTGCTTACTATAAGTTAGTTATTTTCCGTCTAGTTGATTGTTCTTAAAGAATGGGTTAAATTGTATTGACACAATTTGTGGGAGAACTAGCACCAAAGCAGCCAACGCTGATCAGAATGAGATGTGTTCCATTAAATTCAACAGAAATTTATAAACATTTACCCTGTGTAGCCCAACTCAGTTCCAGGATTTGAAAGCATAATAAGTGCAGGACAGTGAGAGCTGGAGGTGCATGGCACTTCTGTAGTTGGTTCCTGCCATCGCTCCAATAGCAGATTTAGGGTGAACCCAGGTTACTTTGACTTTGATATGAATGATATCATAGGGCTTTCCTATTAGTTGGTTATGGCATGTTGAGTGTGTTTGTATGTGCGTGTATGTGTGTGTATGCATTCATGTGTTGGGAAAGTAAGCAGTATCCTTTTGAGGGACTGTGGTTCTATGGTTGCCTTTATTTATTTTAAAATCCTTTTTTCTTGTAATGGTATATATGTATATATATATTTTTGTGATGCTTGATGCAATCTCGTGTGTGTACATGTATGTATATGTGTATATATTTGTAAATACATTGGTATGCAATAATACAGTATGTGTATATTATATGCAACATGGCTATTGTGGCATGAATTTATTTCATTCATTGAGGACATCAGAGTGGCTTCATTCATGCTGGTCTCATAAAAGGCTGTGGCTGTATCCCTTTCAAGAGTCTCTATTTTGAGGGGCTTGTGTTTGGGTCAATAATTTGGAAATTAAAATTAGAACCTGACAATCTCAGCAAGAGAGCCAGTCTTTAACAGTTTGGAAATCATTAGAAATTCTCGTTTAACTTGTTGATAAATTTGTGAAATAAACATATGGAGACTGGGTATATGAAATGAAGATTCATATGTTAAATTGGGGGCACTTGCAGGTACTGTATTAGTTTCTTATTTCTTGATCTGGAGTAGGATATCACTTTGTACTTAGTAGGTTATCCATTAGGGACTAATTATGGGAGTGTGGATAACATTTGATATCATCATAAACCAAGATGAACAGATGAATATGAAAGGTCACTCCTTTAAAAAAGGAAAAATTATTTCCCAGCTGCACTGAAACCTGATATTGGATTTAATTTTTTCTTCATTCCTGTGGTTTGTTTTTACCTGTGTTTGTCTTTGTGAGGCAGGGGAAAGGGCATTTGTTATCTTCAGACTTCTGCTCTCCTTGAGGGAGCCCCAGAAAAAAGTACTTAAGATAGATGAGCGGCAGTTTCTCCAGTCTGCTTGTTCTGAAGCAGTGTGTTTCTTGGGTAGATCCATCTTAACATTTTTCATTGTAGATCCTTATGATTAGAGCAAAAATAGCAATTGAGTACCAATTTTAAGTTGGTATTAGGGATATTTAGGTGAAACAATGCTAGTCACCAGTGACTAGAAAGAATCAGTGTAAAAGTTGGTTTCCCTTTGAAGCTTTTTAGTACCTTCATTTGGATGACAAGCTGAGAGTTGAAACAGGGTCCCCCTAGTGTTAGGTATGTAGTATCCTTTATACTGCTCTTGATAACCATCTGGAACCGAAAAGGAAAAAAACAGGACTCCAGCAAGAATAATGAATCGCTTTGTGAGCTTACACCCATTTTAAGCCTTGGAATACTATTGGAGTTGCAGTGTTGTTATTTGGAAGATACTACCATCTTTAGATAGCATGCATATTTGCATGGGACAGTTCAGGAGATGCTCAATATTTGTTTTTCATTTAGGATGCTTTCACTGCAGAAATTAGACTAGTAATTTCTGCAAAATAAAACATCATTGAACCCCATTTTCTTGATTAAGATAAAATTTGTTTCCCAAATTGTCATCCTTGATTTTTTTGCTCTACTAACAGAACAGACAAAAGTTTGTAACATTTTCACTCGTAGAATATAATTGAAAGTGAAGCTTCAAACACTTAGCAGTTTTTCTTAATAAAGGAATTTTAGAATTTGGCATGCCGGAAAATTAGTGCAAGTGTCTATATTGTTTAATTTACATTTTGTTTCTGTAAAAAAAAGTAATTCATCGCAATTGGATACTCAAAAAGTGGGTATTATTTTACTTAGCTTCACAAATATGGTATACTTTCCTTACGGATTTTAGTTTGAGGACAGTAGCTACAAAAAGTACTGGGTAGATAGGCTGATAATTCTTTTGTGATACATTCCTTGACCCAAAAGTTGTAAGGTCAATTCTTATTTTTTGCATTTAGTAGAACACAGATTTGAAATCTCTACCCTGGAAAAACAAGTCTTTTCTAATTATAGTTTTCTGTACTTTTATAAACTGGTACTTTGTAAATGTAGGTGCTATCGCCCCCATTTCCTCCCAAGTACTGTGATTCTTCTTTCCTTTTACCAGTTCTTCCTGCAGTTTCTTTAAAAACCTGAAAATCACAGTGTCTCCTGGCCTCATTAGGGTTTGTAGGCATGAAACTTTTGTAGGATGGGGAAGGCTGTGTGTGCTCACGTGTGTATGTAAATAAAATCAGTCACCTACTCAGAAGCAAGGAAAAGAATAATAAGAAAAAGTGTAGGGAAAATATCTTTAGGAAAATAAAAGTGTTTTAAATTAAGTAGGACTGATTGTCTGCATTATTGAAACATTTTCTTTGAAACTGTGTATATGAAGTGTTTATGGTTTTGATTCTTATGATTATTTTTCACTTTTAAATTGTTGTATAATACTGAATTTATTAGTGTTCCCATTTCTACTTGACAATGTTACCTGAACACTTGATTGAAATATCATTTTAAAATTTCATATATGATGTTTTCTTTTGTTATTTTATCAGTTTGATAAGCAGTGACATTTTTAAAACCCAAGATGTTTGCATAGTACAGTCTGTTTTTCCTATAGATACATTATATCATTTCTGTTATAAAAGCCAGATACAGTTCTTTAAAGTATTTTTGGTGTGGGGACTAATTTTAAGTTGAGGATATTTTCTCTGTTTACTGGACATGGTTGATATCCTAAGATAGTAACTGGTCTTACATGGAAAGAGTAAAAGACATTGGAGATTTCTGGGTCCAGACTCATGAATGAAAATTTATAATTAGACCCCTTAAGATACTATACCATGGCGGGGAGGGGAGTTGGGGTTAAAGTGACTTGCCCAGTGACTTGCACAGCTAGTAAGTGACTAAGGCTGCATTTGAACTTGGGCCCTCCTAACTCCAGGGCCATTGCTCTATCCACAGCACCACCTTCCTTCCCCATGACATTATACCATTTTCAAAGTGAGATTGTAGAGAATTTATGGAGAAAAATTTTAGGCATTGTTCCTGGAAGTTAGATCATAAACTGTTAGGTTTTTTTCACCATGCTATTTTCCATTTGCTTTTAGGGCTATTCTGTATCCTCTTCTTTCCCAGTGTTTGAAAACTTAAGAAATGATAATGCTTTGTTCTATATATTTTAAATCTTCTTAAGCATACTGACATAACAGGCCACTGCATTTAAAAATCCATGTTGATAACCCCAGAGGAGATAATCCTGAATAGAAAAGATCATTTTGTTAAAATAAATTTACCCAATACGCCCTATATCTTTTCTTCCTTAAGAGCATGTTAAAGGAATCCCAAAAAGCTGTTTTAGGGAGAGATAATGGAAGCAATATCTAAGACTGGGATAGCAAGAAAGTAGGATTTTTCTTTTTCTTGATTCCAAAAGCTTTATGCTTTTGACTATTTATTATATTGTCATATGTAGAATTGCTTATTTATGCCTCTAATGTAATATTTTAGAATTTTTTTTTTCATAGCTTTTTACACTGACCTGAATGTATTCTTTATAGAGTTACCTGGCCTGTCATGCCTGGTTCCCTGTGTGCTTTCTGTTTCCTTTGATCTTGCCATTTAGCAGTAATCCATTTTGAAGAGAAATAATAACTTACATTTCTCCCTGTAATACTTTGAGATTTATGAAGCACTTTCCCACAACTCTATGAGGTAAGTCGCGTAGTTTATTTAGCCCATTTTACGTATGAGGAAACAAGATCAGAAATTTTGAAAGTTGTTGATATAGAAAGAAAGACTTTAAGTAACAGGAACATAGACTCTGAAAACATTTTGTTCTTTTTTTCACCATTTTGGGGAGCTCTCTTAGGGTATCTTTCTCTATTAGTGCAAATGAGCATCTGCTTTGTAGTTTATAGTCTTAATGAGTTGCCTGAAGCAATGAAAGGTTAACAGCTGGCTCAAGGTTACTCAAGCATTCCTCACTCTGAGTCTATCTCTTATCCATCTTTCGAGGACTTTCCCTAAATCTTTATGTTTTCATTTGGGAGATGACAAATGAAGCAAGTTGTCACGTGTACTTGGGTTATCTACCTTCACTTTGGTGATTGGGTCTAATCAGTTGTCTAGAACCTACTGTTTTAAGGAATCAGGAATAGCTTAAAACTATTGATTATGGTAAATTCAGGCACTGGTAATTATAATCCCTTATATTTGCATAGTATTTTATGGTTTTCAAACTACTTTCACATACATGATCTCACTGAACCTCACAACAATCCTGTTAAGGTAAATAAGGCAAATATTATCCATATTTTTGAGGTAAGGAAACAAGTTCAGAGATACTGTAACTTTGTCTAAGATCACAAATGTAATAAGTGACAGCACAAGGGATTTGAACACTGGTCAGTGTTCTGTATGGTACACCAGAGTACACGGGGAGGAGTAACTGAGTGAGATTTTACCTCATTCATGTAAAACTGTCATTAAAGTGCAAGATAGCCATGAGATGACTAAAACTATAGATGCATCTGTTTTTCATGGAAATTATTGTGAACTTTTTTTTTACATACTGTGGTTGTTAGGCAGTAATACACTTTTTTGTTTATATGCAGAATATTGTTATATTTGGAAATCATAACTTGATTTCCTAGTGATATAAATGACTTTTTTTTTTGCTGTGACAGATACTTGTCTATAACTGAAATGTTACTGAATTGTGAAACAAGTTATAAAGATTATACACCTGTATATCTTTTAGGAGCTCTCCAGAAGAGACTGAAGCACAAAAATTTTACATGTTTCAATCCTTTTCTAAGTGCTGCAAGTCTGTAGTGCATATGATGTAATTGTAAGTGTTAAGAACCTACTTAGCATTCACAGTCTCTGTAATCTTTGATACATTGTCTTGTTTGCCCATGTGTTCAAACTTAAGGGATTATGCGTTTTTTGAAAAATGACTTGAAAATCAAGCCCATCAACTTAGTCCTATCAGGTTACATTCATTTCACAATGTGTTGTCAGTAGATCCAATTTTGAGGGAATATTTGCTACCAGTAACTAATTAAGAAAATGTTGCTTTGTCGGTACCGGTTCATACATTTGACATGAAAATCTGATACCTTACATTTGTGATATTGTATAGGCCTTGTCTGTTGATGCATCTCAATTGCTTAAGCCATACTCTTAACAAATATTTCTGGTTTGTTTCATCCCATCAGATAAACTTTTCCAGCTCTTGAGTCTGCTGCTATTGCTATTTCGTAGTCTATGCTCCTTTCATAATTGTACGTCAGTAAATGAACTCAAAAGTAAAACACTGTGATTCTGCAGAGCTAATGGCAGCAGGACCATGTCTTTCCTGGATTTTGTTCTTTTGAAAAGCACCTATCACATTCAGGGTGCTTGAAAAAAGCTAAGTATTGTACTATTTATATTGCATTGAATAACAAGATTATGGAGGGTTTGATTTTTGCTGTCAGTGTACTAAAGCTATGTTCTCATTGATAAATGTTCTCTAGGAATGTGACTACCTTCATCATTTGTGAACTATTATTGTACATGAATTTTGTATCTGGAATCCACACGTATATTATGTGTACTATCAATATAAAAATAAACATATTTGCTTAAAGTGTTGGTACTTTGTCAGTGTTGAAGATACCATGATTCTGAGCTTCTCACTTAATTCAGATTCTTGAAAAGATCTGTCATTTCATTTCCAGTAGGTACTCTCTCTACTGAGAGATTTGCCACCCCCACACACATATACACACGTTAATACATGATTTCATAAATTGCTGTGACCAAAAAAACAATAATAATTCCTTGGTGGCCAGACTTCTCTTAATGAGACTCTTAGCACTTAGCTAGCTGGTGCCTGGTGCCATGACAACAGAAAAGGCATCTTTAGCTAGACATATCCAAAACCATTCTAGTTTAACATGTTTTGAGCTTGCATTCTGTGGATGCAGCCTTCAAGAACCCAGTTACACACAGCTAAAGCTGTCACCCTGACTCCTCTTCCTTTCCCCCATAAAATAAAATAATAAAAGAGAGATTTCAACGGGGCAGTGGCTGGAAAGTTGACCTTAGACTCAGAAGCTTCAAGTCTCCCCAAATACTGGCTGTAGATCCCTAGGTAAATTACTTAACCTTTGGTTCAGTGCCTCAGGCAACACTCTCAGATTCTAAACTGGAATCCAACCTATCTGTCTGTATCTAGGGAGTTGGTTATCTAAGATAAGTTTGCCAAAGAGGTGCTGATCTGAATTGCAAGGAGTTTCCTTGCTGGACACCCGCTGTCCCCCACATCATAAACGTGAAATGTCATAAATATCACTATAAATGCTATAGGATCCAATGAGCTCTGTCTATTGAAATTCATGCCTCAGAAAGTTGTGATACTATTCTTGACTCACTTTGGCTCTCTCCTTTGCCTCGTCTTTACCTGGCATCATAATCCTGCGTGTGTATAGAGGCTAGCTATAGACAGAATGTTGGACTTAAGAATGAGGAAGATCTGAGTTAAAATCCTGCCTCTGGCACTTAGTAGCTGCATGACATTAGTCAAGGTCATGCATGACCTTAACCTCTACCTCAATTTCCTTATTTGTAAAATGGAGATAAGAGTAGCCACTACTTCACAGAATTGTATCAAATGAAATAGCATATGTAAAATGCCTGGCAAACTTCATAGTGCCATGCAAATGTTGTTATATCACAGTAGATCCAAAGCTTCTTGACGGTAGGATCTTTTGCTTTTCTCTCTTTGCTTCTAAAGTGCTGAATACAGTGCAGTGGATATAGCTGGTACTTAATAAATGTTTGTCAAATTGTTCTCTGTATGCTCATAGGGCAACAAATGTGGAATTCATTCACACTGAATTTTATTTATTTTATTTATGCCAAGAGCTCTTAACTTACCACCTCAGGCCTTAGAGTAGAACAATTTGGCTGTAACTATGGTGGATGGGGCGGATAGTATTTAAAAATCTCATTGATATCTTTAAATTTTTATTTATATCTTTTGTTTTGTGTAGCACGTTCACTTGTGAAGAATTCCTTCTTCCCTCCCCCTACCCAAGGAAACGTTCTTTGTAATAAAGCATTAAAAAAAAATTCAGCGAACCTAACCAACATGTCACCTGAAGCCGGAAAGCATGCATGTTCCACCCCACCCCTACCCCCCACCCCCCCATCCCCCGGAAAGCATCGGGAGGAGGATGTATTTTCTAATCTCTTTGTGGGTTGGGTTGGTAAATTTGGTTAACAGAGTTGCACGATACTAGGGGTTTTTTTTGTTGCTGATGTTGTTTCTATTAACATTGCTGCAGTCAATAGTTTTTTAGTTTCTGATAGTTTTCCTGGTTCCGCTTGCTTCACTGATTCAGTTTATATTTCCCTGATTGAATTCTTCAAATTCACTGTTTCTATTTAATTGCAATATATTTCATCGATGTCTTTTGACAACATCTTCACTTTGAAAAATATTTCTCTCACATACCTAACCAGAGATCCCACCCCGCCCATAAGAAATAACAGTCAAGAAGTAGTTCTACAATACCAACCAACACATCGATTGAGTTAAGTGACTCTTTTTGTGCCATTTCCAGGCGTTTTCCTGAATGGTGAGACCAACGCATTCCTCTACAACCGTGTGGGAGTGCTAGGCCTGAGTTTTCCCAACAATTATCCCATTTTACACATAGGAAACCTGAGTCCAGCGCCAGGTCTCGGCGTTCAAAGCCTAGTGCTCTTAGCACAGGAACGCGTCCTTTTCTTCTCTCCGAGAGACGTCACTGGGAACACCCCGGTAACGTCCCCCGAGACCAAGAACGCCAAGTTCCAATCCGCTGACGTGGCCCTGCCAGTCCGCACGCGCACGCGCCTGGTCGCTCCACTGGGAGCGTTCCCGTTTAACAGTGCTCACCAGGCTCGCGCCGCGGTCTAGCCCCGCTCCACTCAAGCCAGAAAAAGAGGAGGTGAGCGAGAAAGAAAGGAACGGGATTAGGCGCTCAGCTAGGTCGTAACGCATGCGCAGAGCCCTCAAGGCACTCCTGGGTCGTCACAGTCACTTCCGGCGCCGCCTGCTGCGCTTCCGGGTCCGGGGCTGCCGTCGCCTCGGAGGTGCTGCTGACGCCTCCGTCGAGACGCTGGGGACTGGGTTCCGGAAGTTGCGGCAGCCGCCACCCCCCTCCTCTCCTCCTGGGAGACAGGGGCTTAGGCCGAGTCGGTGCGAGCTACAGGTGCGCGGCCCTGGAGCAGGAGCCCCCGGTCAGGCCGGGTTCCGCGTCAAGCGGGCGGGCTGAGGGATCCCCCCTGAGAGGACCCCGAGCTGAGCACCAGGAGCCCTCCGGAGCCGCCCCGGCTCCCGGCTCCCTGCCCCGTTCCCCTGCATCGCGCTGGGAGCCGGAGGAATGGTCTGCCCGCGGGTCCAGAAGGAGGCCCCCCCTGGGAGCCAGGAGGACTAGATTGCAGACCCGGCTCCGTCACCGCCTCCCGGTGTCACCCTGGGCAAGTCACTTCTCCTCGAGCCTCAGTCTCCCAGTCGGTTAAATGGTGGGGGCGGGGTGAGCTTGGTGGTCTGGAGGGCCTGTCAGGCTCTTGCCCTTCTGCCGGAGGCCGAGCTAGTTTGTCCCGAAGTGATCCCCGCTCATTACTAAACTCTGGAGACAGTGGGTTGTACTGAAAATAGTTCTGGGTCTGCTGTCAGAAGATCTGGCCCGAGTTCCAGACTCTCCCACTGTCACTTGGGCATAGCCTTTATCCTTCCCTTCTTTGCACAGTGGGAAATTGGGATTAGGTTGGTTAGGAGGTCTCTTCCAGCTCTCATTGGTGAATTTAGGTGGTAAGGCCCCTTGATGGAGGAGGGGAGAAAAGATGATGGATGAAGAGGGAGAGCGCTACAGAATTGCAAATGTCAGCAGTTCAGGCACATTTGGGGGTATTCCTGTTTAGACTTTAGGCTTCATTAAGTTTAGGGTTGCAGTTTTCAGAGGTATTCTAAGTGTGAGCCTGGGAGAGAATGGCAGACCAGCAGCAAGCCGCATAATCAGCTTGTTAATGACCTTTGTGACTTCAGAACGAACTAGAAGTACGTCCTGGCCAGTGGATTCTACCTTATTTTATATTTGTGTTTTTTTCCTCCTTAAAGTTTGGAAGTAGAATTAGGAACTGACAACAGTGTAATATAGTAAAAAGAACACTGGGTTTCAAATCATAAGATCTAGCATTGAGTCCTGAATCTTTTGCTTACTAGATATGTGGCTTTGGACGTGATACTTCCTGGGGCCCAGTTTCATTATCTTTAAAATGAGGATGTCAGGCTTAGCAAACCATTCCAGCCACAAGTTCTATGATTCTATGGAAACTAAATTTAATATTTTTTGATCAGCCAACAGAAGCACTAGGTAAATCAGACTATTGTACAAAAATGTGAAGTTGCTTAGTACATATTGTGTTTCTATGTATGTTTCCTCTAAGTTAAAATTGGTAGAGGAAACATCAAATCTATTTTGTCTTTGCCTTCTTCACACAGGACAGAATGCAGTAGCAAGAAAGCTGATTTTAAGTCTGGTAGATATCAGGTGAGTGGGTGATTCAAAATAGTTGATGAAATGGATTGTAGAATCTTGCCAAATTGCACAAGTGTAAATGAATAGTGGGTGGTAAGAAAGATCATCTTCATGTTTGTCTCACATTCTCAGAACAAAGTTTGGCAATAATTATCCTTCACACATAAGACAGGTGATGATTAGAACTTAGTACTAGTGTTCTGCAGACTAGTGAGAGGGAAGAGATCTAAATCTGAGGTATTGTATGAGTATGTTATTTCTGCCACAGGAATGAAAAGTGTAGTTTGGGGTAATCTTTATCAGAAAAAAAAAATCATATGGTTGGCACCGTTCATTGAAAACGTATTCTGATCCTGAATTGTATTTCTTACCTGCTTACCTCTGGGATACCAGCCTTGAATGAAGGGACAGCTGATTTAAAACTATATAGAGTTTCTGCATATGCCTCAAATCATTGCTCGGCTCTCTGTTCCTTGCTTTCACCAATGAACTGAAAATCTGTGGTTAAATTATAGATGCTGTCTAGGTCAACTTGTAAACATGGTTATCTTTACATTTATATCTTGGATAATTTGAATAAATGAGAAGTGTATAACAGCTTTTTTGGTTATCTAAGTAATTTCATCCATATATATTTGTTAATTTCTTGTTGTTAACTGTATTCTGTTATCTGTCTGAAACCTGAAACCTGAAGTTTAAACCCACCCTCACCTCCCACACACCCTCCAAAAAAGATTTCCACAACTCAGTACTCTCTCTTTTTTGCTTTGTGTAGATAACTGTGATGTCTTGAACCCTTGGAGGGTTTTGGAAGTTCATCAGGTTTAAATGGAAATTTTGACTGCTGGAGCTTCTTGATGGCCCTTCCTTCAGTTATTTGCCAGTAGATTTTAGGGCATCATTGCTTTGGCTTTGTTCGGGTTTGGGGGGAGAAGTCAACAAGGGTAGTCCTACTGTGGAAAATGTTTGCCAAACTTAAAAAGAAGATTGCAGAGGAGGCTGCCATTGCACCTCGGCCAGGAGGAGCTGCTCGAATCCCAAGGTCTATCAGCAAGGAGTCAGTTGCTTCTGTGGGAGCTGACTCAGGGGATGACTTTGTAAGTAACTCTTCCTTCTTTTGTTATTTAGCATGACCTATGGGTATGGCCTTGTAGATGTTTTTCTTGATGGATTATTTTGTCTTCTTTTGATCTATATATATTTTTATTGGATTTTGTAATTTTAGCTACATAAACAGTTTAAGGCTCACTCTTCATATTCTGGGATTTTTCTCTTGGTTTTGAGCAGGTCACCCTCTTTTAGGTTTAATGTTAGGAAAAACTTCCTAACAGGACCAAAAAATGGAATGGACTGCCTTGGGAGCTCATGGGAGCCTCCTCACAGAAGGTCATAAATAAAAGATTGGATGTCCACTTGTTCAGAATGGTTTGGTCTGTTATGGTTTGGACTAGATGACTTCTGAGGCCTGTTCCAATTCTGAGATTCCCTATGTTCTCCACATTCCTCTTGAACTCTGAAAAATGTGTGTGCCTGGCCATTGTTCCTCAAGTGTATTCATTTTGAATGTCACTGATTATGCTTTATGAATACTGGACATTGTGTTGTGAGAGAGACTAGGTGTATTAACTATATGTCTGTCTACCCTGCCTTCTTTCTCATTGAATTGCTAAGCTTGTCAGTTGTGACTTTAAAGTGGAGAAGATAGAAGGACACATTTCTTTAGTCTTAAAACTAATTTGTAGTTTAAAACACTGAAAAAGTAAAAAGTCAGTGCATTTGAGGAAATGATATTCTTGTGCATTACAGAGTTCCTTTGTTGAGTGACTGAAGCGGTCTTTCAAGTCAGATGACTCTTCCCATTTTTATACCATCTGGATCCTGGGTCAAATTACAAAGCAGTGGTTGTTATTGTACATTGTAGGTATACATCAGCAGGCTTCTAGACTTGAGTTTGCATTGGCTGCTAGGTGTAACAGGAAATACAAGTACACTTGTGCATCAGGCAGGAGGATATAGAGTTACCAGTACTAACACTGGCACGAGACCTGTTTTTCCTTGATGTTAGATTGCAGCAAGAGCAGTCTTTTCTAATAAATCAGGGCTGACTTTTGTGACAAAAAGCCATATACTTAGAAACAGTACTTGAGGAAATATCTCTCTTTGGGCCTTCTGTCTTCATTTATTTGCACCATTAATTATAAAATGAATTTTCACTAACAATAATAAAGTTCCCCATACCTCTTCCTGATGTGTTAAAACAGTCTGAATTTTGGGGTAAATTTAATTCAACCTCAAGAATTTCTGCCAGTATCATTCATGTTTTCTTAGCTGTAGACCTAGTCTTTTCTCCTTATTTAAAGTAGATAAAGTAATTCTTATGCTATGTCACCATATTTATTTTAGGATCAGATGCTTTGGAAGAGGATATTAAGAAGTAATTTACTTTTAGGATTGTTACTGTGAACATATTTTATACCTTATATAAGTATTTTGCCTCTGCCGTTTTAGTTTAAGATCTTGAGTAAGGTCACTTCCCTTCTCTTGGCTTTATCTTACTCACCTGCCAAATATGAGAAGGCTAAAACTAGATGATCTCAGGGCTCTCATTTATCACTAACATTCTATTAGTCTATGAGTTTATAATGGGTTTCTTCTAAGCAATCTGTATTCTAAGAAAGAGTCACGTGTCTTATGGGACCTTCTGAAAGAGACATTCAAGCTCATATTATTTATCCACAAATACTTTCTAAGATCAATAAAGTAGATGAACACAGGTAGTGTTATTTCCGCTTTACAAGCAGAAAAACAGAGAAGCCAAGGGACTTTGCTAAGGTCACATAGTTAATAGCATAGCCCTGCTTTAAATAGATGTGTCTGAACTTCTGATTTAGTGTTTACTTCTCAAAATTACTTTAAAACTATTACTCCTTTGACTCTTCAGAAATATTTGAATAATATTTTTCAGAAATTATTTACAGTTTTTTATAACTTGGCAGGCTTCAGATGGAAGCAGTTCTCGAGAAGACCTTTCATCCCAGCTATTTAGAAGAAATGAACAGATAAGGAAACTAGAGGCCAAACTTTCTGGTAGGTTCAATAACTTGTAACAAAATAAACATAGCATCCCTAAGTCTTAAAAAGGCAAAAAATGGAAACTCTGTCATATTTTGAATTACACCTCAATTAGAGATTGTCTTTACAGGGCTTAGTTTATCAGGCATATTTATCAATTTCTTTTCCAAATGAAAACAGAGGCATTTTGAAAACAAAATCGTTTCCTCAGGGCAGATTATTTTAATCACACAAAAAGTCATATCTTCTACTTGTGATCTCATAGGTGTGGGGATGCTCCTAGTGCAGGAACTCTCTTCCACTGATGCATATTGACAACTCATCTTTAAGTATAGTCTTAGAGCTGCCTAAGGCTCTGAGAGGTTAAATGACAGGCCCAGGCTCACACAGCTAGAATGAGAGGGAAATACATTACGAACCCAGGTTTTCCTGACTCAGAGGGTGACCCTCTATCTGCTAAGCCACACTGGGCTTCTAAATGCATGCAGTAGAGGATGAGCTTTTGTCTGAGGACTTAGGAATTGAGCACATAATTCCGCGTTGTAGTACTTGCATTGGAATAGCTGAAGGCAAGATTAAAGCAAAACTGATTTTCATTTGAGATCAGGCCAAGTCATGGACTATGTGTGAGTTCTTTGATGAGGAACAAACCAGCTGAGTGCCAAGAAGCGAATCATCAAAATGTTGCCCACCTGGGGATGAACTTTTTGAGCCACAGCAGTTTATGAAATCTTGTCATAAGACTCTGAGGAATTACAGTATGCGTTGGAAGTAGCACCCAAACCAGCAAAATCAAAGATCATTGAAGTAAGATGCAGCTTAAATAAAATCAGTACAGTGAAGTTTATATGCCAGCACTGATTTTCATAGAACTAATAAGCAAGCATAAATGGTCAGCAAATTCTTTCACATTGTATTTTTTTAAATTAAAGCTGTAAAAGTTAGTTTTCTTTTTCTAAGCAGTTGAGCTTAGACAGCTTCTGTTTTTCAGTTACTGTAGCAAACACTGTAGAGATCATGTATCACCTGAACTACACACACACACACACACACACACACACACACACACGTAGTTATTCTTTTAGGTGTGTGGGAGTAGTCTGGAAACATACTTTTTGTAGTTCTTTCTGTATTTCTGTTAGTTGTTGACTAGAAAGGAAATAATTGTTATCCTTGCATTCTATTAACTGTAAATTCAGTACTCTGACTTGGGTTTTTTCTTCTTAGGTTAAAGCAAGAGTTACTTAGTATACATTTTAAAGATTGAAAAGCTAAGTCAGCCTTTACTGGTTACAGTGGCATATGGTCATGGAAGTATATAGCATTATAATGTTTATGTAAGACAAATATGCCCTTTTGCCCAAGATAACTCCAAGAAGAGACAATAATAATGAAGGCAGTACGGCAAGCAAAAGGAATGATAAACCTTCTGAACAAGGAAGGAGAGGAAATCTTAATAATGTACCTGGGAATTCCTTAACAAAAATTTTGGAATCAAGGTATAATTACTTGCTAACAGGGAATATTTTCATGTAGCATTGATGACTTTATGCAACTTTGTAACACATATCTAGTAATAGTGTATGGACCATCTTTAGTTTCCATTGGTATTTTTCTTACTCCCACACTTGTCTGCAGACAATAGCTGTTATTAATGTTTGTTTGGAAATTAGAGTTTTTTCAATACTCCTTTTGCTTTCTCAGTCTAGGAAGATACAGTTTCTTCCTGGCGAATAGAGTATCTCATACTGTTATAAGTGCAGACTGATACTATTAAAGACTACTTCTTAGGACGCTCTAGGAATATCTTCTTTGGCTTGCGTTTTTTTGTGCTTTCAGTCTCACGGCATTTACTTAATACCCTTTTTGTTAGGATTACAGTGGTAGGCTGTTGAATTCACTAAGAGGTTTGCATTGAATTAATTTATGTCATTGTTACTAAGGCTATCTTCTACTGAAGACTTCCTATTAGACTCTGTCTTGGGATGGAGGTGGTCAGCCCTAGATTCTAGAAAGCTGTTTCTACAGATCCCAAGCTCTGATGGGTCTGACCAAATTGGAAAGGTCTCAGTGTGGACCCAGTAAAGAAATCATCAATTCATTGTCAGAAGACTAGCCTAGCTCAGTGTAAAGGGACTCATCATTTAGAGTTTTGGTATGTGTGTGATGACTATTTTTAGCCTTTATCTACTAAGGCATGGAAGAGTTGCCATTTATATTAGGGGAACAAATACCCACACCGATGAAATCACAAATCATTGAAATATTAAAAGAGGCCATATGTTATATTTCCTTAAATCAGCGGCTCTCAATCTGTGGGTCATAACCCCTTTGGGGGTCAAACGACCCTTTCACAGGGGTCACCTAAGACCATCGGAAAACACATATTTCCCATGGTCTTAGGAACTGAGACACTGCTCCTCTATCCGTCTCCAGGCCGGTCCGCCCACACGCAGATACGCCCACATACAAGTATTAAAGGGTGGTGGCATTAGGAAGGTTGAGAACCACTGCTTTAGATCAAAATAATGTTGTTCTGTTTCTCCCTCCCCCCAAAAAAATCTCCAGAAAATTAGAAAGACAAATTAAGTAGTGTTCAACATAGATTTTATAGGAATAATTTACCTGTTGAAGGATAGTTGGGTTTTATTGTGGAGTCTCGGAAATGAATAAACTTTCCTGAGTATCTAAGTTTATATTAATGTTTCTACTTGAATATGGCAAGTGTTGATCAGATTCCACTGAGCCAAGAGCGTCATATTCCTACAGTATTAAGTATTTATACTCTGAGGTCACACTGGCATGCTGTTAGCTGAGCCAGAATGTTACTCTCATGTAGTTTTACTCAGCTGTCTTGAAAGACTGTAAAAGTGTGGACTGCAAATGGGTTATTTAATGAGTTGCCAGCTATCCATTTATATAGCGAAAAAGAGAAATGGGGTCATAAATTTTGAAATGAATTATTTTAGTAGCAGAACATGATGATTAGAGCTGGAATTTGTTCTATTGAACTAATAAGTAGGATCTCCTGTTTGCATTCACTGTTTTGTACCATAATTAATTTGTTGTAGTACTGTTTGCTTGTGTTGCTCATTGTTAAGGAGAATCTCTCTGTGTGGTTTTCCTTAAGTGATTTTCAATTTCAGAAAATCACGATTGTTTCCAACTCATTTTTTAAATTTCCTTTACTAATATTTGTCCATTCCTGGTCTGTGCATCTCCCTTTCTTACCCAAGATTATGCTGAACAGGTGCGAAACTTACAGAAGATAAAAGAAAAGCTTGAAATTGCATTAGAAAAACACCAGGATTGTACGTATTCTTTTCTTGTATTTTTTTTCCAGTTGGTTAAGGTTTAAGCTTAAAAAAAAAATTTTTTTTTTTGTCTTTTTGGAGGGGGGAAGGCAGGGCAATTGGGGTTAAGTGACTTGCCCAAGGTCAAACAGCTAATAAGTGTTTAAGTATCTGAGGTCACATTTGAATTCAGGTTCTCCTGACTCCAGGACTGGTGCTCTATTCATTGTACCACCTAGCTACCCTCAGGGTTAAGCTTTTTTCAATAAAGTATTCTGGATTTTTTTTTCCCTTTAAAAATTGAAATCTTTGAAAGTAATATAACCAGCAATATATTTGGTATAACATTTGACCACAAATATGTCCTTTTTAGACAAAAAGTGTAATTTACATTTATGTTGAAATAGATGGGAATGATTGTTATTGTCTTTCTTGGGCCAGTTTTCTTGGTATATATTAAAGCCTGAAGTTGATTATTAGCTTCCCTCAGTTGTCATCCAATGACAACTAGTCTCAGGAGTCTGGCTTTTTTAGTCTTAGCTCCAATGGTGACATGCTCTCTAACATAGAAGCCTCTGGTAGTTATTATAATAATAATAGATTACATTTATGTTATGTTTTAAGGTTTACAAAATCTCTTACATAATTGATACAAGGGTCTTGTGAAATAAATAGTATAGGGATTATTATGTCTAATTTTACCAATGAGGAAACTTTTCCTCAAAGAGCTAAATATGACTTGACAGAATCATTATTTGAACCCCGGTCTACCCATTCCAAGTCCATTGTACTATCTGGTCTTCCCTCTAATAAAGTAATGTAAAATTTGCCTAGGTTGATGAAAGAGAATATATTTAACGTTCTTTGGGCACCATAGGAGAGAGATGCTGAGTGTACATGGTAGTGTGTTATTTTAGTATAATTTATGCTTGATTTAATTACCACTAGTGCCCTCCAGGGGGAATAAATACCTACTTACCTGAACATTACTGAGCCCAGGAGGTCATGTTTGTTAATAATGGTATTAACTTAGTCCAATTCAGTTCCAGCTTTCGTAATCTTTGTTTGTTGTCCCCACCTTACTGTAGGTGAATGTTGTAAAATAAGTTCTGGTTCAATCTAAGACAGATTGGTCCTGAAATATTCTCACTTTTTAAATAAAGACTCTCTGTTAACAGCTTCGATGAGAAAATTTCAAGAGCAAAATGAAACATATCAAGCCAACAGAGCCAAAATGGCAGAAGGAATGGCTTTGGCATTAGCGAAAAAGGACCAGGTAATGCATATGTGGTTAGGTCCAACCAAAAGATTTGTATTTATTTAGTAGTATTACAAAATTATGACATGTTTTTATAATAGGTAACAATAAAAGGAATTGTACTATCATGCAGATTCTGTGACTTATCTTTGGACTTGGGGTTGGGGAAATAGTGGAAAAAAAAAACCAACCTGATTTTAGTAGTGAAATATGTGCCAGGGTCTAAAAGACCAATGAGATTCTTCCATCTCCAGCTATAGGTTTATGGAGTGGAGAAAGAAAATACTGCCCTAGTAGCATCCTCACTTATCTGGAGGTCAGACTTTCATTTATGCTGGTGAGATGAGTATGCTTTTTTTTGTACTCCTAAAACTTGAAAGTAAGCAGTTCATATAGTTTCCATAAAACACAAGCAATAGAGTGCTTGCAATTCACTTTTGTAGAAGTTTTTGAGCCATCATTCAATACTTAGTGATTCAGTTTACACAGAATTCTAATGGTCTCAGTAGACTAGAAAGGGAAGAAGATGAGGCAGAAACACTGGCAAAAGGGATAGTAACTATCAGCTTTGTGGCAAGGGAAGAGGCAAAAAAAGTAGTTTATCATAACCTAGTATAGAAATTATGAATTAGAATGACAACTTAGAGCCATTAAAGAAAGATTAAATCTTGAGGTTTTGTGGGGTTTTTGCATTGAATTTCAAAGTTTTAGAAAGTGCTTTGCATGTATTATTTCATCTGATTCTCATAAAAACCTGGGGGGGGGGGAGGGGCTGGAACTACAGGTGTTACTTCTGTTTTACAAATTAGAATGCTGAAGTTTGAAGAAGGTTAAGGGAGTTAATTACCCATGGCCACACAGTATATACTCTGTTTAAGGAAGAGAAGAGCTATGTTCTTCCTGACTCCAGGGCTGCTGCTTTATTCGCTGGGCCACCTAGTGGCCCCAGAAGAGCTGAGATTCTTTTTTTTTTTTTTAATTTGCTTTTTGGAGAGGGGAGGGCACAGCAATTGGGATTAAGTGACTTGCCCAAGGTCACAAGGCTAGTAAGTGTTTAGTGTCTGAGGCCAGATTTGAACTCAGGTCTTTCTGACTCCAGGTCCAAGCACTCTGTCTACTTTACCACCTAGCTGCCTCTCTGTAATTTTTTACTTCCTGGTGCTAGCATCTGTTTGGCAAAGTGAAAAGAAGACAAAAAAAAATTATGACACGCATATAACTAATAAGAAAGTATCTCCAGGATTGATTTAGCTTTTTTTCTGATCTCCTTTAGTGTGTGAAATGATAATATGGTTGATCTTTGTTTCTTTGATTTATGTTAGATGGGACATTGTATGGGCGCACCCCTCACATTGCTCTAATGCATTATTGCAATAGAATTGCTGGTTATAGTGTAACCAAACACCATGTGAAATTCTGTTATAATGTTGTTACAGCTACTATTATTATTAAAATATTATTCCTGTAGGGTTAACCACTGTCACTCCCTAGCAATAATGTTTCTCCTAATTTCAGGTGTCAGCAAAACTATTGTTAAGTGAGATATGCCTTTCTAGAGTTGTTACGCTTTTGCTTTGGTGTCAGTAGCTGGTTAAAAGGCCTTTGTCATTTTGCAGACTTTCGTAAGCTTATTTTCTTATTTCAGTTAGAACTTGTTTCTTAATATTAAGCCAAGTTAAATGTTTTGCAACAGGATTTTTTTTCTTAAAATCTTAGCATTACTACTCTTTAAAACTATAATCATTTTTGTGTTGTTCTTGTCTTTTTTAGGAATGGGCAGAGAAGTTGGCTCAGCTTGAAAAAGTGAGTTGTATAATTATTTTTCTTAGACTTAGATGTTTGTCTCTTTGGATTGGAGAACTCTGTCCTTTGGTTTGCAACAAATGAGGAATAAATAGGAATGTGTATTATTGGTAGAGCCATCCCTGTAGGAGGTAAAGCTGATTGGAAGATCTCTTTGTATTCTTGTTTTTAACTAGTTAAAATCAGCAATACTTAGAGAGGTTAATCAGAGTGGAGAGTGTTGTGAGGTCACAGCACTAAGTTGCTAAAAAAAGAACCTCTCCAGACTGGGTAATGTTCAGAAGAGTTAATTGCTTCAGTAGCCCGAGGCATGCCCTGGAGTGTCCTCTGTAGACCTTAAGATGTTTCTTCTTACCTCTCCAATGGAGACTAGGTGTGTCTTCAAACCTCAGATGGAAAAAGCACATTTTAAATTTCAGATATTCAGTAGCATCAACTATTCATATGTTCTACTACTAATTCAGTCTTTATTCTCACTGAATAAATCTCTTTAAATATAGTGAAGGATGGAAATCTTCACTTAACTTCTTGCGTTAGGTAGCTAGACCTAAAATCCATCTAAAGCAGCTCTTGGTTATCAGAAACTAGGTTGGAATACTATATAATTTGCACATAACGCTGAGTTAAACTAGGGACTTTCTAAAATTTTTTTCTCCCATGTCTTTCCTTATGAGGAATAGCTCATGTTTTAAAACATTATTCCCAAACACAGAACACAGGTAGAAATGTGGTGGAGTCTACTAATGCTGGCCTTTAGGTCCTGGAGTAAAAGACTGGCCAGGGAAATTTTAAAGCAAAAGAGGAGATATTAGCCCTCAAAGTTCTCCTCCCTTAATTAGTCTGGAATATTTTCATATACCAAAATTGCCACCGCTATTGATAAATGCATAATTTAATTTTTTGAGTGAGAAAACAGTATTATCAACAAAATTTTCTTAAAGAGTTCCTATCACATGGAGTACTAGGGTTTCTGTGGAATATAGTTGCAAATCATGCGCTCCATAAAATCACAAATTTCAATCATGATTGCTCTCTTAGACAAAGAGATTACTTAGGTCAGATATTCTTAAGCTAAAAGAAATGTTATAAAGGTTGCAGTTCTTAAAATATTGAAAACCATTGAGTTAAGTTAATGAACTTATGCTTTATTTTTGTATTCCTAAGATAGGAGATATGCCAAATAAAATTGGACCTGGGTACTCTTCATTTGATTCTAAGAAAAATCATCTTTGGGGCTAAGTATAGGGCAATGAAAATGCTTATCTAGAACTTTTAAACGACTATGAATATGGGCAATAGTAAATCTTGTGGATGATTTTAATGTCTTTTTAAATTAGAGTTCTAAATAACCAGTACATTTGTGATCCTTTACAGTAATTCTTGGTCAACAAATTTGGCTTGCTGAC
Organism: Pseudochirops cupreus; assembly: GCA_028627135.1. Lineage (NCBI taxonomy): Eukaryota > Metazoa > Chordata > Mammalia > Diprotodontia > Pseudocheiridae > Pseudochirops > Pseudochirops cupreus. Next base: position 255,214,078 of record CM053581.1, read on the forward strand.
ACGATTGATGTATAATTGTCAGTTTAGCTAGAGTTCCACTTGAATATATTGTAATTTTTAAAGGTGTTCAGTCTTTTTTTGGGGGGGAGAAATGAGGCAGTCAGGGTTAAGTGGCTTGCCTGAGGTCACATAGCTAGTGAAGTGTCAGGTGTCTGAGGCTGAATTTGACCTTGGGTCCTCCTAACTCCAAGGCTGGTGCTCTATTCACTGAGCCACCTAGCGGCTTGTAGGCATTCAGTCTTGATCTAGTTATTAGTAGACCTGTTTAGGATGTCATTGTGAGTGGAGAAGGGAAATGGCTATTTGGAACAGATGGTCAAATTTAATTACCTACATGCTTCAGATAGGCTTGGTCTTCATCTGCCTTATCACTATTTTATAAAATTATTGATGAATTGAACTTTATTGCTAATTATTCAGTCCTGGTCACAGTTATAATTCTTATCAACATTATTGTTAACATAAAATATTAAAAAGCTGTTAATATTATGAAGCTATTAACATAGAATATTCCCCTAGGAACTTTTCTTTAGGTAACAATTCTTTTTGCAAAAAAAAAACAACAAACCAAACCAACAAACCCAAACCCACTTTCTCTATCTTAGTGCCTAGGATGGTATCTTGTTCTTTCAAATAGGATAAAAGGCTGTTGACAGCTCAGTTACAGGAAATAAAGAACCAAAGTTTGAATCTATTCCAAAAGAGGGACGAAATTGATGAATTAGAAGGATTCCAGCAGCAAGAGCTGGCTAAAGTCAAGCACATGGTGAGCATCTTAATAAAATATTTTTGAAGAGCTTAATCTTACCTAATGAAATTTAAAGCAAACATAAATAGTTATTCTAGGATGTTGCCATTCAAGTCTTTTTAGTTTTTGATATATATACGCATTTTTGTTCATATACACTGAAAATCTTTCATGGACAGGGAGGTATTTCTGTGTAATGCTCATGCATGTCTTTTTTGCACTACAATTGATTTACTAAAATACTATATAAAATTATTTTGTGTATGTGTATATATGTACATGTATATATGTATGTGTGTGTGTGTATATATATATGCTATATATATATATATGCCATATATATGTATGTATCAAAATTTCTTTTGGAGCTTATAAGTTTACCTTGCTTAGATTTTTTTTCTAAAAATTCAAGTAGCTTCTTAGCATCAACCCATGTTTACTCTAAACATTAACATCTTAATAGCTTTAAAAAATTTAATTCATGATTTTTACATGATATTATCTTCTAATAAACTCCCTCAACCCAACAAACTCTTCATTATAATGAAGAAAAACAATTAAGCAAAAAAAAATTTTATACAGCATTTTGTACCCACGGTTCCCAACTCTGTACTAAAAGGTGGGAAGTGTGTTTTATCACCCGTTCTCTGAATCCAGAATTGGACATTACATGTAAGTTGAGTTTAGCTGTCTTTTAGTTTTCTTTTTGTTGATATTATTATAGCCATTATGTGTATTCTTTATTTTGCATCTTGACAGCTTTTGAAAAAGGAAGAAAGTCTGGCAGAAATGGAACAGGAAATGGAGACAAGAACCAGAGAACTGAGTCATGCACATAAGGAACTGTTGGCCTCTATTCAGATCTCTTCAGATTTAAGCTGTGAGCTGGAGACATTACAGAGGCAGTATTCAGCGCTGGAAGAACAGAGGTTATTGCTTGGTCTTTGGGGCTGATAGGGATTGGTTTTGTTGCCATTCTGAACTTAGCTGACCTATGCTCTTTTCTCAGTTTCACCTTGTAATATTCTTTGAGTTCGGTTCATTCTGAAGGGACTGACTTCGTTCTGCCTTGCCTGTGCCTCATACATGAGTTCAACATTTGGTTCTAGGTCTGTTGTGACAGCAAATCTAATTCAGCCTGGGATTACAGGACAGCTGTAGGCAGAGCTCTCTCTTCCCTTGCAGTGTAATAGCTTATTCTTTGATCATTGTTGAATAAGCATTTGTGTCTGTTAGTGAAGCTAACAGGCCCCATCTCTTCTTGTATCCTCTTTTAAGGAAAACAGAGGGACCAGTCTTTTAGTTAATTGCATTTCAGATAGGCATGAGGTTTTTGCATGCAGAACATATTTTAGCTGAGTTATCCAGATGTGCTCATTACATGCTCTGTGTGTTTTCTTTTCCAATTAAGAGATCACTTATTAGCTGCAGAAACGGATGCAGAAAGTAAGATCACTACTTTGGAGCAGAGGGAACAGGAACTACAAACGTTTATTCAGCAGCTTTCTGTTGATTTGCAAAAGGTGAGTTATAGAAGAGAACCTGGCTTTCTGTGATTCATAAAACACAGTACTACAACAGATTTGATTATCATGTATTCTCCTGTATATAAAGTATTGTGCTGACTGTTGTGGGGATATAAAGTTCACATGGGACAAAGTCCTTGCTCTCATGATGCTCAGAGTTGAGTTCACATGTATCCTTAGGAATAATGCACACTATTGCAGGATAAGTACAGTAGAGAGGTGCAAAGCCCAATGCTCTGTGAAATCTCAGGGGGAATGTCACTTCCAGGAGAGATTAGAGAAAGCTTCCTTAGGAGGGATGTTTGAGTTGCACTTCAAAGGATGGATAGAAATTCAGTTGTCAGTAAGGTAGAGAGTAAGGCTATTCTTAGAATAGGAGACATTGTGGACAAAGACTTAGAGCAAGAGTGTAGGGTAGTGGGGCTAGGGGAAAGTGAGGAGTTATTCTCCTGTCCCTTGTGGGACAGTTCCATAGCTAAGCTTGCAGAAGCAGTAAGTTTAAAACTGCAGTTTAGGTGTTTTATTATATAGTATGTGCCTATACCAGCAGTTGGTGAAAAATTCAATGTTTGGTTTTAAATTATAAGAATACCTCATTTATATTATATGTTAGTGCTTACATAGCATTTTCTTAATAACCCTGTGGGCTGGGGTGTGGTTTTGGGTTTTTTTGGTTGATAGATGAGGAACCTAATGTTCACAATCCTATGTAGTGAAAAAGCCAGGACTCGTACCCCATTCTCTTGCCTCTAGACTCATTTTTTTTCCTTCTACCACAGTGCTTGAAGAGGAGGTGACCTTCTAGTTGAAGAATTGAGTGTAGCTTACTTAAGAGAAAGGGAGGGGAAGTCTAGCATGGTGGTGCTTATCCTGACAGATTTTTCTGAATAATGCATTTTTACCTGTTAGCCATGTCAGTAAAAAGAACCTGGCTGCCCTTTGACTTGAGCACAGAAAAACTTCTTGATCTTCAGAATTCAGAGCAGTGATAAAGGTACCTTCAGGCTTCTGTAGAATACAGAATTTTCCAATCTGATTGTTAATCCAGATGACATATTTATCAATAATGTAAACTAATAATTATAATGATAACTTGTTTTTAACAAATCTTTCAGCAACATATGATTTATGTGATTGATAGAGTCTGATAGCTAGGGTAGGGGTATGGGTTAAGAATCAGGTGAGATATTAGTGGCTGAAAGCAGATATTTGAATTTTGAGAATTAGGGAATTTGAATTCTTATAAACCTTTAAACGTGTTTTATAAAAGTGAGTTACTATAATGATAAATATAAATATATTTATAGAGTAATTGTAGGGTTTGTCAAAACTTTTTTGTACAATTTTCCTTTAGTATTCATAGGACAAGCATAATTATATCCATTTTAATAATTGTTTTTGGTCCATAGCTATGTTTTTATTGATGTAGAAAGCTCTAGATAAGCAAATTTTCTGCTAATACAGTTCTTTAGTTCTACAATTTAGATACTTAGAGAGTTGGCAGTCTTACTGAGAGGTTTATTGACTTGGCCAGGGTCGTACAGTCAGGATGTGTTAGAGACAGGACTTGAATCCAAATTGTCTTGACTTAAGAATTCCAATGTCAGCTCTCTATCCACTATGCCACCTTATCTCTTAATGGTTGTAGATGTAATTTTAGCCGTAGTTGTAATTGTCTTCATAATTGTTGTAGTAGCAATAAACAGAAATTTTAGCTTTTCTGTAAACTTAGAATATGGCCATACCAGCTATGATTCGTAAGTATTGACTCAGATGCTTCACAGGTACAGAGATTACTAGCTAAGATTTTACTAGCTTCTTTTCAGATGCCAACCTGATCCCGTCTTTCTTAATAGAAAGCATTTATTTCTAGAAGATGAAAACAAAAGCAACTCCTCCAGATGTATGCCAGTGACATTTTATATACTTTAAAAAAGTACAGCTTATGTCACTAAAAAAAACATCTCTATACAGAAGAAAATAACATATTGACTGAGGATTAAAGGCAGGGGTGGTGGTAACAAAAAGTCCCAGGGGTTAGAGTCATTGAGTGAACAAGTATTTATTAACCAATTCCTCTGGAGGGGGCACAGAAGTGCTGGGGATACAGAATGAATGGCAAAAACAAGGTATCTGTCTTTAAAAGGCTCACATTCTTGTGGAGGATACAACAAAACAATTATGTACATATAAGATATAAATAGGATAGGTGGAAAATAATCTCAGAGGGAAAGCACTAGCAGTGGAGGAAGAAAGACCTCTTGTAAAAGGTGAGAGTTGAGATGAGTCTTGAGGGAAGCCAGGAGGCAGAGGTGAGGAGGAGAGAGCATTTTGGGCATGGGGGACTTTCAGTGAAAATAGATTTGGGAGATGGAGTGTCTTGACCAAGGAAGAGCAAGGAGACCCATGTCATGGATCATAGAGTATGTGGAGGTGAATAAAGTGTAAGAAGACTGCAAAGGACTCATAAAAGTCAAACAAGAGGATTATATATTTAATTATTAAGGTAATGGGGATCCATTGGAGTTTACTGAGTAGGGTGATGATGTGGTCAGACCTATGCTTTAGGAAGATTAGTTTAGCATCTGAATGGAGGTTAGAGTGGAGAGACAGGGTTTGGTTTCCAACAAAAAGGCTATTGGCACAGCCCAGGCAAGAGAAGATGATGACCTGTACCAACATAATGATTAAGTGGAGAGAGGAGGTCATATGAGAGAGATATTTTGAAGGTAGACACAGTAAGACTTGGCAATATATTCAAAATGTAAGGTAACTGTAGTTGAGTGGTGAAGGATGATGCCAAGTTTATGGTTACTAAGAAGATGATGATGCCCCCCAACACTAATAGGGAAGTTGGGATGAGGTGGAGGTTTAAAGAAAAACATAATGATTTCAGGTCTGGGCATGTTCAGTTTAAGATGTATTTGGCAGGTCTAGTCAAGATGTAGTCAATTGCTGATGGAGTCTAAATGCAGATCAAAGCATACTTTTTATTTAAAAAATATTTTTCTTGGTTTTTCCCCCTTGGTTTGTGTTTTCTTTTACAACATGACTAATGTAGAAATATTTGTTTTGCATGACTGTACATGTATGTCACATTGTCTGCCTTCTCAATGAGGAGGGAGGGTAGAGAGGAAGGGAGAGAATTTGGAACTCAAAATTTTAGAAAATAAATGTTGAAAATTATTTTTACATGTAAGTGGGGAAAAATAAAATAGTAACAAAATACATTTAAAGATAAAGTGTGTCATGGATAAAAAAAGATGTCGTCAGTTGTTGATATGAAACTGGAAGTCAGGAGAAAGGTTAGAGATGGGCAAGTAGATTTGAGAATCATCTGCAAACAGATGATAATTTAATCCATGGAAGCTGATGAGATCACCAGGGAAGGTAATTTAGAAGCATAAAATAGCATGTAGAGATAGACTCTTGGGGAGCACCCGTGGTTCGTGAGCATGACCTAATGGAAGATCCAGCAAAGGAAACAAAGCAGAAGCCATCTGACAGATAGGAGAACCAGGAGAGAGCAGTATCAAGAAAAACCAGAGAGGAGAGAATTTCCAGAAGAGAAGATGAACACTGTCAGAAGTTGTTCAAGAAGGATGATGACTGAGGTGGCCATTAGATTTGACAATTATGAGATCACTGTAAAGAGCAATTCTTTGCTTTGGTAATTGTTGAACAAGCTGTCTTAACAGCGCTTAACATTTATAATGTCTTTTGATTATTACATAGCCTTTAACTCAGTTCCTCACTCATGGCTTGTGTACTGCCAGTTATATAAAATATACCCCAGTATGGTTAGAATGCTAGATTACCCAAAATTCCAAATGGAAAACTTTTTAAAACATACCACCAAAGAAATAGTGTCAAGAATAATTGGTATAAAATGGCATTTTCAAGGGGACCAATTAAATTCATTGTGGTTCTGTATATTCCAAAATCCATTATTATCTCTCTTAAATACAACTTAAGTATTCCAAATTAAAGAGTGAATTGAACCAAAACATCTTATTAGTCATTTGAAGCACATAGTAATATCACACTATTACAGCTCCTCTGAGAAAGACATTTGACAGATCCTTTATCTCAAAATCTTCCTCTAATATTATCAAAATGTCAGTTGGAGACAATAAGTTTAAAATTCTTAATGTACACCAAGGAAAGAGATGGAGAGCTTCAAGCTTGAATTTGGAGGTCACATTGTATCAGCGGATGAAGGTAATATCTACAGATATTTTAGTCTCTTCCAGGCAAGACACATTAGCTGTGGCTGACTATCTTAAGAGACTTCTTGTTAGCATAAAGTCAAAACTGAACAAGAAGAACATATTTAAAGCAATTAATACCTACACAATACCAGTTTCAATGACCATTTTCAAAACTATACAGTGAAATGTAACAGATTTGGAAACTATCCTAACCCAAATCCATACTGTCTCAACAAAATTCAGGGCCTGTCATCCTGAGGCTATGAAAAGATTAATGCTTCATCACCAAAAAGGAGGAAGAAAATTGATAGATATTTGAAAAGCACATGATAAATAGGTTGAAAAAGCCAACAGAAATACTTGTGAAATAAGCAGTTGTCAGTAATAAGCAGATTACAAGCAATCATAAAGACTGATAATAGATACTAGCACTGAATTTGTGCAGTGTATCTGACAGTGATTTCCTTCTGGATGCAGCCTCTAAAACAGCTTAGACTCACGCCTGGATATGTACTGAGGATGCTGACAGTAAACCTAAGAGGGTAGCTTATATCCTAATACTTTTAATCAACTTTAACACAGAACAGTTATTTTACCACCTGTCCAAAGTCTGTAGAATGTCAAATATAAAAGAGTAATAGGATGGTGACTTGATTCTGGACCATTCCTGTCAGTCTTATCAACAAAAATAATATGATGATGATAATATTAACTCCCACAATATGAACCAAACATGGGAACTGTCACCCCAACTTAGCCATAAAAAGGTTAACACTTCCTCAATAGTAAGGAAGAAAATGAATGAAAGATACTTTCAGAACAAATGTTTATGGAACTGACATCACTTCAAAGAACACTAGTAAAGGCTAACAATAGGGACATGATACTCAATGAGTCAAATGTATCCAAAAGTGATTTATACCTACAAATGGGCCTATGAAACAGCTAAGATCCAAGAGTGAAATCAAAAGGCCCACAAACAGGAAGATCCACATGAATTCAACCAACAATATATCAAGAAGCATTTAACAAATGGCTGAGTCTCAAGGATTTGTTTTACAGAAATGGATTTATGATGGTGATACAAGTATAGGTTTTACCATCAGAAATTACAGAAAGGTTACTCTTTCAGAGTTCAGACTCATTGATCAGTGCAAATTTTGTAAGGAAGTGGTAGAAACTGCAGCATAATCACTATAACAGCTTGTAAAAATTCACCTTCTACTGATATCTTAGAACACCTGGTGATCAAAGGGCCTTCCATTAGAAGCTCAATCTCCTTCATAAACTAAGATGACAAATTCCCATATGACAGATACAGACTTCAAAATATCCTTGAGAATTGAAGTAAATTGCACTAGAACTAGAGTATTAGGACAAAGAAAGCTTTTGCTCTCAATTACCCAGACGTGATACTGATCCATAAACATTTAAGAACATTTTTAATAGATGTCTTCATACCAAATACTTGTAATCTCCTAACTACATGGAATAAAAGTTTTCAATATATAGAAACCTAGTGGAAGAAATCAGAACCATTTTGGGGCAAGATTGAAGTGCATGTTCTCCTTCTCATTCTTTCTAGTACTAGAATTGCCCCAAAGTTCTTTTCAGTGAGCTTAGAGAAGATGATCTGACATCCCAGTATTTACATCCAGTGTTTTTTTTTAAAGCTGTATACCTGCACAGTAGCCCATAGAGCATTAGATATAAAAGAGTAATGGCAACATCATGACCTTTCCCATCCCCATTTCTATTTGAACTTCTATGAATAAAGATGAGAATGAGATCATGAAAATAATAATTTTATACTGATCAAAGCAGATTATTCAAGGAAATACATATCACTGTAGACCAGTGGTTCTCAATCTGTGTGTCATGACCCCTTTGGGGGTTGAACGACCCTTTCACAGGGGTCGCCTAACACCATCGGAAAATATATTTCTGATGGTCTTAGGAACTGAGACACTGCTCCTCTATCCGTCTTCAGGTGGGTCCGGCCACATGCAGATACACCCACATATGAGTATTAAAAGGTCGCAGCATTAGGAAGGGTTGAGAACCACTGCTCTAGACTATAAAAACTTAGCATCTACTTAGCAATATATGACCTAGTGGCTATGGTTATTCTTCAGAAGCTTGCTATTTTTCATAAGCCATCAGATGACAAATGCCTATTATATTAAGTATAGACTTTACAAAATCTTTGAAATTTCACTAGATAAACTGGAATTGAACTGTTCAGACAGAACTGTTACCGACAGTCACCCAGACATAACTGATCCATAAAATAAAAATTGATAAATATCAACTTAATAAATTATCTCTCAGCTATATCCACAGAAAGCTTTCAAATCATAGAAACCAGCAGGAGAAATCAAAATCATGCAGAACAGGATGAAATACATATATGCATGTCATTTCTGTCATCCTGACTGCCACTGAGGCCATCCTGTTTTCTAAGACCATTTCTATTTGAACTCCAAGGAAAAAGGTAAGAAGAATCAGATGAGGATCAGTAAAAACAATTTATGTTTATGTAACATGGTAAGACTGATGTTGTTTCATTATAGATTTATCATTTGAGCCTTATAAAAACCCTATGAGGTGGTTGCTGCAGACCTGGTGATCCTTGTAGCCATTAGGAAACAGACTCAGAGGTGAAGGAGCCCTCCAGGGTCACACAGCTGCTACAGGTCAGAGCCAAGGCAAGAATACAGATTTCCAGATCACTTTCACTATGCCTGCCTGCCTTATTAGACCACTTTTGCCCAAAGGCTGGCAGGGTTGCCGTGGTCTCCCCTACAGTCTTCTTGCCACTCTTTTCCATTGCTCTAGAAAAATACACTCAGGTGCCCAGGCCTTTGCTTTGGCACCACTGACCAAGAAGGGCATGGATGGGTACTTGATTGCTTTGCTCTGGACTCCTTCATGTCTGCCGGATCTTCCTGCTCTGTGAGGTGAATAGGGAATGTTGTCAAGCAAAAACTTCAGGGGATGCTGCAGGGGGAGGGGCCACTCCCCCATTCCCAGTTACTTGTTCTTTCTGCCAGTCTGCCAGCAAGTCACATTCCTATGGATCCCACAAGAATTACCCCCTAGAATCCCTTCACTTCATGTGATCGTTCCATTCTGACCTCCAAACCCACCCCCAGCAAATCATCATATATAAAGCCATGCAAGAACACCTCATCTAAAGCATATTCATTGGAAGTGGATTTACTTATTTAGGAAATGGAAAGGTACTGTAATTGATTTCTTGGTCCAGGTTTATTCTGAATAGCAAACTAATGCCTCTGTAGGTGTTTTTTTTTGTATTCGTACTCTAAAAATGTTACCAAGTCATTCTCAGTCCTATTTCTACATTTTCTATAATATTTGACAATAAGTTGCATCTCTTGTTCTGTAATATTTTAGTTAATAGAGTCTTTGCAATGTTTTTCATTATTCATTTGTTATACTGTTAGAATCTAGGAATTTTAGAGCTGGAAGGGACCTACCCATTAAAAATATACATAATTCAGAAAACTAACTCTCCTTCCCCAAATTGTAGGCTCAGGTTACCGCAGCTTGTTCTGAGAAGAGCTTGGGCATGTTGCAGGCTGAGCATGAGTCTTTGAAGCTTGAAAATGAACAGCAGAATCAAAAGGTAGGGGAGTTTAGGCTAGCAAAGGGAGTGACAAAATTGAAGTACAGCAAGAGCAACAGCAATAATAGTAAGAGATCAAATAACCTGGTGTGGTGGAAAGGGCACTGGATTTGTGATCAGAAATCCTGGGTTCATGCTTGGGCTTTGACTTCTTAGCTGTATGACTGGCCAAGTCACTTTACCCCTTTGACTCTCTTATCCTCTTATATAAAATGGGTTGGCATTAGCACTTAGCACTAAAATTAAATGAGTTGTTAAGGCATTTACGTAGATCCCAGAACCTCCCTAATATCTACATCAGGGATTTGAGCTTTGTAAATTTGAAAACTACATGGAAACGAGGGCTGTTAACTGTAATCTGTTACTGTAGCATTTATAATTATAAAGTGTTGGATTTCTACGTTAATATGTCCTTAGGGCTGGGGAGTGGCTTAGAATAGGACTCACTCTGGCCACTTCTTTTTATCTAGTTCCTTCCCCTAGGCTCAAACATAACAGCTCCTAGGCTTGATCAAAAACAGCTCTTCAGAGACCAAAAGAAAACCAAAAAAAAACACATTAATGCCAAATGCAAATGTCCAAGGAGTCAAACTACTTATCCTACTGCTCACTTACACTTAGGACCTTCATTGGATTCCTCCTTCCTGTTCTTTTCCAAGTAAACTTTTTCCATCCTACACATATCACAGCCCCATCTTCCAACAGTTATGCCAGCAGTCTTTGAAACTTCCTTCTTGGAGTGTCCTAGCTAACGGCTGCTGTGGCCAAAAGTGCCTATAATATCAGCCACATCTTGCCCTCATTTTTATTCTCTGCAGCTCCAGAAAAATGGAAGCATCCATTTTTGGTCTCTAGAAGCCAATGTGGCGTAGTCATTGAGTCATAAGACTGAGAACTGAAAGGGAAGGGACCTTAGAAATTATCTGGTTAAACCCCATCATTTTATTTTTTTTAATTAGATTTTATTTTCAGTTTCAGATTTACTCCCTTTCCCACCCCTCCCCACCCATTGAGAAGGCAAGAAAAACAAAACCCGGTACAAATATGTATAATAATACAAAACAAATTTCCACTTTAGTCATGTTCATCAAAAATATTTGGTATATGAATGTGATGGAATATTGTTGTCTTCTAAGTGATAAAGTTTCAGGAAAACTCTTTCTTGCCCAGAACCACATTGTTTCGATAAGTACAACTGTATAGTATGGTTTGAGATCTGGTACTGCTAAGTCCTTTTTCTTCACCTTTTTAAAAATTGATTTCTTTGATATTCTTCCCTTTGTTTCTCCAGATGAATTTTGGTATTATTCTTTTCCAGCTCTATTAAGTAATTCTTTGATAGTTTGATTGATGTGGCACTGAATAAGTAAATTCATTTTGTTTGTATTGTAATTTTTATTATATTGGCTTGGCCTAGCCATGGTTAAACAACATTTATTCAATTATTTAGACATCTTTATTGGTTTGAAGAGTGTTTTGTAATTGTGTTTGTATAATTTGTTGTTTGTGTGTTGGCAGGTAGATTTCCAAATATTTTAATAGTGTCCTTGGTTATTTTAAATAGGATTCTTTTTCTCTTCCTGCTGGGTTTTATTGGTAATATACAGAAATCTGGATGATATGTGTAGATTTATTTATAACCTGCAGTTTTGCTGAAGTTCATTGTTTTATTTAGTTTCAGTTAGTTAGAATTGACTCTCCAGTGTTCTAAGTAAACCAGCATATATGTAAAAAGTTAATATTTTTTGTTTTCTCGTTGCCAGTGTTTATTTCTTCAGTTTCTTTTTCTTGTCTTTTTGCTATACTTAATATTTCTAATCTCATATTGCATAATAATAATGATTGTGGGCATCCTCACTTAATGTGCTGATCTTATTGGAAAGGTTGGAAAGGCATCTAGCTTATTTCCATTACAGCTAATGCTTGCTCTTGGTTTTAGAGAGATACTAGTTATTTTAAAGAAAGCTCCCTTTATCCTGTGTTTTCCAGTGCAATGAGTGTTAAATTTTGTTAAAAGCTTTTTCTGCATCTCTTGAAACAATCATAAGATTTTTGTTGTTTTTGTTATTAATGGATCATTTACACTTACAGTTTTTCTAATACTGAGCTAGCCCTGCATCCCTGTTATAAATAGTCCATGATCTTTGTGATATATTGTCTAGTCTCATTGATATTATTCTGTTTAACATTTTTGTATTAATATTCATTGGGGAAATTGAGCAATAGTTTTCTTTTCTGTTTTGACCTTCCCTGGTTTAGGTATTAAGAAAGATTATATTTGTGTCATAGGAGGAATTTGATAGTAGTCCTTCTTTACCTATTTTTTTCAAATAGTTTATTTTGTATTGGAATTATATATTTTTAAATATTTGGTAGAATTTACTTATAAATCCATCTAATCCTGAGTTTTTTTTTTCTTAGAGAGTCTACTTATGGCTTGTTCAATTTACTTTTCCTAAGATTGAATTATATAAGTATTCTATTTCTTATTCTCTCAATCTTGTCAGTTTATAATTTCGTAAATCCATCCATTTCATTTAGATTGTCAGTTTTATTGCCATATAATTGGGCAAAATGGCTTCTAATTACTTTTATTTCTTCTTCATTGGTTGTGAATACATCTTTTTCATTTTTGATACTAATAATTTGCTTTTTAAAAAAAATCAAATTAGCCAGTAGCTTATCTGTTTTATTGTTTGTTTCTTCAAAAAAAAAACAGTTCCTATTTTATTTATTAATTCAATTTTTTTAACTTTCAGTTTTGCAAATATCTTTTGATTTTCAGGATTTCTATTTTGATATTTAATTGGGGGGGGTTAATTTATTGTTTTTCTATTTTTTTACTTGCATTCCAATTTATTGATCTGTTTTTTCTCTTTTATTGCTGTAAGGAATTGGAGATATAAATTTTCCCCTAAGTTTTGCTTCGACTACATCCCACGAATTGTATTGTCTCATTGTTACATTTTTTTAAAGTGAAATTATAGTTTCCATGATTTGTTTTTTGACCCACCCATTCTTTATAACTAAGTTAGTTCCCCATTAACATATTAATCTGTTTTAAAGATCTTTTATTGAATGTAATTTTTTTGGCATTTTGGTTAGCAAAAGACACATTCAGTATTTCTGCTTTTCTGCATTTGTTTGTGAACATCTTATGCTATAATGGTCAGTTTTTGTGAAGGTGCCATGTATAGCTAAGGAATAGAAATATTGTTTTCTTTTCTCATTCAGTATTTTCTGTGTTCAAGATTTTCCATATATAACATTTCTAAAATTCTTTCATCTTCTTAACTTCTGCCTTGTTTACTTTCTGGTTTGATTTATCTTGATCTGAGAGGAGTTAATTGAGGAACTCAGTTATACAGAAGAGGAAATTGAAGACTAGAAAGAAAAAATGAGTTGCCTAAGATCACACAAGCAATGAGCAGCAGAATAAGTCTTCTGCTTTATCCTCACACTATATTTACCTTCACCCACAGTATTTTATTTGATTTTCACAAAAGGCCTTTGTTAGAGTTTGCAAATAAGTACTGTTGTAGCAAGGCTCTTGTTTTAAGGATAATAGTAACAGCTCACGTTTCTATAGCTCCTTAAAGCCCTTAATCACTATGTTCTGCAAACAGCTGTTTGAGATGATTTATTATTAATTTTATTTTATAGAAGGGGGGAAACTGAAGCACACGTGAGGTGAATTGACTTGTCATTCCACGGTAATAGAGCCAGTAAGTGTCATAACTGAGATTTGAACCAGGTCTTGGGACTCCCAAGTTCAGTGTTATCCATGTATTCCACTTGGTAACTTACTCATTGGGTTCAAGTTCCATCAATTTTATGTGATCTCCTCCTCACATACAATTTTATTTAGATCTCTCCTACACTTAAAATAACCAGTATGATTGTCCTCAGTATATTTTTCATATCTTCTCTAATATTATTAAGAATACGAATAGTTACTTATGATATGTAGGTTTTTTTGTTTAAGATTTGGCATGCTATCTCATGTGACCATCATTAACAAACCTACAAGGATAGGTTTTGCTTATATTATTATCCTTATTTTACATATGAAGAAATGGACAGTCAAAGAAGTTAAGTGAATTGTATGTGGTCACATAGTTAAAAGTGTCAGAAGTGGGATTTGAACTAAGATCTCTCCTGATTCCCAATTCTAGCATCCTTTCTACTATTCTATCACACTTCTACAGGCCTCTATGAAGTCCTGAAGGGCAAGGAGTAATTTATGCTACTATTATATGCTGTTTTACACAAAAGAAACATTTAACAAATGTTTATTGGATGTAATTGAATTGTTGGCAGCTGGTAATTGGAGGGATGTTATCAGACCTAGACCAAATACCTTTCTTAGCCATTGATGACTTAGTGATTGGTTATAGTCAGAGGAAGAGTTGAATTTTTCCTAGAGACTTGTCTCTTGTTTAGCCAACTAGAACAATATAAGTGAATGTGATATTTGGGGGTATTTTCTTTTTCTTTTTAAAAAATTTAATTTAGTTTTTCTTTATGTTCCAAAGTTAATAAATGATGTGGTCACAGATTAGATGAGACTGTTGTGGTTTTTTTTTCTCTGCTTTTGCATTTTGAACTTTATTAGAACTGTTCTTAAATTATATAGTTGAATCTTTCCCTAGAAAATTGCTTTGCTTAGGCCATTCTAGGGTGATTGTCATGCTTGTACTTGAACTAGAACATCTTTTGGTATCTTGGATTCTGGCTTATTTGTTCAATCTTCTATCTTTCTGAGGTGATTAGCAAAACAAATTTTACTTAATTACCTAGTACATGGAAATTACTAAGCCATTTGGGCCTGAATACCAGACATTTCAGATTGTATGACTAAATTTTGCTCAATGTTTGGGTCTCCTTGGGTCTGTATACTTACATTTCCTTTCATGAAATTATTGAAATCAAAGTTGAGAGCCACTATTAAGAGCTCACAAAATTGTAGCTATGGGCCCTCAAGTCATCCCTTCCATCCATGATAAAAAAAGAATCCCTTCAACAATATCCCTGATAAAAAAACCTGGAGTTAGAATTGTGATATACCCTAAGTATATCCATAATTTTTTATAATTCTTTTGTCATTATTTCTAAAGAGTACCTCATTGATGTGATTGATCAGTGACTAGCACTAGACTCTTAGCTATGCACTTGGATACAATTAAACTTCATTCAATTGATTGAGAGTTGATCTTTGATTACTGTAAACATTGTGAATTTTTGATAACTGTCAATATGTACTTCATTATTATTTTAGATATTCATGTAGCCTGCACACACATGGATTTCTGGTCATGTGACTCGCTTTAAAAAAAACTAGACCTCTGCTTTAGAGGAGTCTTAAGTTCTTATGTGTTTTTACGTAAATGAAGATAAACCTCAGGATATAAGCTCATCAGTTCAAGTGCTGCTAGTCTTGATTATTACAGCATAAATACTATGATTAAAATCGATTCTGTCTCATGAAAACACAATTTAATTCTTTTAAAGAGTAGAAGCAGCTATCTAGCATCCTGGCTAGTTTCTAGGACAGGTAATTGTATTACTTCTTCCAAGAATTACTGTTGCTTTAATTTGGGAGAAAGATGAGATTGAGTGTGTCCTGAAGCCATTTTTCACAGTTTTGGGGGTCATGGAGGCAAGTGAAGGATTTCCTGGTCTGGTGTGAAATAAAGAGTTCATCTTTTAGGATCTATGAAGAGTCTTGAATTCTGAGGAACTTTTGGGTGTCGAGAGGAAAGGATTTGCTTAGAAGGTGACTGTCACTGCTTTTTATTATAACAGGCTGCTGTCAAGGCTGAAGAGAAAGAGAATCTCATTGAACATTTGCAGGAAAAAGTTTTGTCCCTGGAGAAGAGACTAGAAGGAAACTTGTCAGGGGAGGAACATGTACAGGAACTACTGAAGGAGGTAATTTAAATCTCCATCATCTTCCCCTTGGTTAGTGTCAGAGTAAAGCAGTGATGAGATGTGATTTCTCCTCCCCTTTCCTCTATTGAATACTTATCTTACCCATCCTTTCAAGCTCACGTCTTATAAAATCTGCTTCATGACTTCCCTCACAGCTTCCCTCATTTCCCCAGTGAATAAAAAATTTGCCCCCTTGTACTGCACAAAGCACTTTATATCTCCCTTGTGAATCTGTGTTTGGGGATGGGATTAGACTGGGATTTCATCATGTTGAGAGTTCTTATCTGTTCATATTAGGATCTTTTCTGTAACTTCTGGTGTTCGAGAGCTGGCTGGGCCACTGACAGTTAAGTGACTTGTCCAGGGTCACATAACCAGTATGTGTCTTGTCAGTCAAGACTTAATCGCAGGTCTTCTTGAACGAAGTGCTGGCTCTCTACCAATATTATGCTGTCATATACTATATATGAGTGTTATATACTAATTGAGTGTTACACTATTGAGTGTTCATCTCTTTATTATATCCCCTACTAGAATCTAATGTCCATGAAGGGCAGGAAGTGTGTAAAATCTAAACTTAGTGTTTCTTCCAGCATTCTAGTACAGTGGAAATTGTAAGTGCTTCATCTGTTTTTGAATTTGAATTCTGAGATTTCATAGGATCATAAAATTGTAGAGTTGAAAGAACACATTAAAAGTCAGAAGATCAAGGAAGAAAGTTCTCTTTAGCTTTACTGTTCTCGTAGAGATAATCTCATTGCACCTACAGTCATCCTTACATGACAGTCTTCTCCCAGAGACTGAAGCTCTTTTCCTTCCACTTGTAAGAGATAGCTATGATTTGATGAGATGCTCTTTACAAATAGATTAGACCCATCATTCTGTGCTACTTGGAGACTCCTCTCTCTGCCTTCTTCCCCCTCCTCTTTGGGTGAAGACAAATAGTTATGAATGCAGACTTTTATTAAGAAAAGATTATGCTGCAGGTTAGCTATGCCTGGTTTGCAGAAAACCAGACAGAGTGACTATTAACTAATAGTGTGTGGGGGGGGGGTTGCTTTTCTTTTTTCTCAATTCTTTCAGAAAACTGTTGCAGAACAGAAATTGGATGAGACAAGGCAGCAGCTGTTGGCTGCTAGGACCAGCCAAGCTGAGACAGTTAGTGTACTGGAGACCCAGGTACTTTTTCCACTGTGTTCTGTGTTTGTATTATCAGTGCGTTATGTCTTTGAAGCATTGTGTCTGTGTGACTAAAACTGTAATTATAAATCCCTTGGAATTATAAATTTAGGAATGCTTTTACATATCATTGTTTTTAATACCACAAGTATGAGTGATTCAATGAATAATACCATCTAGTCCCTTCAGGCTTAAAGGGATCTTAATGATCAGTCAAGTACAACAGCCACATTTAACAGATCAAGAAACTGAGGCACAGGGAGGGGAAGTAGTGTGCCCATTATCATACAGCTATTGAGAAGGTAGCAGATTCAGCCTTACTGACTACTGCCTCTGAGACAGAGCCTTACAGAGTCAGTCGTGTGCATGCCAGTCACTTGGAGGGATCCTCTCTTTAGTGGGAATAGCTGCTATGCTTGAGGTTCTCCATCCCCTACTTCTCTGAACTAAAAATATTTCTTCCTGTTTTATTTCTAGATCACAAAACTGAATAGTCAAGTAACTGACAGCCAAGCATTACTTCGTGAAAAAGAAGAATTTATAAAAGGATTAAGAGAAAGCAGCCTTAGTCAGGTGAAAGTCAAGCCTGTGAACTGTCATTCTTCTCTTATGGTGTCTGCATTTGTTGAATAGGGAAGAGTATTTCTTTTCTTTCCCCATTTAGGTAAAAGAACTTGAGGAAATGCTGCAAAGTTCAGATGAGAAACTTAAGAAGAGCAATGAAATAATGAATGAAAAAGAAGCTGAGATTCAGAGGCTTGTAAGTGTTCTCTGATGGTCTCATTTGCTGGTAGGAAGGGGGTTTGTTGTGTGTCGGGAGGTAGATTTTCTGGTTGGGATCAATTAGGAAGCATCACACCCTGACCTTATTCTGTGGCTGTGCCTGTCATTTGACACATGCTCAGATTTTCTGTAATTCATTAATTTGTCTCTTTGGGTGCTTTTTATTTTGAGAGGTGGCAAGAAGTATTGAGTTTCACTGGGTGAGTGTGATGACAACTTATCTCTATAGAGAGAGAGATCTAAAGTAACCCAAGGCCTGTGGAAGGATCCCCTTAAAATTCTTTTCGTTAAATATTTATTCAAGCTTCAAAATACTGGTCATTTCATTAGAATGGGAGTTTCTTCCACTGACAAAGATCAGAACCTCCCCACATGTTAATAGGTGATCCCCATAAGTTTCTGTGACCAAAAAAATTCATCTCAGGATGATGAGCTTCTCTGCACTCAGCAAAACTGATCTGAAGAGGGCAGCAATACCAGCCTGTTACCAGACATGTCCTGGACACTCTAGCCTTAGTGTATCCAGAGTCCCCTGCATGCCATGAGAAGGGCTTCACTGGACTTGATTCGAAGAGAAGCAGCATAATCTAAAAGAAACAGCTCTGGGTTTACTGTCCAAGGAGGCCTGGGTTTGAATCCCACCTCTGACATTGGCTAGTCCTTTGGCCATGGGAAAGTCAGTCTCTCTGAGCCTCAGTCTCCCAATCTGTAAAATGTAGTACCTGCTTCATAGGTAAAATTACTTTGCAGATCTTTAAATTGCTGCACAGCTGCTAACAACTTATTAACTAGATAATAAAAAATTATGTTTTGGGGTTTTGAGCAGTCCAGTTTGGCAGAAGAAAGCAACACATTGCAACAGCACATCTTGGTCCTGGAACAGCAGTATGCAGAGCAGGGGAACCGACTAGAGGCTGAAATAGCTGCCCTTGAGAAAGCTCGAGAGTCCGAGAAGACAGCAGCAAGCCACCAGATAGTAAGTGGAGGGAAGTATTTGACCCAAGGATGTTGTGGTCACCAGGGTACTCCCTTTAAGTCCAAGAAGCTGAACACACCAAGGACAAACAAAGAGTAGCTTTTATAATCGTTTCCGTCGAGGTGAAGATAGTCATTCTCTAAGTTGCAGTGTTTTAAGAAGCAATTTGTAAATTTTTTGATTAAAATGTTTCATATTGTAATACATAAATTTCCTTTCTCTTCATGTCCAAAATGTATTGGTTCTTTATTCTTATTCTCTGTGACACCCTCTTTTTCCCTCCCCACTTTGTTGTTGCTCCTTGTCCCCTTTTGTTGAACTCCTCTCCCAGTTGTTTACTGTTAATAATTAGGAGTGTCCCTTTTCTTTGCTCTGTATCATCCTCCGTCCACTGTGTCATAAAGGTGATTCTGTAGTGATTTCTTTTGTGAAATGTTGGTTGAAGGTCTCTATAGTTAAAGAACTGGTAACTTCAATATTGTGCAAATGAACAATGTAACCCTTTAAAACTTTTTTCTTTTAATACCTATTCTTTCTCATTTTCAGCAACTGCTAGAAGAAGAAAATGCAAACCTTAAAGAAAATAGAAATGAATATGAAAATTCTTTAGAAACCCACAAGCTTGAGTTGAAGAAACTGAAGGTATTTACAAAATTGAAGGAGAGTGTTTGCAGCAGTGTGAATTCCTTTTGAAAGGTTATCATCATGGTGTGGCAGAAACAGCCCTGGGCTTGGAATCACAAGACAGTCGTTCCTTCTATGACCCTGAGTAAATAATTTAAGCCTCAGTTTCTTCATTGATAAAATGAAGGAGTTAAACTAGGTTATCTCTGTGTTTCTAACAGTTTGTTTTATGTTCTAACATTGTGTGTTTTAAAGCCCTATCCATCTAACATTCTTTGGTCTAAGGCCCCTTCCAGCTCTAATTCATGATTCTTCAAAAAAGCAAGTAGTGTAATCTCTAGCTCAGGGTTAGGGAACCTGTGACCTTGAGGCCACATGTGACCTTCTAGATCTTACATAAAATTTGGATTCAGTCAAAAGGCGGACCTTAGGATGTAGAAGGCCACATGTAGCTTCAAGACCACAGATTCCTTACCCCTGCTCCAGTTTAATCATATAAGATGTTGTTCCTAAAAATTTAAATATACTTCTTACATTATTTGCTGGTACAAAGCTTCTCCTGTAACATTCAAGGTAACATTTGCCTTTAATACTTCTTTTTTTAAAAACATTTATTAATTTATTTATTTTTATTTTTCAGCATTTGATTCCGTAAGTTTTAAATTTTCTCCCCCTCCGTCCCCAAGATGGCATGCAGTATGATATGACTGTACACATATATTTCTATTTAACACATTTTCACATTAGTCATGTTGCATAGAAGAATTATAACGAATGGGAGAGATCATGAGAAAGAAAAAACAAAATGAAACAAAAAAGAAAATAGTCTGCTTCACTCTGCATCCTTACTCCTTAGTTATTTCTCTGGATGTGTCTTTAATACTTCTCACCCAGAGTACTGAGTGTCCTCTCATCACATCCTTCCCTCTTCTGCTTTTTATTCAGACAGTCACCATTCCTTATATGAACTCTTCAATCTCCTTTACCCCCACCTGCCTATTGAAATTCTTCTCTTCCTTCAAAGCCTAGGGCTTCCTCATCCATTAGGTTTTCCTTCATCTCTTCCCAACTAGAAATGTTACCTTCCCTCTTCAGATTTTTCAGGCCACACTGTGTGATGTCTCCTGTGCACTTATCACATTCTAAGTTATATTGGGTAAGTGTATGTTATGCCCCTCCAGTAGAGCATAAACTGTTTGATGGCAGCAGCTGTGTTTGTACCCTACAGTGTTTTATCATACATTTACTTAATAAATATATGTTGAATTGAATTAAATTAAAATAATTCTATCAAGTCATCATTGTGTTATTTCTCCTAATTAGGATAATAACAATTGCTAGCATTTAGAAAGGGCTTTAAGATTTTCAAAGCACTCTACGTGTTCTCATTTGATCTTCAGTGTGTCATAGCTAGTGGGTAACTGGGACAGGATCTGAACTCAGTATAGCAAAGGAAATTTAAAATGTTCTTCTTTAAAATGTCATTAAAAAGAGATAACTATAGAACTATTGTCAAAAAGTGATGCAGTTATCTCTCAGGTTTTTGTGGCCTTTTCCTCATGCAGAGACTCAGTGCTTTCCCAAAATGGTGTCTCTTCCATTCTGACCCTACCCTAAGAAGGTAAAGTTCCCATTACTTAGAACTGGAACTCTCTTATTTTAGAAAGGAGGAAACAAGCTTAGAGAGGAAAAATAACCTCCCCAAAGTCACACAGATTGTGAGCAGAAGTGACAGGATTCAAGGCCAGGTCATCTAACTCTTTTGCCCTTTCCATTTTACCACCCTAGAGTAGAAAAGTAGACTTCTCAAGAGTCGTTTCCTCCAGAGTCCCAGTGATCTTATCCCTCTTTCCTTGAGTACTATCACAAGGATAGGCAAGGCCAAAGATTTTTGGTTAAATTTTGGTTAAACATTGCCTTCAACTTTTCGATAATATTGTAGAAAGCATAGTTTCTTTTAGAGCATGTTTCCTGAAGCAGTTTAGGCATGAATTGGTTTGACCAAAATGTACCAAGTTTTTGAGCAGTGTACGAAGACGTGTGTTGTGATGAAATGATTATTCCTGGGCTTTGTAGCCATTGGGCTGCAGTGACTAGCAAGTTAACTAACTTGAATCACGAACCTAAATTTAATAGGACTGCTAAATTTTTTATTCCTTCTTATTTGGTCAAATGAGTTAGTGCTGCTGTCTCTGCTTATGAGGAAAATGTTTATCCTACAATGTCTTGGGTGGTACAGTAGAAAAGAACACTGGATTTGTAGCCAGAAAGGACCTGGGCTTGAATCTCAGCTCTGCCTCTTACTGCTTGGGCAAATCATTTAACCTTTCTGCAGTTGATTTTCCTCATCAGGAGGGAATTGGCAAAAAAGACGCTGACTCCTGGGAAAAGGAATTACTATTGGACAAAAGCTGCTGAAAAAATTGGAAAGCAGTCTGGCAGAAATTAGGTGTAGACCAGTAACTCACATCATATAACAAGAGAAACTTCAGATGGATACATGACCTAGACATCAAAGGTGACATCTTAAACAAATTAAAGGAAGAAGGAAGAAATTACCTTTTGGATCAGTGGTTAAGGCAGAGTTTATGACCAAACAAAGGATAGAGGGGATTGCAGATAAGTGTTTTACACAAACAAAACCAATGTAGTTAAAATTAGAAGGGAAATAAACAACCAAGAAAAATCCTCTGCAGCAAGTTCTCCAAGATGTACAAGGAAGTCATTCAAATTTTCAAGAAGACCCATTCTCTTCTTCTCTTTGACTATAGGTAAATGGTCAAAGGATATTAATAGACAGTTTTCAAAGGAAGAAATCCAAGTTATCAACAGTGATATTAAAATAAAAGTGTTCCAAATCACTAATAGTCATAGAAACGTAAATTGAAACGAGTTGAAATTTCTACCTCAGATTCCATCAGATTGGCAAAGATGACAGGAAAATTACATGATTGAGGGACCCTGGGAAAAGACACATTAATTCATTGTTGTTGGAACAGTGAATTGGTTCAGCCGTTCTGGAAGTCAGTTCAGAACTATGCCCCCAAAGTTACTAAAATGTACATAACACAGAACCTGGTTCAGAGTAAGCACTTGATAAATTCTTATTGACTCAGCTTGTATACTTTGACCCAGTGATATTGCTACTAGGTCTACACTCCAGAGAGAGCAAAGAAAGGAAAAGGCCCCATAAATACAAGAATATTTCTGGAAACTCTTTGGGTACGGGTAAGGAACTGAAAACTAGTCAGGAGCCCATCTTTTGAAAAATGGCTGAATAAATTGTGGTATATAGATATAATTAAATAGTATTGCCCCATAAGAAATTAGGAAAAGGTTGATTTCAAAGATGCCTGAGAAGTCTTGTATTAACTGATACAGAGTGAAGAGCAGAACCAGTAGAATAGTTTGAACGATGATGACAATGTAATGAAAACTAACTTTGAAAGACTTAACTCTCATCAGTTTAATGATCTGATCTTGAATGAAGGAAGAGAAGGGCTCTGTGAGGTAAGAGGTAAAAAGAAGAATCATAGGCATTTGGACCAACAATGTCACAGTACCAATGATAAATGCTACCCATCTACTAACTAGAGATAATTCAAGATGCAGAATGAAACATGCTTTTTGGGATATGACCTATATGGGAACTTGTTTTTCTTGACAATTTGTCAAAAAGGTTTTATTTTTCTTTTTTAATTGAGGGAGGAGGCAAAAGAAGATTAGAAGGGGTAGGAATAGTTTTACCAAACAAACATAAAAGCCAGAAGGAATCATTTTTGGAAGTTTTACATATTAAATTTACCGTGTATTTGAAAAGAAAGGCAAGGACCAAACTGACCTCATGACTGTTCCATACACAACATTCTTGTTCGTCTTAGTGCCTTTGCACACATGCCAAGAATGTGACTAACTCTGCCTCGACTACTACTGCCTTCCCTCTTATACTCTGTATAATTTGTATTTAGTGAGTTTATGTAATAGAGATTTACAGTTTCGTATACAATTCCATCCTGTTTCACAATGTACTGTAATATGGAAATTTGGTGTGCGTTAAGCTTTCTGCCAGAGATGGTGCATGAGCTGCATCATAAAGGAAGAAAGGGACTCTGAGACCAGGGTGTAGAGGGAAGGCATTCCTGGCATGTGGGATGGCCTGTGCAAAGGCACAGAAATAGGAGATGGAGTGTTATGTTCAGGGAACTGAGAGAAAGCCAGCTTGGTGGGATTGCAGAGTACTGGAGGAAGTGATGCCCAGTGAGGCTGAAAGTGTAGCTTAGGGCCAGGTTGGGTAGGGCTTTAAAAGCTAAACAGAAAAGTTTATATTTTATCCTAGAAGTAATAAGGAGACATTGGAGTAGATTCAATAGGAGAGTCACATGGTTAGGTCTCTGTTTAAGGAAAATTATTTTCATTGTAGAAGATTTTTCCCATAGAAGGTTCCTGGGTTTGTTTGGTTTTTTTCTGCTACACTAATATAGAGATATGATCTATTGGTCTCCCTCAGGGTGGCATTTCTTAAATGTTGCTATGTTTAGTAGTAATTTGATATGTTATGACCAAAGAGATATGAACTAGGATTTTAGCATTAAAATCTCATAAGTGTGTCTTTGTTTGTAGGACGAATGGGGCCAGAGAGAAACTGTTAGTGTGGAAATTGCCAAGGCACTGGAAGAAACCCGGAAACAAAGGGAAGATCTTCAACAGCAGGTTTGTCCAGTTGTGGCTACTTATTCAGGCCACTGCTTCCACCTTAGCATTCATGTGATAAAGAGCCTGGCAGTATTTTGTCTGTCAGAAATTTAGATGACTAATAAAGGCATTTTAGCTATAGGAATTGGCTCCACTAAGTATTTGTGCTTCGCCATTTGTTTCTTCTTGTCTCGAAGGAATATGGAAAAAGGTCACAAAAGTGCCATAACCTATTTATCAAATTTATTCACCAAAGGAGATTATACTTCAGTGAACATTACTACAGTATCCTAAGAGAACTAAGACTTTGTAGGTTCCACTACTTCCGTTCATTGCTGGAGTTTAGCCTGTCCTAGTAGAATTTCATGGAATGCTGTTGCCCAAAAAATTCATTACCACCTAATATCCAAGGCCTGTTTTTGATTGAGGCCTTTCTAGTATATTAGGAGCTACCCTAAGTTATTCTGTACTTGAATAGCTTTCAAGAACTTAGGGTCTCCTCCATGCCTTGATGGGGCATTGAATGGAATGCTTCAGTCAGGGTAGATACTCATATTACTGCCCAGCAGTTACCATGCCATTTCCACATCTGGTTCTATGCTCTTATTGGAGGGTACCGATGATTGTCTTATAAATATTACCATTCCCAGTTGCCTGTTGATCTCTGAATTATTGAGCCTTTGAGAAATGGATCCCTGCAAGCTAATGCCCAGAAATTCAAGCTAGGATTATTAGTCTTAATTTAAGTACCTGTTTATAGCCACTTTTTGGACAAGGTCTAGCTGAGAGATTTGGCCAGATTTGCTCTGTTGACCAGAGGGACAGTGAAAAATAATTTCCACAGAATCTGTGATTGAAAAAGGAATGGTCCATTGGGTTTTCAGGAAAGAACTTTTCATTGAAATTCCCGAGGGTACTCTGGGATAGTAATAGTGGTAAATTATAGAGTGGTAGTCCAGTGTAAGAGTAACTACTTTTGATACATGTTTTTTCTCTTCACCAAGGTTGCTAACCTAACAACATTAATAAATGAGAAGGAACAGTTTCTCAATGAGAAAACTGAAGCTATTCTCCAAAAAGAAGAAGAAATTGACCAGCTGAAGAAAGGTTGGACCAACCAACTCTTATCCTCTGTGCCTGCTGAATGCTCTTCTAAGTGTTTGTTCCTTTGTTAGGACAACATTAAAATATAGCTGGCACAAAGTGCTTAGACCCAGGTTACTTCCTTCTGGAGGCCTAAATTTAAATAGGAAATAATACCTTAAATTGTTCTGGATAAATACTGTATTTACTATCTCAGTTTATGTCCTAAAAGTAGAAAGAGACCAAAACCTGCATTTCCCAAATTTTCTTGGAACCTCTGGCATTCCATATGATGTGAATAGGGATTTTATGATAAACTAGAATACATTAGACTTTTAACATACCCCCTAGAAAGAACTTGCCGAACATTGTGCTGTGCACTAGCTTTTAGGCAAAACTGAAATTTAGCTAAGACATGATGTCTGTCCTCCTGGAGTTGCCAGCCTAGTACGGGTTTTAAGTCACTAGCACAGAATCTATGATAAACTATTATACATTAAAAATGCTTTAGTAGTTGCAAAAATAAATACAGTGTGAATTCTGACAAAAAACGTTATTACTGACAGAAAAGCCATGGAATGCCTTCCTATGACAGCGGCATCAGATTTGGATTTTTAAAGGTGTATGCACTCAGTAGCAAAAGAGGAAGAGGAAGAAAGGCAGTCTTGGCATAAGGAGCAGTGTGAACAAAAGTACAGTCAGAAGAGTGTAGACATCAGTGAGTCCTCTACTGTGACTGGAGCATTGAGTGTAGGTCACGTGAAATAATGCCGGACAGGAGGAGAGGCACCAGACATCGGGCAGCCCTGGGTGCTGGGTGGAAGAGTTTGGAACTTCAGTAATAGCAATATTTCTTTTTCAGTTCAATTAAAAAACATTTCTTACACGCTAGCTCATAGGCGATGTACTAGGGATAGAAAGAATGTTAACATTTCACAGATTCTGGTTTTAAAAGGGGTTTATATTCTACAGTGAGGAAATAACATGTATGTGTCATATAAAATAGAATGACAACAGAGACAAGAGGGATCCAAAGTTCTCTAGAAAATCTGTAGATGGAGAGAATAATTTTAGCGAAGGGTATTGAGTAAAGCTTCAGAAAATGAGCTGAGCCTGAGAAAAAAAATAGTATTCTGAATGGACAGCCAGTCATGGGGAACTAGCCAAGCAAATGCACAGAGGTGACATGGCTAGTAGTACAGTGTAGGGGATCTACTTTGGGAGGTCATTATAATAGTACAGATGGATGGTAATGAGGGCCTGGACTAAGAGGGTAGCTCTGGGAATGGAAAAAAAGGGAACAGATAGATTGTTGAGGTTGAGTCAAAGTTGCCTTCCAGGTTTTGAGCCTGCGTGCTAGGGAGAAAAGCTGTGCCATCAACACAAATATTAGGTATGAAGTTATTTATCAAAAATACTTGCTTTGTACAACACATTTTTCCATATAAAAATAGATATGCTTTTCTCTCATTTTGCTCCAGGATTGCCCCCACTCATTTATCCAAGGGAAATTTTATAACTCAGACCCAGTTGGCCTAGAATAGGCAGTTTCTTCCTTATATAGCAAACCTAAAAGCATTCTATGGAGAAATGAATCTGGGAAATACAGCACCAGAAAATTGCTACTGGAGCTGTTTTTGGTATTTTAAAGAGAAATGAAAGGAATCATGTGATGCCTCTATGTGTTCTGGCCCAGGGCATGACATTGTCCTGCTACAGATGCACCAGTTACAGAGTGACATGGAGGCCTGCAGGTGTAAAGAAGCCAAAAGGGAAGAGTCCAAAGGAAAAGAGATGGATGTGTTGAGGCTGCAGATAGAAGAAGAGGAGGAGGAGGAAACCCTTGAAGCCCAGGGTGAGCCAAATGTGAGTATACTGGCACTGCTTTAAATACCTGTTCCCCCTCAGCAAAGGATACTGAGATTTGTGGATTTGTGAACTATATTGGGAATTTTATTTTATTCATCTCTGTATTGTCTGTGTACACTTGAAAATTAGTAATATATGTATAAAACAATATATGTACAAAACAAAAAATGATAATGTTTTGTTGATGCCTTTTGTTATTTAGAGCATTCACTTTCCCAGTAAAATCCCTCACTGCCACAAAACTCTCCCTTATAACAAAGAGTAACAAGTAAAACCAACCTACCCAGTGATTATGTTTGATAGCATTTTCAACATTTCACACTTGTAGTCCATTGTCTTTCTATTGAGAAAAGAGGTAAGTATTCTCACCAGTCTCCTGCAACTGAGACTGTTTGTTGTATACAGGCTGATTCTGATGTCTTTTTGGGTCATTTTCATTTAGATTGTTGTAGTCATGTCTTTTGTAGTATTCAGCCTATGCAAGGTGTATTGACATTATACTGTCATGTATATTGTGTTGGAGATCAATAAAGATAAAAATAACACTTGGTGCACCTACAGATTTGTAGGCCCTTTGAAGTAGTTCCCTGGCACTTCCAGGTTTCCTCAGCTAATAGGTTGGGTACCTCTGATATAGTCCACTGGTTACCTCATTACAGATTAAGAAACTGAGTCGTCTTACCTAAGTTGAAATAACTAGTAAACAGAACAGGTGTGCTCTTTCCACTACTGAGATACTCTATGCAGCTGAACTGGTGAGGAAACAAAAGGATAGATAGATAGGTCAATTGATCGATTGATCTTGCGACAGAAGCACTGACTCAGTGGAGGAGGCTTCTTACCTATCTGCCACAGATATAGAATTGACTTAGTAGTCTACTCATCTAGTGCACAGTCTATAGAAGAATCAAAGGAACAAAAAAAGCATACATGTGGCCAAGGGAATGGGAGAAAGAACAAGAACCTTCAGAATCCCAAAAGTAACCTCATAAAAGACTGGGCTTCTCCCTTTAATTCAAGTCTGTTCAACATACATTCATTAATCATCTACGCTGTCCTTGAGTAGACCTTTGCATGAGATAAGACAGTCACTGAGAAATTTGATTCCTTTCCTGAACACATTTGGACCTGGGGTTGGGGGTGGAGACATAGGTTAGTGGAGAACCCTAAACTATAAATCCAGAGACCTTAGAATTAGTCTAAGAGTGTCATTATCTTACTATGTAACTTTGAGCAAGACCTTTCATCTCCTTGGGCCTCAGTTTCCTTATCTGTAAAATAAGGGAGTTAGGCTATATGGTCCCTTCCACCTCCAAAATGCTACTATTCATTTGTTTATTATAAATAAATAGTTGCAGTGGCTGGAGGAATGAAATTAATATAGTTCTCTGTATTGAATTTTTATGAAAATACTCTGTGAGAACAACTGTATGTTCCTGAGTTGGGATGGTGGTAGAGGGATTAAAATAAAAGCAATAGTGGGAAGTCCATGTCCGTGATATGAGTGGAAGATGAAGTTGATTCTAGTGGAAAGAGGAAGCAGAAGTTTCTTCTGGTGTGTTTTGTGGGGTTAGGGGAACAAGGATAACTGAAGAAAGGTGAACTTCTTTGAATCATGATTAAAAGAAATATGCTTTCCCTCAAATCTTGACTAAATCGCCATAGTCCCTAGAAGGAAATGAGCTAAGAGACTCCATGTTTGGAGACAAGGCTTGGTGACCGTGGCTCCAAATGATCTGACAAGTAACCAAGCCATCACTGCCATCAACTTCTACCTGCTAGAACCATTATGATACCTTCAATTCCCAATAAAAATCCTAAAACACATGTTTTGATAACAACAGATAGAATAACAAAGGACTCAGGATCACACTTTTAGGAAATCTGGAGTGCATGGAGGCCTCCAGTAGCCCATATAGAATGCACAGTTTGTCTCTTTGCCATCGCCAAGTAATTGCTATCTATGTTTAAAGGACAAGTTTGTTTACTTTCTTAAGAGATGATGAAGGGTTCAAATAACACCTCTGCCTTCTTGGATATGAGGGAGATTATTCTTTCCAAAATTGAAAAAATGACTTCATTGTAAAAACCAAAAGATGTAGAGGGAGCAAGGGGAATTCTGACCTGTACCCCAGTAGGTTAGAGAATGGAAAACAGTGACAGGAAAAAAAGGAAGAAGATCAGTGGATAGATTTCTTCCCAAAGAGCAGGAAGCACTTGCCCCTTTTACAAAGAAGAGTTATGTAGATTCCAAGTTACTATCAGGTGAGAGATTCTGTAGTAAGGATCAGAGGAAGAAGAAATGAATCTAGAGGCGGCTGTTTTTCAACCTAGTAGAAATAGAGATCGATCATGGACGTGATGGAGAACCTCCAAGGCTCGTGTAAGCCTGATGACCACTACCCGCCTCTTATGATTTGTGTGATAATTGCCACAAGCAGTCTGTAAAGCATTGCTGTTAGGTGTCGGCCAGGAAATTAAATACCATAGGAGCACAGGCATTGCTTTTTATCACTCTGCTGATCAAAGGCAAGATCTTCTGAAGAAAAAGGCAAATATGAGAGACTAATAGTTGGATAAGTTGACCATTTCTGAGAATAGAGTTTAGATTTTGGACCATTAAAAGAAATTTGGGTAATGGCTTCAAATGTAGAAATTACAGGTTCCTGGCCAAGGATAGAGTATACTTAAGGAAGACTGGTATAATGGTCTTGGTTTAGTCTTTCAAAACTAAAAAGGAGTGAGAAAATGACCTTAGTATAGCCACTAAGCTAGAGATCAGAGAGACCTTCAAGATGTCATCACTTCTTGCCTGGATTATTATAATAGCTTCTTAATTGACTTCCCTGTTTAAAGTCTTGTATTCCTCTAGCTTATCCTATACACTGCTACGAAAGCAATTTCCCTTAAACAAAGATCTGACCATATGCCTCTTACCCAATCAACCCCAGTCCTGCTGCCTCTAGAATGGAAGAACAGCACTGCCGTTCAGTGGGCGTTACTGCCCTTCTCGCCCTCTGCATTCCGTCCTCAGGGGCCCTCTGCAGGTCCTGGGGCGCACGACACTTCTGCCCCTCGCCCCATCTGTCTCTGTTTCTGCCTGGCTTTCCCTGATCCTCCCGGCCGCCAGCTCTTCCCTTCCAAACTACTTTATGTTTGGGGGTTTGGGGCATATTTTGTATTTATATTTGACTGTTTTTATACATTTGTATTTATTAACTTTATATTTACTCTGTATGTTTTTATGTGCACGTGTCTCTCCCCTTAGAACATTGACTCTTTGCTATGTATGTCATTCCTGATAAGAGAGGGGCAGGGGAAGAGGTAGTAATATTGCTTACATGTAAATTATGTAATTCTTTAAAAAAAATTTTTTTTCATCTTCTGCCTTAATACTTGTTCTTTTAAAAAAAATTGTTAGAGCCATAATGGCTCCCTCCTTTCCCTCCTTGCCCCCCAACATGGATGTGAATGAAAGCTTTTTTTATAATTTCAAGAGTTCAGTGAGATTGGTTCCAGTACTTGGGAGAGAGGAGGAACTTTGCCTGTACACAGAGTTAAGACCAGTTTTAATAAAGGTATACATGTTAAAGAAAAAATAACATAACCTCCTTGTGGATAGGGATTGTTTTATTCTTTGTGCTTGTCTCCCCAATGCCTAGCACATTCTAGCACTTAAACAAGTAGTTAGTGAATGATTGCAGAGACTGTGGGAATACATTAATACTCTGCTGGTAGAGCTGTGCATTAGTTTAGCTGCTTTGAAAAACAATTAGGAATTACTGTGGGAAAGTTACCTGTTCATACCCTTAGACTCAGTGATCTAACTCCTGGGCGTAGAGCCCAAGGAGGTTATGGGCAGAAAGGAAGCACCTACATTGAGTAAAATTTTCATAGGAATTCTTTATATCATAGCAAAAAAAAAATGCAAGTGTCAAAAATGCAAGGGTCATCATGGATTGGGAAATGACTGAACATTATTGTGGGCACAATAATATGATGCAATATTATTGCACCATAAGCAACGGACAGTGAGAAAATAATAGAAATATGGGTAGACTTGTATGAAGTGAAACTGAACTCAGAAGAAAGCAGAACCAGAAGCAACAAAGCGGCTACAGTGATGTAAATGAAAACAAAAAGCAGCTAGAATCAGATTAATTGTAATGATCAGTTTAGATCCCGGGGAACAGATAAGGACAGTTCCTTCTTTCTTGTAGCAAGGTAGGGGATCACGGCAGAATTTTGGCTTATGGTGTCAGATGCAGTTGCTCTTTTGATTGGTTTTTGCCTCTTTTTCTTTGTCACAGGAGAGGGTGTAGTGGACCCTGGCCGGGGGTAGAAGGTTGGGGAGATTGGTGCATTTCAGAAGTTGACTATGATCTGGGGGAAAGTAGATTTTAATAAAAATGAGCCATGCCAGACTAACCTTATTTTCTTTTTTACAGGGTAACTAGCCTGATAGGTCAGAGGAATGCTTAAATTTGACTTTCACTTCAACCCTCTGGGCTCCATTTTCCTCATCTATAAAAATGAGGATATTGGGTTTGAAGATTTCTAAAATCTCTTCTAATTTTGAATCCATAATCCAATGAGGAGTAATTAATAGTTTGATGTCGTCTTGAAAACTCTCCAGTGGAATGCCCAAGAGATTGGAGTATTCTTTAACATTTTTATCAGTAACTTAATAAGGGAAGAGTTGGCATGCCTCCCAAAGTTTCCAGTGACAAGAAATGTGGAGAGAGAGCTAACTTGGATGATAGTCAGTATACGAAAAGATATCATGCTAGAATCTTGGGACAAATATAATAAAGTGACACTTAATAGGGATAAAGGTAAAATCTTAAAGACAGGAAAGCCAGTGTGATCTTAAGCCCCATTAAGAAAAGCAGAGTATTGAGCCTTAGATGTCAGGCTTGCTGTATTCTTTCCTGATCTGAACATATTTGGAGTATTGTTTTCAATTCTGGGCCTGCATATCATGAAGGAAATGCTGGAGAGGAGGGTGATGGGCCTCAAGGTCATGCACTTTGAGGATTGGTTGAATGAACTAGTGATATTTAGCCTGGAAAAGAGAAGGCTTAGGAAGGACAAATTAGCTTATTTCAATTATTTAATAGGCTATTATTTTTAAAAGAGAGTAGACTTAGTTGCTTGACCTCCAAAACACAAAACTGGAAGCAAAGGGTAGGAGCTGCAAAGAGGCAAATCTAGTTTTGATAAGAGGAAAATTTCTTAACAATTAGCATAAGTGGAATGGACTGCCTTTGGTTGTAGTGAGATTCCTACACACTGGAAATCTTCACATCAAGGGTAGATGACCCTGTGTCAGGTTTCTTTTTAAAGGTGATTCTCTTTGAGATATAGGTTGGTCTAGTTAACTATAAGGATTATTCCAGATCTGAGATTCTGTGAAATTTACACCTGTATTTACACATTTTGCTATGGTCTGATTATGGGTTGATACTTCCAGTATAAGCATTAAATGTCTGCTTTGTGTCAAACTCTGTGCTTAGTGCCCTCAAGGAGCTTACATTCTACTAGGAAATACAATATGTTCACAGCTTAGGAAATACAGGATGTATACAAAATAAGTACCCAGTGATTAGGGGTGGGGAAATCTGTACTAGGAGAACTAAGAAAAGCTTTTTGAGGTGTAAGTACTTAAGCTGAGAGGCACGAATGTATCAGTTGTGGCTGTTCCCTTCATTGAGGCAGATCCCATCCCAAACACACCTCATTCTATGTAGTTCTTGTTCACATCCTTTCTATAAAGCATCCATCCAGTGCGAGAAGACTTGATCTAGTTCTCTTAATATTTCACAGGTACTCTTACATCAGTCAGGCTACCCATTTGTTCTCCCTTACTTTTACTGCATGGTCAGCCTACCCCCTTTTCTGTGTCTCTAGGGCATGTGTACTCAGTGCTGTCATTTAATCTCATTTGTTACATGGATATCACCATTAGCAATACTCTATGGTCTGCTTATCCTCTACCATACTGGTCCTCTTCTCCTATTGGAGAGTTTCTTTTTAGGATGAGCCCAGACTTACCATATTTCATTCCCTGCTGGATGTGCTTCTGACTCCCCTAGACAGGCAGCTCCTTTCTCCTTTCACTCCTCTCCTAGCTCCTCCCTCTTTTTTAATGTATTCCCTTCCCGCTGTGAGCACAGGGCTTGCCTTACTTTTTGCTTGTATTTATAGCCCCCACACATGGCAGCCCCCTGACATATAGCCAGCCCTTAATAAATGCTTGTTGCTTTACACTTTCCCCCACTCCTTGTCTTTTCATTTTATTTTGGGTTAGTTACCACGTTGATTTTTCAGAGATGATGATGTTCCACAATTTGTAAATGTATAGCATAAACAAGAGAGCACTAATGTTAAAAAAGATGGACATCTGTATCCAAGAGTAACTTGGGATTATAGAAAACATTGCATGGCTTCACAGAGATACACAGGCCTTCATAGGAGATTGTCCTACGAAGTTTATACACAAAAAATTTCAAATATGAGGCCTTTCGCCTCTAGAATCAAAACTCATGCTTCAGAAAGAACTGATATTACCTAATACCATTTTAGGACTCTTGAGGGTAGGTACCCCTGTCAAATAGTATTGCATTAATTTCCTATGGCAAGCAAATTCCTCCTTCTTCAATATCAAATAAATCTCTGTGGTTCAGTCACTGACTACAGAGGCAAAAAGCCTCTTCCCTGCTACCACTACATGATTTCAGGTGTCTGTCATCAGCCCTGCTACCCATCCCCTCCTATTCTTCCACTTTGTTCCATGAAGAACTCCCCATTTATAATGAACAATTTGGGGGCAGCTGGGTGGCGCAGTGAGTAGAGCACCAGCCGTGGAGTCAGGAGGACCCGAGTTCAGACACTTAACACTTAGTAGCTATATGACCTTGGGCAAGTCACTTAACCCCAATTGCCCTCAAAAAAAATATAATGAACAAACTTTCCTTTAGCTTAGACCACATCTTCTCATACTCCTTCCATTATTTTTTACTCATAGAAAGCTTATGTCCTTCAGAAGACTGTCCCTTGCCCAGTATTGACCCAGGATGCACTTTCTGTCATAAGCCCTGAAACATAACTGCCATTTCCAGACCTCTTTTCTGTTTCCATTACTTGGCATCCTTCCTCCCTTTGAAATCCACCTTGTCTAGTCCTGCATGTAGCTATCTACATGGTTCACAGTCATATGTTCCACCCCATCCCTTGTCTTTATGCTTGGAGATTTCATTATACATGTTAATATATACTTACTGCCCTCCCATCTCCAGCTACAATCTACACCTTTATCTCAGCTACATGTGGGGAGAGTCATACCCTTGAGCTCACCATTATCTATAAATGTTCTACTCTCATGATCAAATGAGATAATGTCCATAAAATGTTTTGCAAACTTTAAACTACTATGTAAATGTGAGCTATTACTGTGATTCAGAACTCTGAAATTCCTATCTGACCACAACCTCCTATCCTTCCATCTTTCTAGACCTGTTTATCTTCACTAAATTCTAGTAACTCCACTCCTTCTTCCTTAGTATATTGCCCTGACTGATTTTGCTCTGTTCACAGTCTTAACTCAATATTTAACCACTTCAATTATATATATCTTCTTGCTCATGATTCTCTCCCATTTGCCATAACCCACCTCTGCATTATCCCCACCATCCACCTTAACTCTCAAAAGCATGATGCTAAATAGCATGGAAAAAGTCACAACCATTTAAACTGGGTCTGCTATAAATTTGTTAACCTAATTTCAGCCCCTCTCTTGACTGCTACACAGCAATCCTCTTATTTCCCCTAATTGACTTTCACCCTTTCCACTGTGGCTATTCCACACTTCTTCTTTCCTCAATCCCTTTCTCTTCTTCCAGCACAGGACCTCACCTCTTACTTTACTGGGAATATAGATGTGTCCATCACAAATTCTCACCTCCCTTAGTCTACATATTAAAGCCCCTCAACATCATCCTCTGTTCTCCCCTCTTTTGCTTTAGTCTGTCACCAAGATAAACCTTTATAGTTGTGCCCTTGATTCCATACGTTTGAAAATCCTCTAAAAGCTTGTCCCTTCAATTTTTCTCCTCCCACATCTCTCTGAGATTTAATTTCTCCTTTCTTGCTGTCTACAAACATGTTCAAATATAGCCTCTAATTTGAAAAATCTTTTGACTCTATATTCTAAGCTACCATCCTATATCTTTCTTCCCTTTCAAAACCAAACAGTACTTCCCCTCCACTCATTTCTTAATCCCACGTAGGCTGTTTTTCTATTTTACCAATCAACCAAAACCACTTTCTACAAAGTTGCCAACAATCTCTTAAATGTTCACTATGAAGGCCTTTTCTTCTTATTCATCCTTGATTTCTTAACATCATGTGACATCACTGACCACTCCTTCCTCCTGGATACTTTCTCTTCCCTAGGCTTTCAGGATACTGCTTTCTCCTCATTCTTAATCTCCACTGTTGGATCATCAACCACTTCCATACCCATGTATGAGTCTGCCCCAGGGTTCTGTCTTGAGCTGCCTTTTCTTGCTACAGAATAACTCTCATCTCATCAGCTCAGTTGGATTCAATTACCACTGTAGTGCTGTAGATCTGCGGATGTAGCCCATCTCCTGAGCCTGTTTTGCATCACAGACAGCTTGTTAACATCTCTACCTGGATGCTCCATGGACATCCTTGAATCTGTCTAAAACATAGTCTTCCCCTTTACCTCAGATGATGAATTTTCTAAACTTCTCTATATCTGTTGAAGGCATCTCCATATTTCTGGATTGCCTGGTTCATAACCTCCAAATTATATTTCCCTTGTCCCTTTCCTCCTTCTCCAGTAATCTTGTGTCTTTTCTATTCTGTCTCCTTAACATCTTTAGTGATTATTCCTTTTTCTCCACTTATAAGATCCTAGTTTAGATCTTAATTACCTCTCACTTCCAGCTTTCAGTCTCTTCCTTCTTCAATCCATCATTCACACAGTCCAAAATAGTCTTCCTAAAGCATAAGTCTAGCCACATCATTTCCCTGATTAAGAAACTCTAGTGGCTTCCTCCTGTCTCTACAGTAATACAGACTACAAGCAAAACAAATTTGCCATCTTGGCAGTTAAAACCTTTCACAAAACCTGGCCCCAGATTTATTTATTTAGACTTATTCTTCTCATCCATACTGATGTGTTCCAACCAAATCGACCTATTTGTTGTCGCCAAACTTGGCAGTCCATCTGCTTTTCCACAGTCTGTGCCCATTTCTAGAATGTGCTCTCTCCTCAGGTCTGCCTCTTAGAATCCCTGTCTTCCTTCAAGGCTCAGGTCATGGCCACCTCCCACGGGAAGCCTTTCTTTGCCATCTCCCCTTCTTCTTTTCCTCAGATTATTCTATATAAAATTAACTGTTTATGTATTGTATCCTCCCCCAATAAAATGTAAGTTCTTTGAGGGCAGGGACTGCTTTAATTTTGCCTTTTATCCCTACCATCCAATCCAGTGCTTTTTGCATAATAGGTGGTTTGATTTATAAGTTAGATGATTTGCAGTCTTTGTTGAATTGGAATAGATAACATGCAGTTGGATAGAAACTTATCACTGCCTATAGATTGAAGAAGTATTTGAAATGGACAGTGATCTGGGCTCAGGGTTAACTAGGAAGAGGGGAGAAAACTAGATCACCTTGGGGAACTTTAGCAGTGCTATCAAATAAGTACTGTTAAAAAACTTTAGACAGATTAACATTACGATGACTGGAATTTGTTGTACCCTGATATAAACTATTATGTCTTTGGGGACGCTTATTGGGTCGTATTTGGCATGCCTGCTTACTTGGTGTCTGGCCTATAAAAATTGCTCATTTAGATTCTTTTCTTGTCTGAAATAAACACCAACTCTGTGTCTTTGCACAAAGAATTGGGATTTATTTCTAACTGGCATTCCAGTGTGTTGGATCAAGTAACAATTTGAGCAGACATCCTATATCTGGGGGAAAAAATTCCGTGGTTTATTTTTGTACATTTTCTACCCATGAATAAGCCCAAGACTGTTAGCAAAAGAGGCTCTGAGACGTGCTTTCTCTACCCTGACAGGTAATTGTTTATAGAGAAGCAGCAAAGGAATTGAGTGATGATTTATACCCACTCTCAAATGATGAAAGAACATTGAACGGAGAAGTGGATTGTGTTGATACGGTACAACTACAAAAAGAAAACCAAGATTTGGAGCAGCAGATCATAGAGAAAAACAAGGTAACAAAAGGACCCTTTTCAACAATACCAGCCAGCATAAATCACCCAGCCAGTCATTCTCAAGTGCCAACTGTGAGCTAGGCGTTGTACTGATCACTAAGGATCTAACTATAAAAGTGAGACAGTCCATGCTCACAAGGAGCTTACATTCTATCATGGACAACAATATGTCTATGTTAGTATGTTCAAAATATATACAAAGTTAATTACAAGGTAGTTTGTGGGGAAGGGGGCAGAGTAAGGCACCAGGAGCTAGGGGAATCAGGAAAAACTGCATGTAGAGAGAAGCACTTGAACTGAGCTTTAAAGCAAGCTGAGGATCCTAAAAGGTGGTGGTGAGGAGGAACTGTATTGCAGACGTGGTGAACTGCATAAGCAAAGGCATGAAGATGGGAGATATAAGGTCCTGTGTGAGGAACAGAAGGAAGGGCATAATATGGAGTATGTGGAGGGGAGTATTGCCCAGTGAGCCTGAAAAGAGAGGATGCAGCAAGGTTGTGGAGGATTTTAGATGCAAAATTAAGAGTTTTCATTTTGTCCCAGATCTAATTGGGAGCTTATTGAGGAGGAGAGTGTCATGGTCAGATGTGTGCTTTAGGATAATCTCTTTGGCAGTTCTGTGAATAGGAAAGGGAGAAGACTTGAGGCTGGATGACCTAAGAGCTCTAAATCTCTGATGCTCTGACATTTGTTCCACAGACTATAAAGCAGCTGCAGCAGAGAATGTTGGAGCTCAAGAAGACCCTCCAGAAGGAGCTGGTAAGTGATCATCCAGATGAACGTCCATGATGGGGCTGTCCAGGCAGCTGGGGTCAGGAAGGACAGACGAATGTATGAACCTGGCGCCTTCTTCCTCTTAACCACAACAGCCCCGTCCTTAGACCTTGCCTGCGTATCACACTTTCAGCCTACCAAGTTTGCTTCAGGGCTGCCCCTAAAAGGAGCGCAGCATAAAGGAATAAACCCTGGATTTGAAGTCAGAAGACCCAGAAGACCCCTTACTGCTGATGTGACTCAGGGCCAATCATTTACTTCCTCTTTTGGGGTCCTCAGTTTCCTCTTCTGTAAAATGATGGGGTTAGACCTGATGACCTCTAAGGTATTTTTCAGCTCTAAATCCTATGTCTTAAGGATCAACTTTCAGTTTGACCCAATTTACTTATTTGCCCTGTTTGCAGGTAGGGAAAAGGCATGGGAGGAAATACTTAAAACTTGGATTATTTCCATGCTATGTGAGAAATGTTAAGACATCTGACCTACTTTCTTAGGAAGGAAGAAGGTAGCATATTTCAATGTTTTTCTCCTTTTTTTTTCTTCTCTTCTCTTCCAGAAAATTCGGCCTGAAAATGATATCTTTGAAGTTCGGGAGAAACCCAATCCTGAAGTGCCTACTGCATCCACAACTGTCACCAATAACTCAGACTTAAATGATTCTCGAGAGATAAATTTTGAATACCTCAAGCACGTGGTTTTAAAATTCATGTCCTGTCGGGAATCAGAGGTAAAAACACTGGTTTCACTTTGCCCTAGTTTTTTCTTCCTTTATGATTTTTTCAAACTGAGGTCCCCATGCCATCCTGTTTCTCTCTGTCCCTCTCTCATACTTAGGTTTAATTAGCAGAATTACAACTTAGGAAATGATTTATAATAGCATTTAATACATTTCCTAAATTTAAATTCCGCTTTTCTTTTCTCATAATAGTCATAATAAAATTAAATTTACAGAGTCCTTTTGCTACCACAGTTGTATGAGTTGGATAGCCACTAGTATCATGATCATTTCACAGATGAGGAAAGCCAGGCTCTGAGAGCTGTGCTGTTCTCATCCCTGGTCACAGGGCAGTTACCAAGGCCAGGGCTCGAGCCTGGTTCTTCTGACCTCAAGTTCAGCTCTTTGACTGCTTCATTAGCTCTACCTGCCTGTGAACTGAAGCTCTGCACACAACTGCTCTGCCACTGATGGGTTGGGTGCCCTTGGGTAAATCATTGCACATCTTTTTGAACTTTAGTTTCCTCAGCTGTAAATGGGGATGAGCACATAATACATAGATATGTATATGCATACATTTCAGCTCATGTCATTCTAAATGTAGCATAATAGTTTTTCTATATCTAGTTTCTAGAACACCCTAGAGTAGCCTATAAATAACTCCTAATAAGAGAACAACAATGAAAGAGACAAATATTAAGGTAATGGTGATAAAAGGAAATAAAACATCTTTTTTTTGTTTTGAAAGAAATGTTTCTTAAAATTTCACAGGGAAAATAATGGAATTTTGTGCATTCCGGTATATCCCTATTTTTTTTCTTTCAATGGGATCTTATGTTAAGGGTCTGACCTTTATTTAAAGGTGCCCTGTATTCAGGCCAATACATTAATAGCTAATAGTAGTCATGATAATAGCTAGCATTCATACAGCCCAGGATGGCATGTGCTACATGCTTTGCAATTATCTCACTTGATCCTCACAACTACCTTGGGAGTACAGATGAGAAAACGGAGGCAGACAGGTGAAGTGACTTGCCCAGGGTCATGAAGCTAGTCTGAAGCCTGATTGGAACTCAGGTCTTTCTGACTCCAGGCCTGGCGCTCTATCCACTGTACCGCCCAGCTTGTCTCCCACAGTACCTTTCACAGTCATATCCATCTCATGCGATTTTTGTGAAGATCAAATAAGATGTATGTGAAAATGCTTTGTAACTCACAAGAGCTGTATCAATGTGAGCTGCTTTTGCTAGTAATCACTTTCGTTATGACTATGATGACACCTACTCTGCTATTTTCCTCTGTACATCATCGTGTTACGGATGTGTCCCTGGGGTTGACAAAGGCTATTTGATAGTGCCTGTGCTCTTGCAGATACTGGACTGGAAAGGAAACAGAGGCCTAGTGATTGAACTGAGAGGCTTATCCCCAAAAAGTCTCCCATCAGAGAATAAATCTTTTTTGTCTACAACAACCCAGGAAAACCATTTGCTTTGATGGGGAGGGAAAATCAACACTGATGAAAGAACAGATACCCAAAGGAGCATTCATTTAGTAGACATAATTAATGGTCCTTCATTACTATTGATAGAAAAGATTGGAAAGGTTTAAAAAAAAACCTTTAAAAGGTTTTGCTGACGTGGAATATCGCCCCAAATGTTGACCACAGACTGGTTCTTAGTAATCTCTTCAGGCCATAGGCTAGACATAAAGGAATGTTCCCACTTTGGCCATTGCCACATGGCAGCCCTCATAAGCTGCGAGGAAGTATCTACACTCTACAGGAATATCTAGGTAGCTCCTGCACCCACCTCCCTAGATCCTGCCATAGCACTGGGCATTCTTCTCGGAATAAGCAACATCTCTTGTGTTTCAGGCTTTTCATCTCATTAAAGCCGTGTCTGTGCTACTGAATTTTTCACAAGAGGAAGAAAACATGCTCAAAGAGACCTTGGAGTATAAGGTAAATCTTTCTGTTGTTCTTCAGAGCAATGAAGGAGAGTAAAGTCTTAGATGAGAACAGAGGTAAAAATGAACCCTCTGGTGTCTAATGGGTCAGTAAGAGGTGCTAATATGTATCTGTTTAACGATTGAATCTGGATGAGTAAAAGTAACAAGCCCTTAAGATCATTTGGGGTGTCGGCCCCCTGATAGTGAAGGTTATCTTGTATATCCTCTGATTCTTTTCATATTTTATCATTGTTATAGTCTCATCAGAAGAGACTTCTGGTAATCTAGCTCAGCCTTATGTGGTACTTGAATCTTCTCTACAATGTCCCTGATAAATGTTCCTCCAACTTCTACTTAAATTCCTCCAACAATGGGGAACTTGGCTCTGAAAGCAGTTTTCACTGTTGTGCAGGTGTGATTTTTTGAAAGATTTTTCTTGTCAAAATCTGCCTATGTATAATTCTCAGATAATGAAGTAGGGCCTTATTCTGGGTTATTCCCCAGACCTATAAGCATGATGCATTATCCAGACTTAGAAATGCTAAGGCACTTCTTTAAGGGGCTTGTTACCTAGACCCTCAAAAAACATAGTATGATGAGAGGAGCCTTGAACTTAGTTCAAGTCTCAACCTGCTGCCTCATTGTAGGCTAAAGTAGCTGATCTCTAAGGTTCCTTGAAGCTGTCCAGTTCCATGCAGATAATATTCAGTTATCTTAGTTTAACCTGATGTCCTGCTTAGCAGCAAGAGGCCTGTGCAGACCGAAGCAACCAGTGGCAAGTTGCTATAGTTGTTTTCTCCTCTACGGAGGATGGATGGCCTTTGTGAACTATTTCAATCCTTTTTCCCATAGACTTTATTATCCTTATCATTTGTTGTTCTTCTGTTTAAATGATAGATGTCGTGGTTTGGGTCCAAGCCATCTCCCAGAGGTATCATTCGGCCATCCATCTCGAATCCCAGGGTGCCATGGTCTTAAAAGAAACCTGAGAATGGAAATTCCATGTGTAGCCACTTTTTCTATGAAAAGAACACAGCACACCAGTCTGGGTGGGTTTTTTAATCACTGTAATTGCAGTATTTTGTACAAGCTTTGAAACATTGTTTACAAGACAAATAATGGTTAGAGCTTCCTTCATTGCAAACTGATAGCCACAAAATAGGGCTGATTTCAGAGATTGGGCCAGTTTTGAAAGGAAGGGGTTGCTTTCCATGGGCTTTTGTGGGTGGGATGACAAGTAGCTAATGGGAAACTCCTCTTTCACACAGTGCTGCTATAAATCCCCACTTTGGGCCCCAGAGGGTTTGCATGTGGATTTCTCTAACCCCTAGTGCTAGCACTTAAAG
This sequence comes from Pseudochirops cupreus, assembly GCA_028627135.1. Classification (NCBI taxonomy): domain Eukaryota; kingdom Metazoa; phylum Chordata; class Mammalia; order Diprotodontia; family Pseudocheiridae; genus Pseudochirops; species Pseudochirops cupreus. The sequence continues at coordinate 255,256,401 of CM053581.1, forward strand.
AGTTGTAACTATTACTGTCTGTCCAGAAGGCTAAATGTCAGTGGACAGCTAGTGCTGTGAGGGGTTAAAGTGACTGACATTAGTGGTACAGGACAACCTGATTCCTCCAAGTTGCGTCTTGCTGAATTTCCCAGAACCCCCATATGGCCTCACATATTTTGTAAAGAATTCCCTGGCATTCCCCTTCTAGTGGTTTGGATCCCAGGGAGGGTAAAATTTTAAAATGTCCTTACTCCCACCAGTTCCTGAAGCGAGATTATGTCCTTACTTCAGAATGTGTCAGAAGATATGACTTATGCGTTGGGGGCTGATATTAGTCAGTGAGGGATATGCAACTTTCTGGAGGGATCTCGTTTTACTTTTCTTAAAGAAAAAAATATTAAAAAAGGTGTTAATACAGTACTGAATATACTCAGTTGCCTTTTTAAACTCATATATGTCTTGTACAGGTTGCTGGTAAACCATTTTAAAGCATACTTTTTAAAGCCAAATTTGCTTGTAAACATTTCTTCTGTCTTGCAGTCAGTTTACCAGTGTTCTTAGAGAAAAATCAGAGAGCTAAAAGGAAATGCCTTCCATCCTAGATTCTGTCTTTTCCCCTTCAATTCCATAGCACTCTTGGACAGTCTCCTGAGAAATCAGTATCAGTATCTTATTTGTAGCAGAAACCTGGATTTACTCCCAACTCTATGCACAATTGAGACTCTAAGCAAACTTTGATATGGTAAGGATGAACTATATTGCCCCTTCTACCCTCAGGCCACAAGCCCAGTTGGAGATGGAGAACTGCAGCACTGAGTTTGCCTTTTATGTAAAAACACTAAACCTCCAATATGTTTATAAACACTACAGATTGTATGTAACAATATGTAGGATTGGCAAAGCTGGCTACCTTGAAGTGCTCTGGCGGTGATTGCTAGGGACCATTCTATTTACCAGCTATTTCTAAGGAAAAGTCAACATGTATTCAAGCATAGTAGTAGGATCTTAAAATTCATTTGAAAAGATCATTTCAGAACAGTTTGTAGCTTGCTCAAGGCTTCATCATGGTTAACCATTGACTTAAGAACCAAATGCAGGACCATAAATATGTGAATGTTTCACAAGCTCTGTTTTCACCAAATGGTTATTTCTTCTTGCCAACTAACAAGGAAGGAAGACGCTTTTCACAGCAGAATAAAGATTTATATTGATTTGCCTAAGAATGTACAGCAATGTCTGGTATTCCCAAAGAAAGAAGGGGACAGCATCACTGTCCCCACAGCTCAGTGTCCATATTCAAGCCTATTCCAACTGCCACTCACCCAAGGGGAAGCTTTAAAAGGCTGATAAATTCTCACCAGGTCTATGAGCTAAAACATTTCCTTTTATAACATGAGGACATGTAATAAGCATTTTTTTTTCCTGAACAAGAGGCACTCCTACACAGAACTAAGTTTCTTTTACTTCTAATACATTCAGCGTATGTTCAGCCAATTTACTCAGGGGAAGGGGAAAGGAACTACTAAAATGAGGTTATGATGGGCAAGTCTGAGCAGCTACATCCCCAGCTCAAAGAAACACACCCTAGACTGGAGTCACATGGGCCCTGTTCCTTCCTGCAGGAGTCATCTGACCACACTGTCTCTCCCTTGCTACAGGTTAATTATATAGTTTTGGGAAGCTACTAACTAGGTCTCTGGGTACTTAAGTATTTTACAACTGAACTGATTAAGGATTCTTTGCATGTTGATTTCTTTTTAACTTAAGAGGAAGAGTGGTGTAAATATATACTGAGTGATTGACTGGACACACACTTTGACATGTATAAACAACACAAAAAAACATACTATAGTAATACAAACAGTCCATATGTATAATCCTTTATCTGAGCATTGGCTCTGGATCTTTCCCTTCATGTTGTAAACATTCATTGTATTGTGTAAAACTGTTGAATTCATTTGTGGTGCAATAATATTTTTGTTGATTAAAGCTCTTAAAGCTGCGGTGGATTTTTGATTTGTTTGCAAATTAAAAGGGTTTCAGGTGAGCCATTTATTAGCTCTGTGACCCTGGACAAGTCACTTGACTTCCTTTTGGAGCTATTCCCTCTCAAATGAGAGTTGGTCTATGGCAGTCCCTTCCTGCTCTAAAATTTCTGATGTTACCTAGAAAAGACAAATACTGGTAAAGTGCTTTACCAGAAATTTGGAATCAAAGGATTCAAAAGTCCAAATTCTGATTCTTCTACTTTCCCCAAAGTTCCTTTTCCTCTCTGAGACCCAGTTCCCTCATCTGTTTAAAAAAAAAGGGGGGGGGGAGGGAGAAGGGGCTGGCCTTATTAGGTCTCTCAAGCTGTTCCAATTTCTCTCTGCATCCAACCTCTTATAAGGGAAGAAAGGGCAACTGCTGGTAGCAGTAGTGCATGTTCATACATGATAACCAAAGCGTTCGTGGTTGTTCTACAGTCTAAATCACTAGGTTTTTAAGCACAGCTCATTTTTATCATTCTTGATAGAATTATATCGAATATTCTAAGAACTTTCAGAGAAACTTACTTTCAAACTTCAGTGCAATTTACAAAATCTTCCATATAGCAGGAGCCACTGCTATGCAGACTAACAATATTTCTCACCCCTATATATATATGTAAGTTTATGCTAATGGCAAATTAGATTATTTTCAATAGGCCACGTTGTCACAGCCTGGGATAGTGCAGAGTATGAAAGAAGATGTGTGTTCAAGTCAAGAGTTGTCACTTTCCCTCACTGTTCTTTGACTTGTCCATCTGCAGAATGAGGATATCTACTATCTATTCATTTGGGTTGACAATAAAAATGTGGCTTTGTAGAATACTGAACAAAGATAAAAGGTAATAAAAATTACAAAAAGCATTTTATCCTTAATTGCTTATTAAAGAAAATTTAGTTCACAATAGAGCAGAACCAAGTTTACTTTTATTACTACCCTCATAAAGTCAGTCTTAGGCAATGGTATCTCTGTTTTACTGATGACACCAGCTTGTTCAAGGTCCCACAACTAGTGAGTGGTGTATCCAAGACTCAAATCCCCGAATCCTAATCCCACTAACCCCACCAGTTTTGTGCTAGATTGGATTCTTGTTTTCTTACTGGCCTCCAACCATTTCTCATAGGTAGTTGTTTTGGTTTGTTTTTAAGCACAAGGAAAACCTATCTTGTTATTAGTAAAATAGATTCTCTGTTTGGGAAATTCTGTGCTACTCTACACTGTGATAACCTCCTATTCATGAATCTGTGACCAGCACCAGCATTTTTTTGCCCTTTTAAAACACCCCTCTGAGAAAGCCATATAAAAACACTTTTAAAATATGGACAAAGTATTAATGTGGTTGGTACTTTATTAACTTAAGAACCAAGATGTACAGACAAGGTAAACTTGAAGTTGTACGAAACAATAAATATTTAAACACCAAACATCATTTTGCCTTCCTGTGATCCATCAGCTTAGGCAGTGATGCAGAGCTAATGGCCTGACTGAATGCAGACTAGACCCACAAGCTGCATCCATCCACATGGCTTAAGAGCCAAGACGTGCAGCTCTCCTGTTCTTGGTCAGTCTCCCTGAATAACTCACAGCCCCTGCCTTTTAGCATCACTCTTCTGTTTTACTGGATGAAACACACCAAAAATTAATATACTAATGAGTGAAGAGCTTTATTGATCCAGCAGGCACTTTACAATAAAAATCAGCCCCAGAGTCTGCTTCCCTCCTCTAGGAAGACTATTTCTGTACAAACCCTCAGATTCTTTGAAAATATAACACCAAACAAGCACTCCCTTTCCAAGCAGCAAAAATTCTACACCTGCCAAAGGCATCCCAACATTCTACATCAGCAGTGCCCAGGAGCACCCACCAGCAGAATGAATCCTCCTCTCTCCAATATCAAATTTCACTGGTGGCAATTCTGTTACTCCCAGGCGAAGGAGAATGTCAGATCATGTGCAGGATTCAGAAAAGGCAGCAGCAGAACATTGGGTTTCCCCCCCTCCACCTCAAAAATAAAAAAGCATTTTCAACAAATGAATGGTCTGAAATAGATTCATTGTAGTTTTGGGGAAGACGGGCCAGTGTCATCTCCATTATTCCTTCTTCCTTGTCCTGGGTCCCCCAAACTCTTCTGGTCTTCTCAGTGCAAGTTAAAAGTCTTTTTTTTTAAACAGTTTTTCTTGCTGTGAGAACTCTTATTATGGAACCTAGACCACCTACTGCTAATGCCTATTGGAGTGAGAAAAGGAGACCAATAGTACAGGTTAGATCATTTAGCCACAAACACCACCACCCTACCCAATTAGTTATACATTTCTATAGCACCTGAAGGTTTACAAAGTACTTTCTTCACGATACAGTCTCATGAGGCAAGGAGTGCAAATCTTAATCCTACTTTTTTAGAGAAGCACAGCTCAAACAGCCACCGTTTTCCTTAGCATATTCACAATATTCTTCCCATTGTATCCAACTGCGTATGTTCTAAATTTTAATCTACTACGCACCAACTGACCAAAAATGAAAAAGGTGACCTCATAATGTGTGTTCCCCATTGCTTAAAGGGTTGGGTTTTTTTTTTGCTTTTTGAAGGGAGGAAGGCAGGGTAATTGGGCTTAAGTGACTTGCCCAAGGTCACATGGCTAATAAATGTTAAGTGTCTGAGGCTGGATTTGAACTCAGGTCCTCCTGATTCCAGAGCTGGTGCTCTATTCACTGCCATCTAGCCACCCCTGTTTAAAGTTTTTTAAATGACAATTTGACCATTTGTCAGGGAGTTTCCAAAGGAGCATCCTTCTCAGGTCAATGTTCACCTAAATGATACTTGCCCTTCCAGCTCTAAGTTAGTTCTATGATTAAAAGCCATCAAAGAGAAGGGATTTATGTGACAAAAATGATTTCTGAGCTCCTTTCCAACTCTCAAATTCTATGTGCATAATTTTTTTTTTGGATTAAGCCTCCTAGTGAGGAACTGCCTCTGCCAAAGTAGCTCAGCACCTCAGTTAGTCTTAAGAGTTGTGCAAAATACTTAAACTCAGTCAACATTAATCCCTGTGCTGGCACTGGCAGATGATCCTACATTTAGTCAGAAAACAGTCCTTGCCCTTGTAGAGCTCTGTCTAGTAGGGGCTTATGACTACAAAGATACAAACGAAGTTCTAGGGATATAAAGTCCATAAGGTGAAGTCCTTTCCTAGAAAGTGGCTTTTCAGTCAGTCTTTTAAAAAGATGGGTATTAGAAAATTTTTCTTGCCTTTCTTCCCCTGAAATACGACTAATGTGGTAATGTTTTGTATGACTTCATACGTATGAGTATCACATTTCAGAGGGAGAGTTTGGAACTGAAAATAAAAATAAAAAGATGAGTAGGATTTCCCACTCTGGGGCAGCAATGAGAAGGGAGACTTCATATATACAGAAAATAGCCTGAAAGCACAGAAGATAGGAGATCTTGGGCATATTTATGAGCAATGTAGTTTAGTTGGAGTACAGAAAGTATGGACATAAATCTGGAAAGGTAGTTTGGTGTTAAAATGCTAGGCTTAAGAGTCTGGACTATGTGATAGGCAAAAGGGAGCCAGTGAATGTTTTTGAGCAAGAGAGTGATACAATCAGAGAACAACATCTTTGAAAGACTGTTTGCAGAGGGTAAATCTGGGAAAATCTGCTACAGAGGCTACTATAACAGTCCAGAAGAGAATAATTAATTTCCTGACATCCTCCAAAGTTTTTCCTCAGGGCATCATAGTGACCAGAATCTTCAGCAATATTTGGGGTGGGGAAATTACTTACCTATTGCAACCTTCTATTATGATACAAATAATACTGAGCAGAAATGCACCTGTCAATCAGCCCAAACCAGATGAGGTGGGCAGCCACATGAAAACATTTCTATGCTTCTATGGTAGAGGCATTATTTTAAGTAAGATAAATTTGCCTTGGCTCTTTAGAGGGGGAAAATCATTCTTCAGGCACACTCTACACAGTACTGCCTCAACCAACACCATCATAACCAAATTCCACTAAGACTTGGTGGGCCAAAGCACCAGAAAGCAAGATTGATACCTCATTAAAGCTGTCTTTTTGAGGCCAACAAGGTCTGTGAAAAGCACTGAGCATCACACTTATTTACAGTGCCAATTCGAGTATTGTTTGCATAGAATCAACTGCCCCTGTATGACTGTTTCACCTAATAAGAATGTTTTCATGGAAACAAGATGTTAGACAAGGAGTACTTGTGTCACACATTTGTTAAGTAATAGAAAAGGACTATAGCCTGTTCCAAAGAGAGTACAACAGGAGAAAAACTGGATACCAGAGAGGGGATTTTTACAAGTAAACTCCTTGCAAAAGTTTCTTTTACTTCTTTCTTCAATCCTGTTACCATCATTCCACTGGAACTAATAATGTACTAATCACCAAATCCAGTAGCCTCTTTAATACTCCACAACATCTTTGACCTTACAGCCTTTGATACCTTTCATACACTTTTCTCCTATCCTGTTTCAGAGTCTGTCTCTCTCCTTCCCTCTGTCTCTCCACATTACCACCACTAATGTAAATAGTTTCCAAGCATCTGGCATTGGTCCTCTTCTCTAGCTATTCCGACACATCTATGCAAGATTCCCAAATCTGCATCCCCAATCTTGATGTCCTAACTTCCATACAAGCACTTCTAACCACTTCTAAGATATCTCCACTTAGATGTCCTATACAGCATCCCAAATGAAATCTGTCCCACACCAATCTGATTATCTTTATTCCTAAATGTCCACCTTGTTTTCCATGCACCAACCTTGGACTTCTCAGGTTTCCCACCATCTCTCAATTACCACCAGATCCTAATGATTTCAACTCCAAAACTCTCAGTATCTGTCCCCTTCAGTCCATTCCCACTGTCCCCATCTAATTCAGGTCCTCTTTACCATTTACCTGTACTACTGCAATAGCATCTTTACAAGTCCTTCCCCCCTCCAATTTCTTTCCATTACATACAGTTGCAAGAATAACCTTAAGCATAATCTGATCATGTCACTCCTCTGCTCAAAAATTTTACCAAACAGAACACAATCCCCTCTATGTTGCATAATCTGGGATCCCCCTATATCTCTAGCCTTCTGTTATTTCCCCCTTCCATGCAGTCTACACTCCAGCCAAACTGGACTCTGTTCCCCAAATATGTTCTGTGATTTTCTGCCACACTTGCCCTGTGCCTACAAGGAATGTCTTCCCCTTCTCCTTCATGTGTTAAACTCCTACTCATTATTCAAAAACAAAATCCATTATCCTAAACACTGTCACCTCTAAAGCATTCCTTGAACCCCTGCTTTCCTTCCCAGGACCTCAGAAAGCACTTTCTTGTATACCTTTCTTAAGTACTTATAACAATATTGTGTATTACCATTACCCTGGTTGATTCATTCTAACAAACTGGATTTTACGCTACACATGGACAGGATTATATCTTATCTAAATTTGGTATTTTATGTAACCTCCACCAGTGTCCTGCACACAGCAAGTACCTTTACAAACTGTTGCTGCTGTTGTTGATGTGATTTAGTACAACCCCTGCCAATGTATGAATTCTCTCTGGAACATTCCCAAGTGGTCATTAGGCTTCTACTTCAACAATGTCAGTGAGAATGAACTCACCATCCACGAAGTACAGACTCGGTAGAATATCAAAGCTAAAGGGGTATCCAAAGATCATTTAATCCAACAACTTCATTTTGCCAGTGAAGGAATTCCAGCCTAGAAAGGTGCAGTGACTTGCCTCCAATCACTCTAGGTCATCTGATTCCATACCCAGTGATCATTCCAGTCCACTAGGCCAACCATTCTACTAATAAATACCTTAGATTATCCAGAAGTTCTTCTTTACATTAAGCTGAAATCTGCCTTCCCACCCCAGACAGACAGACATCCTAATTCTGCCCTCTGGAGTCATGAAGAAACTTTGGAGGAGCATAGTATTAGAACTGATTTTTCTTAAAGTCTTTCCAACAATGAGAGCACTTTCACTTCCCCTGCTAATTTTTCTTTCATAGCAAAAGCTATCTCACACACCGAGTAATCCCAGACAAGCGATGAATTACATTGAAGGTTAATTTAGAGAACAGACCGATGACAAATTGTTAACACTGAACTTAAGAGGAATAGCCCATGTTGCAAAGTCCTTATTAATATTCAACCACTGTTATTCTTGAAACTATTTTCAAAACTGTCACAATGGCCACCTTCTTAGTTAAGCCAAACAATACTTGCTACATCTGTACTCAACTCTGAACAATTCAGTCTGTGAGGGAGCAAGAAATACAACTCCCCACAAGTTTTGCCATTGCAGGTACTGAAATACCACACCTGCCTTTGCTCAACAGATCAGGAAGGACTATGTTTACCTAAAGAACAGCCTGACCCAGTCAGTGTACAAACCTCCATGGGCAAAGCCTGCCAGTTGCTCCTAGCTGGGATGTACTATTCCTAGCTCCATATCTCAAAGAGTATATATTGCTTCCTAAGGTGATTAACCTTTCTAAACTTCGAGATACCTGACCTGCCTCTCAGGGATGCTGTACGAATCATACAATAGGAAAGTATCATGTAAACCATTGAGTACTATAGAAACATGACTTTCAATAAAGCATTTATAAATATATATAGCAGCAATATATATTATATTGTAATGTATTATTATTGAATATGACTAAACTCATTAAGGGGAGATCCTATCTCAAAAAGATGTTCCTAGGAATTTTTCACCAAGGTTTTGAAGGAACAGAATACATTATCTTCACAGAGAACTCTGCCACGATTTGACTTTCGGCAGTCTCTCTTCTCTTTGACCCTCTGTTTTCTCACCTGTAAAATGGGAATACCACCACCACCACTAAAGTCTTCCTGTAATTCCTAATTGCAGCCTGCAGCCATCCATTCTTAAAGCCTGTGTACTAGTTCTGGCAAGTCTTATAAAGCTGAAAACTTCAAGGAACATGACTAATGTTAAGAACAAGGTGTCCACCTTGCTAAATGGGATAGGCTCACCACTAGAAGGCTGACCACAATAACCCATAAAAACCATCTGCCAAGGCTTGGAGAGGTGTTTTACCTCAGTGAGGCACTTACGAAGTACTAAAGCGATTACAAAACACTTTAAAATAGAAAGGAAACAGTGGCTGTGCACATGCCTTGTTTTGTGATTGGACCCCTGTGAAGGAAGAAACACATACCTTCTCGTGCCACTGAAGTAACACCGCGCTGCTATTCTCTGTGGGCTTTTCAAATCCTTTATAAATGTACTTCATTAACAAGTCAATGCCATTTCTGTCTAATGACTGTACAGCCTGCTCTATCTCACTGCTTTTAAAGTTCGTGAGCACTTTCAGTACCACTCCTTGGGCCCGCTCCTGCAAAGACAGAAGAAAGAGTGGTGAGATCCAAGGGGCCATTCTAGGGCACGTGGCAGACAAGACAAGGTCCCCCCCACACAGTGGGAAAGTGGGTGGGGACTCCATTTTTTCTTACAGGATTAGGAGATAATCCTGAGAACTAACTCCATCCATAAAACAGACAACAGAGCAATCACTTTTACTCTCCCAACACGTTCTCTACTCATGAGAAGCAGTGCAACGCTGGGAATCAGCACTGCATTTGTAATGCGAATCCCTGACTTCAAGTCTAAGGTCTACCAGCTGCTAACTATTTGACCTTAGTAAATCATTTTGCCTCACTTTCCTGGTCTGTAAAACAAAGATAAACCTTGTACTACTTTCCCCACAGAGCTATTGTGAGAATAAAATTAATAAATACAAAGTGCTTTGTAAACAAAGCATTACTGCAACAAAGCTCTCACTGTTATTTATTTAATGTCAAGCATTTATCATCATATAGTCCAGAGGTAGCCTCAGATATATCTAATTAACATTAAGGCAGAGAAGCAACATTGTACATTTCTACCTTACTGGAAGTCAAAAGAAAGGCATATGGCTCTTTTTTGGCTTTCCTGTACTATGGTTTTACATGTGACCCTGTGGCTACGTTAATAAGAACAATGTGAAATTCTGATCTATTCTCATCTTTTGTGAGATCACATTTTATAGAGCTTATCTTTAAAACATTATTCTCTCTCAAAAAGCTTTTTGCAAATAATCAGTATCTAAAAGCATTTTTTGAAGCTCTTAAAGATATTACCTAGCACATGAGATTGTAATTGCCATACTGCATGTCATATACAAAATCATCTGGGTGGCACTCTCATGTACTAGAAATAACACTGAATTCAGAGCAGGAAACCTGACCTGGAATTCAGTCTCATCATTAACCAGGTGTGTGGCACCTGGCATGTCACTTTCCTTATCAGGGGCCTTAGCTTCTTCCCTGATTTAAATGAGAGCAGCTAATCTCTTAAAATCTCTTCTAGTTCTAACTCATTCTCCCTCCACACTACTACCAGACTAATAATTATCTTCTCAGAGCCCTTCCCCATTTCTAACATCTAACCTTCTTCAAGGTAGGTATATACCAGGCTTCTTCTAGGATTAGCCAAAATCCAACCCCAAGCCCCTCCCAGGGGCAAAATCTTAAAAGGCTGACCCCGCGCCCCCGCCCCCTCCCCAACATTCTACATCCTGATCCTGAGGTCCTTTTATATTCCAAGATCCTCCCTAGAAAGAATATTCTGTGTCCTAAGGTCCCTATCTTGGTTCATAAGGTTTTTTGTATCGTGGACTCCTTTGGCTGTCTTGTAAAGTCTATGACCTCTTCAGAATAATTTTCTTAAATGACTAAAATACATAGGCTAACAAAGGAAATCAAACATAATGAAATAGTTATAAAAATATTTTTCAAAAAGTTTACGTGCTCTAGACTAGATAAATATCCTTGTTGAATATCCTCAGGTTCCTTCCAACATCAACGAAGTCTTTTCCAGCACTAATAGTCTAAGCCCTACAATTTTCTTATTCCGTGCTGCTCCGAAAGATTTTTTTTTTAACTTTCACAACTGGCTAAAAGAATCTGTAATAATTCAGAAGCTCTATTTTCAAATGAACATTTAGCTCACTGAGCAAACCCACATAACTTTGTTGAGGCTGTATATGATATGGGGCTGGGGGTAGTTTTCAAGATCCAGTCTGTGAAAATATGTACCCAATATTCCACTTCCAAAACTACTATCCTGTTTACCTTTACTGCTTGATTCTTCGCATTGACAGGGGAGTTTCGTAAAGCTGCATGAAATGCTCTGAGCATATCACCTGTGCATCACTGCCAGTCAAGGATCACTCTGATGGGACAGAATTTTTAAGCCTGCTACACTAAACATGTTCATTAAGTTCTTAGGATCAGAAAGTCAAATAGGATTTCTTCTCATTCTCTTACCCCCCCCCCCAGCCCCTCCAGCAATATGTGAAAAAGAGCAGGTAAAGAGGGAAAGAGAGCAGTCTCTGAACTGAGTGTTTTTTTTTTAACTAGTCCCATGCCCTGAAGGGTGGTGGCGAAGGCCCAAGTGTGGCATTAAAGTCTGGGATAAAGTGCTCCCTTCAGGCTAGCCAAGCTGCCCTATCTGCAGTTATTCCTACCTTAAGGACCTGCTTGTGTCCCACCTCCAGTTCAGAGACTACCTAGATTCCTCTGAAGCATGGCTCCAGGCCTGCCTTCTCCATGAGGCTATTCTGACGGCCCCAGCTACTAGTACCTCTTACGCCTGAAATTATTTACTGTGTGTTTACCTAGATGTACATCTGCACATGTTGACGAACACCTTGAGGGCAGGGACTGTTCCATTTTTGTCTTGGTAATCCTGAGCATCCAGCACAGTAACTGGTAACACAGTAAGTGCTTACTAAATGTTTTTTGCTTGATTTGATTGTGTAGGACCAAATTTATTCACTTCTCTTAGTCTGTTTCCTCATGTGTGAAACATCTATAAACATTTGCTGGCCCTCCCTCCCTGCTACTGCAAGAAAAGCGTTTCGTACATCTTAAGTGCTATAAAAATGAGAATTTATTATTCAGAGAAAAGACGTTTCACCTTTAGTCTCACAACCTACAAATTTGCATCAAAGCTAATTTAACCTCAAGACATTTCCAAAGTAAGCATAATGACTTACTTGCATTCAAAGAGGCTTTTATGATCATTAAACTCTCAAAGAAATGGAGATTAAACTATAAACTTTCACTGTCCTCTTCCAAGTCTAGTCTGAACCAGTGAAATCCCAAAGCACTGATTAATATCTTAAAATTAATCTAGTGAACAGTGTATAGCAGAACTATCAGAACCTTTCTCTTCCCAACCTCAATTACAGCATTTCATTCACATACATTGTTCTGTATTCAGAACAAAGTACATTACAGAAAAATCTAGGTTACATCCCCAAAGGTAACACTTATTTTTAGCTACATTACATCTGCTAGTTTTAATTTCCTCTTTTAAAACATGGTGTGGCCTTTTTTAAAAAAATCCAAATATAGACCAAATACACACATAACCTCTGCTCAGCCAAGTGCCTCCACAGCTCAAACCAATGAAACTTCAAAATTAATGCATTCTCTAAGCTAAGCATATAAAGCAATCTTCCTAAATCTAATGAAGTGGCACCTAAATTCTTATATAGTTCTCTGCCTAAATGAAGACAAATACTCTCTCAAACATTTATTTGTCTGCCACTCTGCCCTATAAGGAAGATTACCAGACACACCAAATAAGAAGCAGGATGATATAGTGAGTAAATCCCCAGACATGGAGTCAGGTTCAAAGCCTGATTCTGTCACTTACAGATAAGGAACAAATGATGGCCCCGAAGATGTCTAAGCTGAGTAACAGAAAACTTAGAAGTGACATAATAGCTGTTTAGAAGTACTTGTGGCATTATCACATGAGAGATGTATTAGACTTGTTCTGCAAGTAGGAAAAATGGGTAGAACTTTCAGAAGCAGGTTTTGATTTAACATAAGAAAAAACTTCCTCAAAATTAAAGCTTTCCAGAAATGGGATGGCCTGCCTCAACAAGTAAGTTTCATATCATAGGAGATATTCAAGCAATGCTCATATATTGTAGAGGTATTAACCGGACTGTTATGACCTCTATGGTTCCTCCGATTCTGAGACATCTTGTGAACTGGCTCTCTTTCCTCATCTATAAATGAAGTTGGACTTGAGTTCTTTTCCAGTTCTAATATGCTATGAGTATATGAAAATCATTTATGTCTAACTTTTTTCTTCCACAATCCTCCATCCTTTTACAATTCCCCACCCAATATATCTACTCCCAGTGTTATCTCTTCTATCAAAATGGTAAAAGTATTTGATATCAGTGACTTCTACTTGTTTGAATTATACTTTACTGTGAATGAGTTTTAGTTAGGGTATATCCTAAAGGCAACTGAATAAATCTTGTTACAGGTTCTAACTCACAAACCTGTTTTCATGTCAGAAGCTTCAGCACTTCTTGAACTGTGGGTTTCGACCCCATAGTTTAAGAAGTGCTGAAGGGGTCTCAAGTGGAAAAAGTTTAAGAAGCCCTGAGCTAAATGATCTAGGTGGCATTGCAGCATACCAGGAAAAACATCAGAAGTCAGAACTACTTTTGTTGCTTTGGGCAAATTATGTGCCACTTCGAGTTCTTACTTTCCTCATCTGTAAAACGCAGGGAATGGACTATCTTGTCACTAAAGTCCCTTCTAGAGACTTGTACAAAGTGATAGAGAACACATGGCAGGGTCAAAAGAATGCTAAATGATACTATACAATGTAGGGCTAAGAATCCTCAGGTCAAATACAATGTTAAGTATTAATACTGTACTGTCAAATTTAAAGGATATATCCATCTTTTCTGTTAATAACTGGCAAACTAACTTTTTCAGAGAATGTGCTTTTGTAAGGGGATTTGCTGTGGAGTATATGACTTGTCAGTAACACCTTACATTTACACGGCATTTGAGCCTTACAAAAACCTTGCAAGGTAGCTACTACAGTTATTATGCCCATTTTACAGATAATGAAACAAGCTCAGATTTGTTGGAACCTTTTAAAAAAAAAATACAGGTGTGGCTACGTGGCACAGTGAATAGGGCACTGCCCTGTGAGTCAGGAGGACCTGAGTTCAAATCTGGCTGCAGACACTTAACACTTAATAACAGTGTGACTTTGGGCAAGTCACTTAACCCCAATTGCCCTGCCTTCCCCCCTCCAAAAAGCGAAAAAAAAAAAATACAAGTTACTTCTAAGTCTAATACTCTGAACTGTTTTGACATTCCATTCTCTGTTTTAATCATCATGATACTCAATCAGGTATTTGCAATTTCAACACTTTATCTCTAGTATGGCAGCAGCTAATGGTCTACAAAAATCAAAGAGATCAAAGGAGATATTGGAGCACAATATAAACATTAAGTATTGTTATTTTAAGAAAGGGAAAAGAGGAGCGGATACATGGAGCAGTGAGTAGAGCTAAGTTCAGGAGGACCTAAGTTCAAATCCGGCATCTGACACTTAATACTTACTAGCCATGTGACTTTGAACAAGTCACTTAACCTCAACTGCCCTGTCCTCCCCCCTCCAAAAAGCAAAAAAAAAAAAGTGGAGGGGGAAGACTGGGAATCAGAAGATGTTTGAGTCCCTTTCTGCTCTATTTATTAGCCCTATGACCTTGTGTAATCACTTTGCTTTTCCAAATGTCAGTTTCCTTTTCTGTGAAATGGGTATGAGTCCCTCACCTAAACCCTTACTGAGGTGATGTGAGTGTAAAATGAAATGTTAAAACACTGTTATCTCCGTAAGCAGGGAATACAAACTTTACCTATACTACTTATGTGATCGTAGTTAAACCACCTCAGTCTGTTTCCTCATTTATAAAATGGGGGTGGGGGTGGACTAGATCAGGTTCCCTCTGGCTCTAAATATTCTGCTGCTATGAATGGCACAGTGGAGAGTGTGCTAGGCTAGAAGGCCACTTCATCCTCTTGCCACTAGTGTGACTCTAAGTTACTTAGCATCCCTGGGTCTGTTTGCACAATCGTAATGGGAAGGTTGGTCCAGATGGACTCTTCTGGATGTAAATCTATGTGTGATTTTAGGATCTGTAATACAATGAAATTTGGGCAGATTCCTGAAATCACTGTTTTACTATACTGGCCCTAAAGTTCAAGTCTATAAGCCAGACCTTTTGGGATGATTTGAGGAGGGAGAAGGGTACACTGTCAGAAGTCTCTGGTCCCTCCCCAAGGCAGACTGGGTCAGGTGCCAATGGAAGCTTACTCCTTGGTCCCTAAACTCATCCTTTTCTCATCTTTTTCGATCTGCACCTATAGACTTGATTTCATCAATAACTGGTGAGGAAACCACCTGTTCCAAATAACATCAGCAATGGTTCTATAATTTATAGTCTTAAGAATGCTGCCTGGAGCACTAAGTGGTTAAATGATTTGTCCAGGGTCATAAAATCACTATGGATCAGAGGCAGGATTTGAATCCATGTTAGCCTGACTCAGGTTAGCTCCTCATCCATTACACTAAGCAAGTTCCCTCTACCCCAGGCAAGAGGTCTGTGACAGGTACCTTTTCCCTTCACCTCGAATCGCAACACTTTCCTGACTAACCCCCTGAATTACCTGATGTTTTAGTATTTAATGCCTTATTTTGCCCTTCTTGTTCCTGAGTTCATTCCAGAATGTTTTTATACGTCCCCTATTATGTCTACCTCTGCTGATACAGTTTCTGTTGATGAATTGTTACATAAGTGTTAATAAAGGGATAACTGTACCTACATTATGTGTTTGCATAGGTTTGAAATATTTGAGTAACAAGCAATCATTTGACTATTAGTTTCCTCTGACTGTAGGTCTTCAAGCCAAGGCTGAATGACTACTTGTTAAGGATATACATATAGAAGGGATTCTTATTACTATGAGAACTGGATTAGATGTCCTCTACCGTCCCTCTGACATCATGTATTCTACACAACTCTAGTCCAATGGAAAAAAAATAAAACATGTTCCTTTTTGTAGGTGAAAGTTAATAACCTTCATCTCTGCCTCCATTTTGCTGATAGATATGATAGAGTTCTAGATGGCACAAAGATGGGAATCCATTCTTTTAAGATCTCATTTCTAAAAATGTTTCTATTCAGACAAAAATAGGTTAAAATTTAAAATATTCATTAGAATCTATGTTAATACAACCAGAAGTAGCACCATTTAATAAAAACTGTGTTGAACTTAAGACACAAGAGTCTGCTTTAAGCCCCTCCTCCTTCACTCATTAGTAACCTCATTAAACAAATCACTTCTTACTGGGCCATAAAATGAAGACATGAGACTAGATCAGCAGTCAAGGTGTGGTCTGAGGACCCCTGAAAGTCCTCAAGCTGGTTCATAAGATCACAATTATTTGTATAACGATATTAAGATATTATTTGCCTATTAAACTATTCCTTTTTTCCAACCACGTATCTGTGTGGATTTATTTTCTTCTTTAACTTTAACAAAAACAATATATCATAACAGATTGTAGAAGCAGAAACAGCTATTTTCTATTAAATCACACATTAAAGAGATTTGCAAAAAATACGTAAAATGATGCCACTCTTCTCATTTTTTTTCCTTCTGGAAAAGTTATTTTTCATAAAAATACTTAGGTTAACATGTAGTGAGTTAAGCAAATTTTTTTTCATTACCAGTTTTAATTCTGAACGCGGTAAATATTGATAGCAAGGCGGCTAGGTGGCACAGTGGATAGAGTGCCAGACCTCCAATCAGGAAGACTCATATTCCTAATTCAAATTCATATTTAAATCTGGTCTCAGACACTTATTAGCTGTGTGACCCTGGACAAGTCCCTTAACCCTGTCTGCCTCAGTTTTCTCACCTGTAAAATGAGCTGGAGAAGAAAATGGCAAATACTCCAGTATCTTTGCCAAGAAAACAACAAATGGGGTTACAAAGGGTCAGACATGACTGAAAATGACTGAACAACAAAAATATTAATAACTAAACCCCACAGGAACAAAAGCTTGAGAGCCTCAATAATTTATAAGAGTATAAAGGATGCCTAAGACCAAAAGGTTTGAGAACCCTTAAGACTAGATGTCAAAAGTCTCTTCAAAATCCTGTAATTTCCTATGATCCATGGCTTCATTTGAAGAATGCAGGCTATATTCCAATCACTATAGTAGTAGCCACATTTTATAGAAATTTGAGACCGAAAGGGGTTAAGTTACTTTTCCAAGGTCACAAAGACAGTAAGAAGCAGAAACAGAACTCAAAACCAGGTCTTCTAACTTCAAGTACAGAGTTCTTTCTACTACAGTATATCTCAAAATTTTTTTTAAAGGAAAAGTATGCAATTAAAATTAGAAATAGCAAGGCACAGTAGATAGGAAACTGACCTTGAAGTCAAGACCTCTGACTCAAAAGGGCTCGGTGACCCCAAACAACTCATTGGACCTTTCAGCGCTCTAGGCAACTTTCTAAGACACTAAGTTGCAGAGAAGATGTAGCCACTGCAACGAGTTTCCTGAGAATTCCCCATCAGCAGTGAAATCACAGGGCCTGTCTCTATGCATAAAAATAATACCAATTGCAAGCCATACTCGTGTTGTTTTTTTTTTTAATTTTAGGAAGTCAGACTTAAGGAGGGAAAAGTATGATTGGACCAAAAAAGAAAAAGTAGTCAGACCAAAGTGGTAATATTTGCACTACTGTCCTCAGAAGATTGTGGTAAACCTTAGACATAAAAATGGGAGCCACCACAGGCTGTTAAATTTCCTCCACTTGAGACTGTTCCCTAGAGTAGTCCTTATTTTCAAAGATGGAGTCAACCAATTAAAGGATCCTTGGGTAAATAAAGGCTGCAAATTATAAGTGTCAAACTTCTTTACTGGAAGTTGTACCAAAGAGACACAGTTAACTATAACCATCACTAAAATGAAAAATATTCTTCTTTCTGGAGTCATGAATAACTCAACACTACTTAATAACCATCCTGCTTATAAAGATTCGTTTCTATAACCAGAAATAAGACCACTTCCAGAGTTTTAGGGAGCCTATTTTTGGCCTTTATGAGAATCTGTCTCATTTTTTAAAATTGCTAAAACTGCTTCCAACCTCAAAGGGAAACAATATGGAGAAAAGATATGCCAAACCCAGAACACTAAAAGTAAAAGATGGCTGTTGAAATAGCAAAAATATACTAACAGAGAATGAAATGAGGCTATTTTTAGAAGCCAAACATTCTAGGCAGGAGATAAAAAGTACTTCTGGAGAAATGAAGATCAAAGTCACATTTTAAGGCAGTGGAAACTAGCACCAGCTCTCCAAGCTTTCTTTTCTATTTCCAGGCAGGGGTAAAATCTCAAATCCATGGGGGCCTTCTATTCTAAAACTGCTTCCCTCACTTCCCCTCCTCCACCACACACCTATTTTTAACAAGGCTCGATCCCGGTCACAGCATGAGGGTATGAAGCATGGCTAATGAATGCAGATTTGTATCCGGGACTGTTCTGACCCTATCTATTACTCAGCACCCAATCACCTTGGGCACTCCCCAGACTGAGGCTGAGGAGAAGGGCCCCATTTCCTGCCCCATTTCCCCCAACATCACCACTCCGTAGGGTGGGGTACTATACAGTTAAAAGACACCCACCTCTTCCATTTCTAAACAGGTAAAACCAACCACTCCACATTTTTCCAAACTTGGCCCATCCCTCCAGCGCTCACACCTGTATTCAGTCCCAGGCCGGTGGGATGGGGAAATCAGGATTTAAGAGAAACCAGAGTCTCAGGGCTTCGGGGGCAAGTTCCCGAAGACTGTCAATCTCTTTACACGAAGTGGGGTGGGGGCGTAAATCACCAGACAGGAGGGAAAAGGTGCTGACCACCTGGGGGGTGTTCCCTCGATAAACCTTTCCTAGCTTTAGCGGGTTCCACAATGTACGGGCTAAGTTAAATCTGCAGGAAAGAACAAGGATGGGAAGAGAAGAATCTCAGAACCGCAGGACCTGCGGGATGCAGCTGGGTGGGGAGAGATCTCCGAAATCGGGGAGCAGCCTTGGAAGGCTAGGGGGGTGACCGGGGTCTGTGGGGGTGGTAAAGCCATTCAGAGACGGGCGCTCACTACCTTTCCAGGGTCCCTCTTCCCTTCCCCCCTCCCCCTCTCTCCACCGTGTACCCCCTCTCCTCGGGGTCTTTCCCTCCCCGTACCCCCTCTTCCCCCTCTCCCTCCTCGGAGCCGCGTGGGTGGCGGAAGGATATTGCCGCAGCAGGCTGTCCACCTCCCCGGGGTCCGGGTCCGAGTCCGGGCCTGGCTCCGCCGACGCGGCCGCCGCCGCCTCCTCCTGCTCGTCGACGAACTTGTTCTCGTCGAACTCGTCGATGTCCACCTTGCGGAAGCGCGAGGACAGCGTGTTCCGGGCCATGGCGGCGGCCGCCTCCGCCTCCACCTCCCGCAAAACGCCGGAAGAGACTAGAGAGCGAGCGAGAAGATCCCGCAGGGACAGCGCTCGGAGCCCGGCAACGGCCCCGGCAACGGTCCGGGAGACGACTCCGCCGCGCCGCGCCGCGCGCCGCGACGCACACCCGCTTCCGGCGAGGGCCGGAACCGGATGTTGGTCTGCTGGGGGAGGGGGGGGCGGGGCAGAAGGGGCGGGGCTGGACTTGGGGAGGCAAGGAGGCTGCTTTGTCCTGGCGAGGCTGGCATCAGATTGTTTCTCCTAGTTGGAGGCAGCGATGGAGGCGGGGGGGAGAGGCGAGACGGGCCTGATGGTAAATAATCATTCTAAACCGATGTTCCTACAGTGTAAATCCTACTTCAAGATTTAGGGAGCACTTTGCCCATCTTCAACAGCCCAGGGAAGTCAGAAGGGGGAGAACTAATAGTTCTCTTCTGCAGATGAGTAACCTGAAGTCTAGAAAGGGAAGCTGGGGCATCTCTGAGGATCCCTTCCAGACCTAGAAGTCTGAGGATTTGTGAGTGATTTTACCCAGCTGGCAGAGGGAGTCAACAAGCATTGATTGTTGTTACTACGTGCCAGACCCAGTGCCTAGCGAAAGGGAGACTGAGAAAAGTTTAAAAAAAAAAAGAAAAAGAAAAGGTCCCTGCTCGCAAGGAGCTCAATCTACTGGGGAGACTATCTAAACAACTATGAACAGATGACGTGTAGAGGCTAAATTGGTGATAATCCCAGAGGGAAGGCTTGTGTTTGTCCTTTGTTGTTGAAAAGGGATGTCAGGGAGATGACAACACGACTTGCAGTTGACTTTGATTTGAGTGAGGGAGGGCTGTGCAAGGTCACCAGCCTCATTTTCTTCTCCAGAGCCACCTGGATCCAGTGACCAGATATTCCTCAGGATGACTGGAGATGGCCCAGGATGCAGTGGGAGACCCTGGCCCTTTTAGGCTACGGTCTTTTCAGGGTCTCACTTTGAGTGAGGTAATGCCTATTCAGTGAATAGGCTTCTTAAAGAAGTGAGTTAAAGGGATGTTCCCTTTAATCAAAAAGAAAAAAAGGAGGAGGGAGGCGCTGGTAGGAGGGAGAAGTGGGAAAGATTACTTGCAATCAATCATTCATTAAACATTTATTAAGCACCTATTACGTACTAAATTGTGCTAAATGCTAGGCATAAAAAAAGGGACAAAACATAGTCTTGCCCTCAAGGAGCTTACAATCTAATGGACTTGTAGGAAGAAGGAGAAGCAAGGAAGTGGAATTGAAGAGGGAGAGAATTCTAGGCATGGAGGACAGCTTTCCCCTTTAATCAAAGGGGTCCCAGATGGGTACTGGTGAGGTAAGAGTTACCAAGGCTGATATGTGATTTTGCAGAATGATGAGGTTCCTGGGGGAACCTGACTGACTTCTTAAGTGCTTTACAAATAGTCTCTCTTTTGATCACATGATTACAACTCAAGGAGAGCCAGGACTGTCACTTATCTTTGCTTTGCCCTTAATGCTGCTGATGAATCACAGATCACAATACATATAGTAGCTGTCCAATAAATGTTTATTGAATGAAACTTAGAGAGGGGCAGACATTCCCAAAGAAGGGCCCACATAGCATTTAGAGCTGGATGGGACCTTAGAGATTGCCTAGTCAAAACCCCTTTATAATGAGGACTAAGAAAGTGAAGCCCAGTGATTTACCAAAAATCACTAATCTAGTAACTAAAAACGCAGAGATTGAAACCTGGTCCTTGGGCTCCAAATTGAGTGCTCTTCTGACTAACAGTTAGATCCAGCTTAGAACCTGTTTGTTACTTCCCTTGAGTATCCTTTCCAGGAGTCCATATAGCGTCCCAGGCTTTAAAACTCAACCTGCCAAAAGATAAAAATATAATCCAGGTCACGATCATCCAGTAGTTAGACAAGGAAACTAATACAAGAAAGGGAGTTGGAAGAAGTGCAAGATCATGTGAGTGACAGCAGAGAACTATCTGAAGGCCCAACAATCTTCACCTGGTCTGACCCAGAGGCACCAATTTCTGGCTTTTCCTCTTTTATATCCTGGGAAAGCTTTGGGGTGAATGGGTAGCAGATTCTCTGTCTTGGCTTACCAGTGTCATAGTTTTATGAGGAAAACATTTTGTGGATGTTAAAACGCTGTAGAGATATGCTACTGTTGTTGTACTAATTTTCCATTCCCCATCTCCAAAAAGCACTTTTGGAAAGCAATTCATATCTCGGGGGCTAGGGATTGACATCCTCAGTGGGAGAAGGAGCAGTTATTATTGTCACTTGACATTCATGAAGCGCCCACAGCCTGCTGGGTACTGTACCAGATACAGAAACAGCCGCTGCCCCTGCCTCTGTTGCTTAGCATCAACTGGTAACTGCATATTAGAGATGTTAATTGGTGACCGGTTATATGTGTGAACTAGATATAATCAAACAATTTCCAGGAATAAAGTGACATCAGGGGGTCAATCTTAATAAGGAATGTAGACATTATTTAAATCCAATCCCTTCATTTTTAGGGCTCAGAGAAGGAAGTGACCTGCCCAAGATCATATGGGGAATAAGTGAAACTAGCATTCCAATTCAGGTTATAAACACCAGGGGATGTTGTCGGAGAACACGGCTAGAAAGTTTCAAAAAACCTGTCTTATGTTTCCCATATCCCTAAAATAATAGGTTTGGTGGGGAAAACTTAACAACCAAGATCTTTCAATTTCTTGAATTCTGGTCCAGATCCCTTCTACCACTAAAATTAAGTCTAGTTATGGAAAATGTTGCTATATCAAACATGTATAATAATAATTCATAGTGATAGTCTTTATTATTTTTGCACTTTATAGTTACGGGGAGGTATTATGAATGGAACGGATGGAATGTTGAGCTGAGTCAAAGGGTCTGGATTTTATTCTCAGCTCTTCTGCTGGCTTGATGATTTTTGGGGACAGATTTCAAGGAACCAGGTTTAGAATTCAGTTATTATCCTTTTTTGAACCTTTTTGAAATAAAGGGATAAGTCTTAAAGGATCTCTAAATGCCCATTAACTCTTGAAGGGTTTGCTCAGCTCTAACATTCTGTGTTCTGACATCTATGTCTTTATGAGCCTTTCCATTTCTAATATATATTCTATATCTTAACATTCTATATTTTAGCATTCCTTGATTCCACATATATTATCTAGTTCAAATCCTGGAATCCTGGTTTTCCTACTTGCCATATGTGTGATCTTGGCCCTTTATTTTCAGTGGGCTTCAGTTTCCACATTTATAAAGGTGATTAGATTAGACTGTTTCTAAGGTTCCTTCCAGCTTTAAATATGATACTATTGTGCTTTTATTTCTTGTGAGTTTCACTAGTGAGGTAGACAGTGTGTTATTGTTTCCCAGGATGAATCAGTCAGCAAGCACTTATTAAGCTCTTACTGCGTTCACAGGCACTGTGCCAAGCTCTGGAAATACAGACAAAAATGAAACAATCTCTACCCTCAAGGAGCTACGTTCTAATGGGGGAGTCAGCATGTACATATGTAAGTTTATATAGATGTAAGTATTTATATGTACACATATATTTAAATACAAAATGATTACAAGGTCATTGTGGGTGAAAGTGCACTAGAAACTAGTGAGATCAGGAATGGTTTCTTGTAAAAGGTAGGCTTGAGCTGAATCTTGAAGGAAATAAAGGATTTTGAAAGGGGGTTGTGGGAGGAACTGTGGAAGGAAGGAATTCCAGGCATGGGCACAGCAAGTGCAAAGGCAGGGAGACTGGAGCCCACAGAACAAGATCAGTAAGACTGGACTACTAGGTATGTGCAGGTTAGGAATGTGTAAAGAATACTGGAAAGGTAGGATTGACTGATTTTACAGAAGGGAAAAACTGAGGCCTTTATATTGTGTTCTAAGGGTGAGATCCAAGATGTTCAAAGAAATTTGATGGGGGAGGAATCAAGGAGGTCTTCCGGTTGGAAAAGCCTAAAGTAGGCGGTGAAAAAAGGAAGAAGCTTTAGAGAAGCCCGAGCCATAACCGTGGGTGGGTGTGCCTTATGAGGCCGGCTACCTCCCTGGCTTTCTGCCTCTAACTTCTCTTTTTCCCGCCCCTCTTTCTGGGCGGACTGTACCATTCTCCGCACATCTCACCCTTTCCTCCTCTCTGGATTGGTCGCGCCCGTGACCCGGTAGTAGTTCAAAGGGTCGACTCCTCCCCTTCCCTCTTTCACCTCGGCGCCGGTGGCCGTGTGTCTCCTCTGCGGTCATGGTGAGCTCTGCTCAAAGAATCCATGGCCATCCTCGTGCTCCGGAGTCTCCAGGCCCATACCGCCCTCGGAGGCCTCCTGCCAGGCCTCCGACGGCGGGAGGTGGAGGCTTCGGAGCCGCGGGCCGGGACACTGTGGACGAGTCTCTGGCTGAGGCGTTTCGCCCCTTTGGCCTCTCCGCCCGTTCTTCAGGCCTTAGGCAGGGAGGGAAGAGGGAGCAGGGGGAGGGGGAGGGCTGGAAGCCGCGGCTGCCGCCGAGCTCGCACTGCGACCGGGGCATGTCGAGTCTCCTTCTGGGCCTCGCTTTCTTCCTGGAAAAAATGGAGGGGCGGGTGGCTCTGCCGAGGCTTTAAGGGTCTTTTCAGTTCCGTCATGTCGCAATCAAGTAACTAGAATGGGGAGGAACCCGGAGGTGGTGTGCTCTCGACACCCCTTAGGGATCCCATAAAGGCCGAGGGTTTTGTCCAGTCTGCAGCGAGGCAGAGCCAGAATTCACATTCAGGTCTGCTGTTAACATTGTACCGTGCTGCTTATGACATTCCCGTGATTAGATCCATCTCCTTTTTGGAAAGCCCTAGTTGTATTCTCATTTTAATGGAGCCGTGAACTTGGCGTTAGGTGGGAGGCCTGAGTTCAGAATATGATCCCAGCACTAATTAACTTATGTAACAAGCTGGTATATCTTGGTTTCATCTGTAAAATAAAAATTGGAGGGGAGCGGTGAGGAAAGGGTGTTATTCCTGCTGCTTTCCTATCTTAAATATTTATGGTGGGCAAACTAAAAGTTAGATGTTACGAAGGTGGTTGGTTTTCCGGGAGAAGATGGACCTCTTACCTTTTCCTCAGTAAATGTAATCATTTACCCCTAAATGGGGACCTTCTGGTATTCTTCAGCCCCCAGGCTTAATCCTTTGGCCTATTTAAATTCCTAATCTCTTTTACTTTCTGACATTAGGCAAAAATCAAGGCCAGGGATCTTCGTGGGAAGAAGAAGGAGGAGCTACTCAAACAGTTAGATGATTTAAAGGTGGAACTTTCCCAGTTGAGAGTGGCCAAGGTCACTGGAGGAGCTGCATCCAAGTTATCTAAGATGTGAGTATCTTCAATTCCTAAAGAAACTTAGCAGTGAAGTTGATATATGTAATTTGCTGCTCCTCTGGTTTTCAGAGTACATTTTGGAAATGCTTTAACATGTGACCTGAGTTACAGAAAATATGCTGTTAGAACTGGAAAGGGCCTTTAGAACATAGATGGTTAGAATGCATTGGAGTAAACCTGTAGTTGAATCTCGATTCTGCCACTCAATCATCTGCATGACCTTGGGCAAGTCACTTATTAGGGCCTCAGTTCCCTCTAAAATAAAAGGGGCTTAACTGACTGATGTTTAGATTCTATCCTCCCAAATATGATGTCTCTCTCTTTTTTTTTTTAAGAAATCTACCTATGAAATAACAAAGATTGAGAAACAGCTTATTACAGTGGAAAGATAAAGAGCACCATGTTCAGCCACTAATAACCATGTGCCCTTGAACAGAACCATTTCTGCCATGGGTTTCAATTTCCTTCATCTATAAAGTTGGCCCAGGTTCCTTTCAGCCCCATTCCATGTTCTGAGGTCTGTGTTTTCATTCTATAACAGTTCAGGGTTCTCTTACAGAACTTTCTATGTAAAAATACATTCCTCCAGCAAATGTTGATTGAGCACTTAGGTTTTGGTTCTGGGGCAGACTGCTGGCAATCTGAAGTATGAACGATGGCCCTTTTTTTCTTTGCCTTCTAAGCTGAAATCTCTTTCGTTAACAGCCGAGTCGTTCGAAAATCTATTGCCCGAGTTCTGACTGTCATCAACCAGACACAGAAAGAGAACCTCAGGAAATTCTATAAGGTAAGTTGAGCTCTGAGAAGCTTAGTATCTCTATCTTGGTTAAAATCAACTTGAACTGCAAGACATACACCCAGCACTGCTCTTACAGAGAAAGTGTGAATTTGATCTTGCTACAGAATTCTCCTGCTGGGAAGCATAAATACTGTGGTTTTTTACTCAGTAAGCTTTCCAGAAGGTACAGTTTTCGTTTCTTTTGTTCTTTGCCTAAGGAGGTTTGAATGGAACGAGGCACTTGAAAAAGGTCCCAGAAAAAGGAAATTGAGGGGTAGCATGGGTATATGTGAAACCTTTCATTTCATGCCAATTTGATAAAAGTAGAGGTGTTTTCTTATGGGATAATGAAGACTAATAGATGTTAGTTAACAAAGGAGACAGGCTTTAGGTAACATTAAGAAAATTTTCCTAGGGAAAGAGGGATAGACTGCTTTGGGTAATAAGTTTCCTATCACTGGGTATTT
Source organism: Pseudochirops cupreus (assembly GCA_028627135.1). NCBI lineage: Eukaryota > Metazoa > Chordata > Mammalia > Diprotodontia > Pseudocheiridae > Pseudochirops > Pseudochirops cupreus. Next base: position 255,282,439 of record CM053581.1, read on the forward strand.
TTGAGCCAAGGCTGGAGCACTCTGGGGAGGAGAGGAATCACAGAACCTGTGATCCAATTCATCCAGTTCGACCCATACCTAAATGATATTTAGTAGGTGTTCCTTTCACCTCTGTTTGAACATTTTTGGTCAGCCTATTTGCTGGATTTTTTTTCCTTCTCTCTAGCCCACAATGAGCAAATGTTGTGTAAGCCACTGGATTGAAGACAAAAAAGGAGCAATTTTTACTTTAAGATAGGTTAGATTATATTTGATAATTATAATATGGACACAGAGAAGTAGATATAAACTGATTTGAGGGCTGAAAGGATACCATTAGATTGGGGCATTCCAGGTATGCATAGGTGCAGATTGTAAGATTAACAGCATTGTAACTGGAAAGGACTTTACAGGTAGATCATCTCATCCATTTCCTCATATTTCAAGTAAGGAAACTGAGGCCTAAGAGGCTAAGTGACTTAAATAAAGTCACACAGGTATTAAATGACAGAGCCAGAAAGTGAACCCAGGTCTCCCAGTTCCAAAATCAGCATCCTTTCCATTGCATAATTGGGTAGAAGGCATGGAGTGTCAAGTCAGACAGCGGCTAGTTGTTTGATTTGGTTAAAATAAGCATGAAATAATAGGAACTTAGTCTAGGGCTACATTGTGAAAGACCCTAAATGAAAAGTTGCAGAGTTTGTGTTAATCCTAGAGAGTTGGTAGCTGCTGAAAATTCTCGAATGATCAACACCCATGGTCTTGAGAAAATGATGTTGGCAGCTGCATGAAAAAAATCAAACAAGGAAATGTGTAGAGAAGCTGAAATAGTATGATTGTTAATGGGAATAGAAGGATATCAATATGAATTTGCAGAAGTAAAATGAATAGCATTCAGAAACTACCTGGTTGGCTAGGAGGGGTGGGATTAAGGGAGAGGCAAGAATCATTATTCTTGAAACTATAAACCTGAGTACTTGGGAGCATCAAAGGTATCCTCACCATGAATAGGGAGTAGATTTTTCTCTTTAGAACCAAGCAGAACAAATTGGTTTCATCTTCAAAAATAACCTTTCAGTATTTGCAAGAAATATTTATGCCCTTTTAGGCTAAATATCTCCCTTTAAACCAGTCTTCATTTCTGGCATGATCTGTAATCACCTCAGCAGCCTACCTGGTCAACCTGTCTGCATATTCTCCAGTTTTAACATTCTTCCTAAAATGTAGCATCCAGAACTGAACATTAGATTAGGTCTTGCTAGCACAGAATCCAGTGTAGTATCTCACTTTCCTTATTATAGATACTGTGTTTTCCATTTTGGAGATGGGGCTCGGGGGAAGGCTGCTGTGTCATACTATTGATTCATTAAGCTTCCAACCCAGATAAATGGTAGGGAGCAGTGAGAGTTGAGAAGAGGAAGAACTCTCTTCAGGCTGACATGGTCTGGTTAAGCTTCCTGGATATGGAATGGGACCTGAGTACCAAAGGATTTATTTAGTCTGTGTGCAGTTAGCATGGTAGAAGGCCTGCTGGGAGGAAAGACTGGATTAGGACAAGGCTTCCAAAATTTTTCCACTTGCAACTCCTTCAGTGCTTCTTAAACTGTGGGTTTCAACCCCTCATGGGGTCTCAGTTTAAGAAGCACTGAATCAGGAGGCCATTGCCTATCTCCAGTTAGCTATATGAACTCAGATCACTTCTGGGCTCCCTTTTCCTTAGCTATAAAACACAGCAATTGGACTAAGGGGAAACAACAGGATTCTAGAGCTAAGAGGACCTGGATTCTAATTCTACATTTAATTCTATATTTGCCTATTAGGCAAATGCGGGGCTTGGATTAGTTGAGTTGAGGGCCTTTCCAGTTCTAAAACTACAGTGTTTCAAGCCAGCATGAAAAGGCCTTTGTTTGAATCATGGTTTTGCCATTAACCATGACCTTCGTCTTCTCTTTTCTTGGTCTAATTTGCAAAACTGATTTTGGACTAGATCTTGAAGGTCCTTATAGTTCTGACTTTTCATGATTTCATAAGCCTGGAACGATGGTAGGTAGCCCTTTCAGGGATTACTAAAAGAAATAGCTTCTGGTCACCTGATTTAGAGTGTCTTCTCCCAAGTTTTATGCACTGATAACGTATGTTTGCCTTAAGGGTCATGTCTTACTTTCTCAAAAACAGGGCAAGAAATACAAGCCCCTGGACCTTCGGCCCAAAAAGACCCGTGCCATGCGCCGCAGGCTTAATAAGCATGAAGAAAGCCTGAAGACCAAAAAACAGCAGAGGAAGGAACGCCTGTACCCGCTTCGGAAATTTGCTGTTAAGGCATAATTTGTTAAGGTGCTCAATAAAAAGACAAATTGTTATAACCTGTATAGTACTGAAGAAGACTGACTCTTGGTCCCTTTAAGAAGCTGAGGCTGTAGTGTGTTTACTCTTTATTGGTTACCGTGTAAGGTATTCATTTCATAAGAAGACTTAGTTTCTCTTGAGAGTTGAATTTAAGATTAACCCCAATGCCATTTCTTTTAAACTTCTTAAGACTTGGGTCTTAGATTTTTCAGTGTTCTTGTCCAAAGGTGGAAATGGTGCTGCTCCTAGCTCTCTTCGTTGTGGCTCCTGGTTCCGGGTAAGGTAGACTTGTATTGCTTATTTCAGTGGCTTTGATGCAGCCGTCACTTAGAGCTGACTTCTGAGTGGCTAAATGGTTCATCTGACAGCGCTTGGAACATTCTCCAAATACTTGATGATCTGCAATTCCTTTTCCAAATATTCGGTGATCAGCCGACCCTGAAACCAACAACTTCCCATCTGTGGTAAAAGCGCAGACATGGGCCACTTCTAAAACTCCCTGCCAAAAAATAAAATAGAAACAGCTCTGGGTTAGGAGCCAGAGGACCTGGTCTCAAGTTGCATTTCTACCACTAAGCAGTTGGATGACCCTGGCAAAGTCACTTTTGATCTCATTCATTCCTCTATATAAGTGTTAGACTAGAGGGCCTTGAAAATTCTAACTCTGCCATTCTACAAAAATGATTAACTTGTTTCACTACATGGTTTGGATGGTGTAGGAAGCAATTCATTGATGATTAGAATATATAACTTGCTAACTTAAACCATGCTATTTTCTGCCCTCACATGCCCACCTGCTTCATCTTACCCTCAGGCTCTCTGTGCATTTTCCAGTTGTACAATCCCAGACTTTGACCTATTTAAAAAGGGGAAAAAGTCAACAGGATATTGGAACTTGGAAGACCTGGCTTTGGATCCTATAGGAAGATCAAGTGAAATTATGTGTGAGCCGTTTTTATTACGTGGTCTACGTGCTTTTAAATTTATGTTCTTGTTATAGAAATAAGCTGAACATTGAAAAGCAAATCAGTTAAAGTATAGACTAAATCCATGACAAATTGTAGACATTTGTTACAGAAAAGCAAAGGTGGTAATGCGAGTGTACTTGGGGTCTGGTTATAACATACTAGCTTGTGATGCTGGGCTATTTCTTTTACTGAACCCATTTGTGCCATAAGTTAGGATTGGATTAGTTCCCTCCCAAGATTTCTTCTAACTCTGCTGGCCTGGATAGTGAATCATGTAGCTCTGGTGGCACCTACTCTGGCTGGAGAAAGCCTGGAAGCTTTCGCAGAGCCGCCTGATGACCCTTGCTGATTCTTACCAGGCAACAGTCAGGAGTAAAGCAGGTGAGATGGTAGACAAGATGAAAGCCATTTAGGCCATTCTGTAGAGCTCGCAGCTGCTTTGGCCACAGCTCACAAGGGATTCAAAGGATTTTTCCTGACAGCAACTCTGTATGCTAACTGCTTTATTCCCATTTAGGTCATAGGATCAAAATGTAGCTTCAGGCATAGATGGTGCTTTTGAGGTCATCTAGCTCAGTAGTGCCAAACTCAAATAGAGATAGGCCACTTACTGATTTAGAAAAACATGTATTGTGTTTGTATTTTACTAATATCTCCCAATTACATTTTCATGTGATTTGGGCCTCAGGAATGCTTAGCCCTTGATGTAGCCCAACTCCCTTATCTTACAGTTTGAATCCTCCTTGGCAGGCATGAGGTCACCTAGTTTGAGCCAGTATTTCAATTCAGTTGCTTTGTCTACGAAGCCAGCTCATACCAAAGTACCAGAGTAGGGTAGCAAAGGTCCAGCCCATGAGCCAGGTTCTGTGCTGGGGAAAAAATGGTCAGGATTACCATCTCGGAGTATTCTGAGCTAGCCATGCGAAGCCCATCAGGAGAGAAGGCCATGCTCTTCACCCAGGTCAGATGTCCTAACAGTTCAGCAAGGAGCTTTCCTGTCTCAGGCTTCCAGATGCGGATGGTTTTGTCCCAGGAGCCTGAGGCCTGTGGTACAAGTGGGAATAAATTTTGGCAGTGGTCTTTCTTGAGATTCCTTCCCTCCTTCCTAGGGGAAAGAATCCCAGCTTACCAGGAGCCCAGATGGGGAGAAACACACGCAGCTGACATTTCCTTTGTGGCCTTCCAGTATTTTTTTTGTCATCTTATCCAATGTGCGCAGATCCCAGACTTGAACTGTAGCATCCCAGGAGCCAGTAGCCTGTCTCAAAGAGATGTGATGTGAGCTTTGGAGAAAGGAACATTTCGTGTATGTAAGATTCAACATTCTATGAGGTGGAGGCTGCTGTTGGTCAACCACTAAGAAAGGGATGGGAGAGAGCTGGGTCTTCATAAAGTGACAGGCAGTAATTGACCCAAATTCTTCCCCTCAGAGTCAGTAGCCCTTTATCTGCATAGAAGCCCTTTGTGGCAACACACAGGAAGATAGCCATCATCTGTTGGAGGATGAAGAAAATTCAGAAGAAACTTTAAATCCAGACATTGCTAGCATGACTTGAGGCAACCTGAAAACTTAGAGCAATTAGCCAGCCTAAAAACAAGGATCAGGTAGGTGAGATGGGAAGAGATTGGTGTTGAGATCTGTGTCAAGTTTGAAAGCATCACAAATAGCCAGGCTTCAGATGGCTGCTTGGGCCACGTTCAACCATCTTCACACACTGAAAAATTTATGCTAGGCTAGTAAAAGAGATTCCATTAGCTGGTACTTCCATGTACCAACATAACCCAGCAATTACATGAAATTTCAAAATACAAAACACTGCAGAAATAAAGTAAAACTGAAGATTGTTACTAATATAAAATGGCAGTGCTACCTAAATTAATTTACAGTTGGCAAAACAATCAAACTTTGGTTTGCCAAAGTAAATGCTAAAATATATATACTACAACATATAGTATATATACTCTAAAAGAAAATACAATTAGAAGGGAAACCACTAGGAGGAAACCTCTAGCAAATTTCTCTGAGAAAGATCTATTCAAGATACATAGGAAACTGTTACAAGTATATAAGAACACAAGTCATTCCCCAAAAGATAAATGAGCAAAAGATAGGAATGGGCAGTTTTCAAAAGAAGAAATGCACATTAGAATGATTCTAAGGTTCTGCCTCATGTCCATCAGGTTGACAAAAATGACCAAAAAGAAAAAAGGAAAATGCCAATAAGGGGGAAGAATAGGTTGGCAGCAGGTCTGTACAAACAGCCACATTAAGGAACTGTTGGTTGAGCTGGGAATTGGGTCAACCGTTCTGGAAAGTAATTAGGAACTGTATTCAAAAAGTTACTAAGTGTGCATACTCTGACTCAGCAATATGCTGACTAGGTATCTACCTCAAAAGGCAAAGACAGGACTGCACACATACACACATTTCATACAACAGGACTTTTGTAATGAAGAAATGAAACATTAATGCACCCTAAGAATAGGGACAAAACCTGTGATTTCCTGGTCAGGATCCTCTTTGTAATTTATAATCTTAAAGAGCTGATTAAGGGGCAGTGGATAGAACACCACACCTGGAGTGAGGAGGACCTGAGCTCAAACTTGACTTTGTTGTGTGACCCTGGGCAAGTCATTTAACCTCGATTGCTTTCCCCCCACCAAAAAAAGAGTTGATTAGAGCATGGAGAGGTTGAAGCGATTTGCCCAGGGTCAAATAGCCAGTATGTGTCAAAAAGATTTGAGCCCAAGTCTCCCTTACTCTGAGATTAGGTCTTTAACTTCATGGTGCCTTTCATACAAATTGCATCATATAAAATGAAAAAAAAAATTATAAATGAAGAGAAACCTGGGAAAGTTTGTAGGAGCGAATGCAGAGTGAAGTCAGCAGAACCAGGAGCATAATTCACACAGTGACCACAAAAATGCAAAAGAAAATAACTTTAAAGATTTAAGACCTCAGAGCAGTTCCATGACTAAGATCATGGCTTCAGAGGATTGAAGATGAAACATTCTTCCCAGCTCTTTGCAGAATGGTAAGTGGAGCATCAGAGAGATGCAAAATGAGACACATTTTCAAACGTGACCTATGTATCCGATGGCTTTGCTTGGCTGAGTATTCACATTTTACGTCTATTTAGGAGGGCTGCAGAAGTTTTAAGGAAAAAATTGGTGAGCAGTGATACTGATGGGGAAGACAAAAAGAATCAAGAAACATTGAAAAATACGCAGAAGAGGGAGAAGGATGTATGGAAGGGGACTAAGACTAGCAGGGTAATTTTGTTACTACCATGTTAAAGGTAACACATATTTGAAAAAAAAAAAACCCCAACATTGTATATAACAGAAGTTTACAGTTTAACATACCACCCTCTCTGTTTTTTGGATACTAAAATGTTCATGTTGATGTTGAATTAATAATAAAAAAGAGAATTTAAGCTACAACAACAAGGACACAGGTTATGCCACCTGCACTGGCTATCTTTCTCATCCTCATTCCCTTCCCACTGGAATCTTAGCCTCTACTCCAAGATGACGGGGTTCTGATAGGTGAACATTCACATTTTCTTGCCCAGAATCAGAATATCGCCTACTCCGCTTCCTGGTTATTCCCAAACTCTGACACTGGGCAGAAGCAACTAGGTATTACAGTGAGATGAACTGTGGGTCTGGAGTCGTGAAGACCTGAATTCAAATCTTGCCTCAGACATTTACTAGCTGTGTGAATACTGAGTTCACCAACAAGTCGCTTAACCTCTGTTTGTCTCAGTTTCCTCAACTGTAAAATGATAATAATACCACGTCTCAGGGTTGTTTTGCACATGTTTACACCTGGAGCATAGGAGACACTAAATAAATGTTTATTCCCTTCCCTGTTTAATACTGTACCAGACACATAATAAGGACGTAAATATTTTATTATTCTTTTTTTTTAAAGTCATATTCAAGGACAACCATCAAAGAGAGAGGAGATGTTAGAGACTGGAAAGAATCCAGGATTCAGGATCAAGGAATAGACTTATGATTTCATTGGTACAGGGATCTTCTGGACAAGGAAACTCTCTCTACCAATGCAGGTCAACGTGTCCTCTGCAACTTAGTCTTAGAGAGTTGCCAAGAGCCCTGAGAGGTTAAGTGGTTTCCGGGGTGTCACACAGCCACAAAGTATCAGAGATGAGACTTGAACCCAGTGTCTTCCTGATCCCAAGGCCAACTCCCTATTCACTTGGTGGAGACTGCCCCAGGACAATGGAGTTAAACTTCTCAATTCTGACTCCACCTATTGCGGGACTAGGAACACATTACAAATTCTCTGAGCCAGTTTCCTTCTCTATAGAATGGATTTTATTATTCCCATTTCACAGGTACTATTGTACTATATTACTCCCCTCAAAAGATTGCCATGTGGGGAGAATGCTTTATAAGCTTTAAAGCTCTCCAAGGCTTAAGCCTAGCTGTCTAACCACGAACACATGCTATGTTCCAGCAAAGGGAGATGATCACCCCATTTTACCCAGGCCTTTGGTAGCTTGGTATGAAGATAATTGGGCAGGCAGACTAAAGGTAATGTCTTACTTTTCTTTTCCTTGATTAGTTTTTGCTAGGAATAGTGTTTTAGAAGGACCTTTGTTTGGATGACCCTGGAAGTAGGAAAGCCTAAGGAAGATAAGGGGAGCAGAGGGAGGCTGACTTTAGCAACTCAACCATGTTTTGGTATTTGATTTTTTGTATTCCATGGAGGAGAGGGAATGTTGTTGAAGATTTGTTGGGTTTGGGTGGAGAGGGGAAGGAGGTTGAAATGGCAGAAAGGATTTGGACTTTATGATTTCTGTGTGGAAATTCCCTCCACCAGTAAATCATCTGGTTATAGAGAATTGACTGAGATACTAAAAAGTGACTTTCCCACAGGTACACAGCTGATAATGTGTCAAAAAGAAGGATATGACTCCTGACTTCAAAGATGGTCTTCTATACCATGCTGCCTCTGGGGGAGGGGACAGGAGGCCATTGGGTTCACTTGTAAATGACATTTATAAAGCACTTACTACATAGAGGTGTTGTGCTCAGGGTCAGGAGATGCTGAGATGAAAAAATCATGTAGTCTTTGCCCTCACTAAGTTTTATAGTCACCTGAGGAGTGGGGGTGGGAATTCAAGATCCACATAGATAAAGCAAGGAAAGATTAATAAAGGCCCAAGTAGAAATCCAAAGCGCTCCAGGAAAATCGGAGGGTTGGAAAGAAAACTTTCATTTGAGTAGGGAAAAGTAGAGGTGGGGAGGGAGGCAGGGTGGAAAGAGGATAAGGGAGCCTGAGCTAGAGTCTTTAAGGATAAGATTTTTTAAGATTTTTTTTAAACAAGGTAGAGCTGAGGAGTAGTGCATTCCAGACACTATGTGTAGAGTGTTTTTTAGGTTGAGATTTAAGAGCAACTATTAATCCAGAATCTGAAACACACAGTGAGTAAAAAGTGAAAAAAGGTTGGATTGGTAAATTGAAGCCTAACTATGGAGCACTTTAAATGCCAGGTTAGGGTTTCTATGTGAGGCCTTGAATTAGGGAAGTAAGGAAGAGAATAGAGAGGAGGGGTGTGTGTGTGTGTGTGTGTGTGTGTGTGTGAATGGATAAATGAAAAAAAATCTAGTAAGTGCTTCCCCTGTGCCAGACACTGAGGTAAACAATGTCTTTCAAGGAATGTTGTAGGAGGCAGAATCAAAAGAACTTGGCAAGTGACTGAATTCGGAGGGAGGGGCTTGAGTGGGGTGGGGTGGCATGTGGTGTGTGTGAATAAAATGGAAAAGTGCCAGCTAATCCATACAAGGGCAACTATTGAAGACCAAGGTGCCCACCACTGCATGTACTGAAGAGGGAGGTCACACTTACAAGATATTCTGAACTGGAAGAAAAATCACTGCTTTGGATGGCATCCTGATGTCCAAGGAGTTGAGTGATGGTTTGGCCCGTCTAAAAGAGAAGGAAAATCTGTCTAAAGGTATACATTGAACTAATATACTTGCAAAGGAGAAGCATTAGAAGTAAGGAATGTTAAAGATCATCTAGTCCAGCACCCTCTTTGTAGATGAGGAAATTGAGCCTCAAAGAGATTGTGACTTGCCCAAGGTGTCAAAGGTGGAATTCAAGTCCAGGCCTCCTGTCCAGGACCCTTTCCACAGTGCTCTTCTGCCTCTTAGATGCAATCCCAGCAAAAAAGAAATAGCTGTAAAGCAAGGCTGACCATTGTCACCACTTCTCTTTGGCATAGTTGAGAAATCCTAGTTCTAAGATCCTTTTCAGCTCTTATAAATGGCTTCTTTTTGTTTGTTTTTTTTAATTTGTTGTTTTCTTTTTGGAGGGGGGAAGGTAGGGCAATTGGGATTAAGGGACTTGCCCAAGGTCATATGGCTAGTTTTTGTGTTAAATGTCTGAGACTGAATTTGAACTCAGGTCCTCTTTATTCGAGGGCCAGTGCTCTATTCACTGTGCCACCTAGCCGCCCCTATAAATGGCTTCTATGTTCTAATCTTTCCTGTGCTAAAAATCTGATTAGCTTTCATTCCTCAGAGACTTTTAATACTTTAGAATTCTCTATTCATTTCAACTCCCCTACCCCCAGTGAAATTAGTTAGTATATAAAATACTTGTATTAAGGGACTGTTTGTAGAGTAATTATTCCTGATGAGATGTGAACAAGTGTTCCCTCATTTGGTGAGTTTGGTTTTAGTGAATCTATATTAGCTGAGTTTCTTAGGGTAGACCATCTAGGGCTTCTTGGGGGAAAAGCCCTATTACTGGGGAGCCCAGTTCCTTAAATCTACCACCACCACCACCACCCCTAGTCTTCCCCCATCACCATACCTGCACTTCCCAGAGGATAGTCTTGCGGTCCCAGCCTCCAGATGCCAGCTGTTTGGAGTCTGGACTGAAGCTGACTGTTTCCACACCCCGGGAGTGACCTGGAAGACCCCAGTGCAGGACAAGGTACATAAAATAGAAATGATGAACCCCCCAGTACTGGCCTCCTGCCGAGTCTGTGGCATAAAAGGAGTGACGTAAGACAGAGGGAAGGTGGCAATTGAGTTTTTCTTGCCATAGACTCAGTGGGGTGACTTTCTAATTAAACATGTACAATATGCCTTAGAGGACTGGACGTAAGAGCCAAGTTATGAGATTCACTGTGTGACCTGGGATCACCTATTCACCAACCTCCCAAAGTTTTATGAGAATGAAAGGGAGTACTAATTTCTCATACTCGGGATTGGACTCCTTTGGAAGTGATGAAGGAATTCCAAGGGACGGTCAATCACTTTGTGGACACAGGATTTTCCTTCCTTGCGGCCTTGCCCACATCTGCCTATTTACAGTTTTGGATACTTGGTATGAACCCAGACAACCCTGGGGAGCCCTGAAATGAATAATGATAGCTTACTTTGAAAGTACTTCAAGTTTCACAAGAGATGATGACCTCACACTAATGTTGAACCTCATATGTATGTGTATATGTATATGTAAATGTATATGTATATATGTCTATGTATACACACACATATATATATATATGGAGAGAGAGAGAGAGAGAGAAACTGAGGTAATGAAAGGTAAAGAGATTCACCAAAGTTACAAGTACAGGATGGAGGAGACTTTCCTATGAAAGATCTAAGGGTGTTAGTGGACCATAAATTCAAGGTGAGTCAACAGTATGATGTGGTAGTAAAAAGGGAGAAAAAAAGCAAAATCCCAATGTGATCTTGGACTGAATTAAAAGCAGCGTAGCTTTTTGGAAGAAGGAGTGATAGTCTCTCTGTGTTGGACCCTTTTCAGGACTCATCTGGAATATTGTGTTCAGTTCTAGGCTGTTGTTTGTCTTTCATTTTAGGAAAGACATTATAGGGTGATGTGTTGCCTCAAGTGTGAATTCGACTTAAGTGAGGCAGAGTTGCACAAAATCATCAGCCTCTCTTCTCTCCGTATTCCAGAGTCACTGAAATCCAGTGTGGGACTAAAGTCAAGATGAATGGCAATGGCCTGGGATGCAGTAAATGACCTTGGTATTTTTGATGACTGTCCAAACTTTGTGCTCCACAGCATCTGCTTCCCCATCCTCGTAAAACCTTCTGGGCAGACAGTCCATACCAGGTCAAGGAAACTGATAGGCCTCCAACCTGTCAGGGTTAGGGGGATGTCTACCCCAAAATGTGAAGACTTCCCCTGACAGAATGGGTGGATGAAAACAATCTGTTCCTAAACAATTGTTTAGGAAGAACATAAGCTGATGAGTGTTCAGAGGAGGACAATCGGAATGGTAAAGGGCGTTGAGTTCATTTCATAAATAATCAACAGCAAGCATTTATTAAATAAATATTTTCTATGTGCCAGGCACAAGCTAAACTCTGGGGATAGAAGGACCAGTTGAAGAAACTGGAGATGATAAGAAGGGGGTAGGATGGGTTGGGGAAGAATATGATAATTGTCTTCAAGCATTTGAAAGATTGTCATGTAGATTGTAGAAGATGGATTAGCCTTGTTTTGTTTGACCCCAGAGAAGAAATGGGTAGAAGCTGAGAATAAATCAAATGTAGACTTAATGTCAGGAATTTCTTCCAGAGTGGAATGGGCTGCCTCAGGAGGTAGTGAGTCTCCCTTCTGGAGGTCTTCCAGCAGTAACTGCATTACCAATCATCAGGTATGGTATAGTGAGGATTCCTGGTACTTGAACTTGAGCTTGGGTTTTTGGACTCCAAGTCCAGTCTTTTTACCTCAGCAGGAGAGAAGAGGAGACCTGTATTGGAATCCTGAGAAAAATGAATTTAAGAGAAGTTATCTTTTTAGAGACAATCAGGGTTAAGTGACTTGCCCAGGTTCACACAGCTAGTAAGTGTCTGAGGTCAGATTTGAGCTCTGGTACTCCTGACTCCAGGGCTGGTACTATATCCACTGTACCACATAGCTACCCCAAACTTATATTTTGACCTAACCATTTAAATTTCAAGGTGAAAGAGCCATTGGCACTCAAAGCCAAGCATCTGTACCCTAAGTTCAATGTCTTTTTTTGGAATAAAGGGAGGAATGAACCAGAACTTGGAGAGAAAGAAGGAGTTCCAAAGTATCCTTGGAAGGGGGCAGGCACTGTCAAAATTTAAAGCCCACAGGGGCTCCTGTCAGGAGCAATGAGTGCCATGGGATTCTCTGGGGCTCCAAGAAAAACTCTGAGCTCTCTCCGCTCTCCTGTGAGGTTCTTTTCTGACTCTGGACCCGGAGCCAGGAGGCCAGCTTCCTGCTGTTTGTTGGAGCAGCATAGGACTTAAGAGCTGGAAGAGATCTTGGAGGTTATCTAGTGCCGGGGTGGCAAACAACAGCTCAGGGAACAAGTTCAGCCTGCTGCCTGTTGAACAAAGAGTGGCTTTTAATGTTTCAAGATTTTTAAAACATTAAAAGCCATTCTTAGCTTGTTGTTCTTGTTGTTCATGATTCCATCTGTGGTTTTCTTGGCAGAGATACTGGAGTGTATTGCCATCGCCTTCTTTGGCTTATTTTACAAATGAGGATACTAAAGCAAACAGGGTTAAGTGACTTACTCAGGGTCACACAGCTAGTAAGTGTCTGAGGCTGGTTTGAATTCAGGAAGCTGGGTCTTCCTGATTCCAGGCCCAGCATTCTATTATTAGTTTGAGGGATGTACAAAACAGATCTGGGTCAGGCCTACGGCCAGTTTGCTGACCCTTTATCTAGTCCAGTGCTTTCCTTTCACAGCTGAGAAAACTGAGGCCCAGAAAGGTTGTGACTTGTTAAATGGCACACAGGTAGAAGTATTCTGGGTCATCTCTAGTCATCCTGATCCATATCTGGCCACTGGACCCAGATGGCTCTGGAGGTAAAAATGAGGCTGGTGACTTTACATAGCCCTTCCTCACTTAAATACAATTCCCTTGCATGTCATGGCATCACCTTCCTGATGTCATGGTCTTTGAGAATGAAGGACAAACAGCAAGCAGAAGTAATAGAAAAGGATTTAAACCCAAGTCCTCTGATCCACACCAAGGTCTATCTGAAACCAGTGGTGATCACCCAGCCTGGCCCAAAGGTCTTCCTCCCTGCCCCTGCCTCTCCATCCCAGTCTCTTTGATCCGGGTCACCTCTCAGAACCTGGAGGCATTTGGTGGTTTGGGCATCCCACAGCCGGACTGTGCAGTCACGAGAGGCACTTGCAAAGAATCTGCCATCAGGAGAGAATCTGCAGAATGATACTGGACCTGTAACAGAAAGAAAACAGAACTGGGCCTGTTGTGTTGGGAGCTCCCAATCTAATTGGAAAGAACAGGCTCTCCTAGGGAATAACAAGGTGTGTGTGTAGGCTCCAGGAAGAAGTGCCTCCTCTGGCCCTTCCTGGAATGGGACAGAGGGGCCTGAGCCCTTGGGAATGAGGCCCAATAGTCTGCCTTCCTGCACTCAGCTAAGGGCTAGGCATCCTCTAAGGCTGAGGACCCACCCCTAGCCCTAGAGACTTTCCCTATAAAACCCAAGAAGTTAATGACCTAGACCCCATCCAATAGAGTCATAACAATGGACTTGGAAGAATAGGGTCATAGGAATCGAGATTTTTGAAGGGGTCCATTTAAGCTCCTCATTTTACAGATGAAGAAATTGAGGCCTGTAGAGAGAAAGAGGCTTGCCCAAGGTGACACGCTAGTAAGTGATTCTAACAATGTATTAAGAGTATCTAAGACTAGGGAATTAGTAGCCCTACTGTGCTATCCCTGGTAAACTACATCTGGACTATTGTACTTAGTTTTGTATGCCACATTTTTAGGAAAACCATTGACAAGACAGAAGGGGTCCAGAGGAGGGTAACCAGAATGGTGAGAGGATGATAGACCATGACAGGTGAGGATGGTTAGTTAGCCTGGTGAAAAGAAGACTTAGTAGGGACAGGCAGCGAGGTGGCAAAGTGGATGGAGTGCTGGACCTGGACTCAGAAAGAAGACAAGACCTGAGTTCAAATCCCGCTTTAGACTTTCATTAACTTTGTGCCCCATGGCAAGTCATTTAAGCTCTGTTTCAATTTCTTCATCTATAAAAGGAGAATAACAGCAATCCTACCTCTCAGCATTATTTTGAGGTTCAAATGAGATAATATTTGTAAAATACATTGCTAACCTTAAAGCACCATATAAATGCTAGTTATTATAACTATTATTGTCTTCAAGTATTTGAAGGGGCAAGTATCTTGTTATTCTTGCCTCAGCCAAGCAGAATTGGGAGTAATGGGGAGAAATTGATTGCAGAGATAGATAGATTTAGGTGCAATATAAGAAAACATTGTCTAATAATTACCCATGTCCAAAAATGGAATGGGCAGTCTCAAAAGGTGTTAAGATTCCCATCATGTGAAATCTTCAAGTGAAGGCTGGGTAATTAGTTATTGGAATCGTTGTAAAGGGAATTTCTGTTCAGAAACAGGTTGGAACAGATGGTCTTTTGAGATCCCTTTCCCATCTGAGATTCTTTGATTCAGAAAACTTGCTTTTCACTCTTGGGTCTGAAGTTTACTGACAAAGCAACACTAAGTGCCTACTATGCACTAGGCACTGAGGGCACAAAGACAAAACTGATAAAAGTGACTCCTTGTCCTCAAGAAAGTTATATTCTGAGAGCAATGACGAGATTCACAATCACCTCATTCTTCAGCCTTCCTCTCCATCTTGCCCCTCAACCACTTCAACCTCTTTTTCTGTTT
Organism: Pseudochirops cupreus; assembly: GCA_028627135.1. Lineage (NCBI taxonomy): Eukaryota > Metazoa > Chordata > Mammalia > Diprotodontia > Pseudocheiridae > Pseudochirops > Pseudochirops cupreus. Next base: position 255,297,461 of record CM053581.1, read on the forward strand.
TGTCTTCACCCATTAGAAAAGTAAGCTCCTTGAGGGTAGGAACTATTGCATTTGCTTGTATTTCTGTGCCAGCACTTAGGACAGTTTCCAGAATGTAGTATGCACTTAATAAGTGATCTATCTACCTACCTATCATTGATCTATTATCTATCATTTATTTCTATCTCTACCATCTATTTTCTATCATCTTTCATCTATTACCTATCTATTATCTATCATCTATCAATTATCTATCTACCTGCCTATCTACCTATCTATCACCTATCATTATCTATCAGTCATTTATATAACTACGTATGTACCTATCTATCTATAATCTATTATCTATCATCTATCTATCTATCTATCTATCTATAATCTATTATCTATCATCCATCTATCTATCCATCTATCCATCCATCTATCTATCTATCTATCTATCTATCTATCTATCTATCTATCTATCTATCTTGTGTTTCTGATTCATTTAATCTCTCTCAGCCTTTGTTTCTTCATCTCTAAAATAGGGATGATAACATTTTCACTAACTCACTCAACTTCAAAGTGCCATGAAGAGGTAAGAGATTATTTGTTGTCAATGTTCCATGCCATGGTCAAAAGAGGTAAAGATTCCAGGCCTCTTCCTCCCAGATTGGGGATAACCAATGAGTCTCTTGTTTATTAGCTGTGCATTCAGTTGAAGATGCTCTCAGTGCATAAACTGAGAGTAATGGTAGCAGGAGGGCAGTGGGTAGGTGGGGGTGGAGGTAGCACAAGGAAATGTTTCCAGTGTTGATTGGGAAGTGTGTTGGACAGAAGTGGATGAAGAAAAGGAGATATTTGGAGGAGTCTGGCTCTGGAGAGCTTGAATTGAGGGGTTTTGTCATGGTCTAAATGGGATGATTTCTTATCCTGGAAGAACAGAAGTTAATAAGCTAGAAGACAGCCTGAGTTCCAAGAGTGGCAGAGATACAAGATTCAATATGTGATCAAAGAGCTATAAAGTGGCAAAAAGGCTTGACTCTGAAGGCAATGAAGGTGTTCAAGTGAAGGCTGGAAGATGTTACTGGAGAAGTGGTGGAGGGAATTTCTTTGGAGATATGGCATTGGTCTAGATGGCTTTTGGGGTCCTTGTCATCTCTGAGATTGTGTTTCTGGAAAAAGCACTCAACTGGCAGCTAAGCACTCCAGACCTGGCTCTGCTAGACCAACTCTGTCTTTTCATCTATAAACTAAGGGGGTTGGACTAGACTCAACCCCTAAATAAAAGAATTTGTTCTGTGAAGTTTGGATTCAAAGGGCCACACTTGAGGATCTAGAGGGCCACATATGGCTTCCATGCTGTAGGTTCCCCACCCCTGGACTAGAGGATCTCTACTGTACCTTCTAGCAGTGCTGACATGATTTGATTCTAGGAACTGACCAGTTAGATAGGTAGATAGATAGGTAGGTAGATAGATAGGTATAGATATAGATATAGATATAGATATGGATATGGATATAGATATAGATATACATATGGATATAGATATAGATATGGATGTGGATATAGATATAGACATGGACATGGATATGGATATAGATATAGATATAGATATGGATATAGATATAGATATGGATATGGATATGGATATGGATATAGATATAGATAGGGATATAGATATAGATATAGATAAATCTAACTGTGTTACTATATAGCTACATAGAGAGGAAAGGGGGGAAGATGAAAGGAGGGAGGGAGGGAAAAAGAGAGAGACATATGCACACACACACATACACACACAGAGACACAGACAGAGAGAGATTCTTCAACACTGATGTTCTGTGGTTTGTCAGTGTCACTGATTGTTTGGTCACTCTATTCACTAACACAGCCATAGGGCAGTTGGTATGGCTGAAAAAATTCATACTCTGATGCTCAAACCTTACTAGTGGTGACCTGATCTAAGCTAGTTTTCTGACAACAGACCCTTCACAGTGATGTTCTCCTTGCTGGGTTTTTATTCCAACCTGTCAAGGCTTGTACAAGTTTATGCTCTGCTGCCATAGTTTCCAAGAAACCAAGACCACAGCTGTGAGACATCAGAGGAAGATTTTAGTAGGCACCTACATAGCTGTTGTGAAAAATGAGGGCAACTGAACTCTGGACTTAGTTTTAATCAACAAAAAGGAGCTGAGAAGAATTTTGGGAAGCCTCTTTGGGAAACACTGGGCATAACACAGTTCATTCCCTAGACTTTTTTAAATAAAAAAAATGTTTTGAATTTTAAAAAAAATCTATTTTTTCTGCCTCTCAGTTCCTCATTGAAGAATGAAACAAAACAAAACTCTTGTAAAAATATTCATAGTCAAGGGAAACAAATTTCTGTATTGACCATGTCCAAAAAATATTTCAAGCTGAGTCCAAAACCTGCCTTGAAAGAGGTAGGTAGCATGCTTCATTTCATTATGGTTCTTTTTCTTTTCATTTTCTTTTGCTTTTTGGAGGAGGGAAGGTAGGGCAATTGGGGTTAAATGACTTGCCCAAGGTCACAGGGCTAGTTTTTTGTGTTAAGTGTCTGAGGCAGGATTTGAACTCAGGTCCTCCTGACTCCAGGGCCGGCGCTCTATTCACTGTGCCACCTAGCCACCCCTCATTATGGTTCTCTCTGGAATTGTGGTTGGTCATTGCTTTAGTTAGAATTTTTAAAATTATAATTTATTTTTCCAATTTATATGTAAAACATTTTTTAATATTCGCTTTTTAAAAATTTGAGTTCCAAATTCTCTCCCTTCCTTCTTTACTTCCCTCCTTGAGAAGGCAAGCAATTTAATATAGATTATACATGTGCAGTCATGCAAAACATATTTTCATATTAGTCGTGTTACTAAGGAAAACACAGACAAAAAAAACTCCCAAAAATAAAGCTTAAAAAAAAGTATGCTTCAATCTGCATTCAGATTCCATCAGTTCTTTCTCTGGAGGTGAATAGCATGTTTCATCATGAGTCATTTGGAATTGTCTTGGGTCATTGTATTGATGAGAATAGTTAAATCATTCACAGTTGATCATCATACAATATTGCTGTTCTCATGTATCCTGTTTTCCTGGTTCAATTTCCTTGACTTTGCATCAATTCATATTCTTCCCAGGTTTTTTGGAACCTTCCTGTACATCATTTCTTATAGTACAATAATATTGCATCACAATGATATATCACAGATTGTTCAGCCTTCAGTTGGCATTCCCTCAATTTGTATTGGTTAGAATTCTGAAGTCTTTTGGAAGTTGTCTTTACAATGTTATTATATTAATTGGTCTCCCAGTTCTGTTTACTTCGCTGTGCATCTGCTCCTACAAGTCTTCCCTGAGTTCCTGAAACCATCCCTTTCCTCATTTCTTACAGGATGATAGTATTTCCTAATTGATGGGAACCTTGTTAAGTACTATTTCTTTGTCACCACAAAAAGACTTGCCATAAATATTTTGTACATATTGGCCTTTTCTCTCTTTTTTGATCTCTTTGAAGTATAGGTCTACAATTGATGTAATATTCCTAGTGGAGAGTGTATACACAGTTGAGTGATTTTTGAGGGGCATAGATCCAAATCATTTTCCAGAATGGCTGGACCAGTTTACAACTCTACCAACATTGCATTAATGTGATTATTTTTCTACAACCTCTCAAAAAAATTTTCACTGTTCTTTTTTTTTGTTAACTTTACAATCAGATGGCAATGAAGTAGAGCTTCAGAGTTGCTTTAATTTGCATTTCTCTAGTTTTTAAATGTTTTGGAAGATTTTTTTCAAATGGCTATATTGATAAGATAGCTTGAATTTTCTTCTCTTCAGAACTGTTCAAACCTTTAACTATTTATCGATTGGGGAATAGCTCTTATCTTATAAATCTGAACCAATGCTTATATATCTTCGACATGAGATCCTAGTCAGAGAAACCTGTTACAAATTTTTCTTCTGAGTTATGTTTCTCTTCTAATTTTAGTTGTGTTGGTTTTATTTGTGCAAATACTTTTTAATTTTCCATAAATAAAATTATCCTTTTAATCTTTTGTGATCCTCACTATCCATAGATCAAAAAATCATTTTCTTCTTTTCTCATCTAATTTGTTCAAGATGTTACCTTTTATGTCTAAGACATTTATCCATTATCACTTAAGACTTCAAAAAAAGCAAATTTTAAAAAGTTTGGAGAAAGGACAGGTAAGATCTCATGGTCAAAGGATCTTTTAAAAAAAAGTTCCTAAGAATGAAATTATAACAATGCAATTTAGAATTATCCTAATAAGAAAGAAGGGGAGAGGATGTCTAAGAAAAGCCTGATATTACTGCACAATAAGCCCCACGGAGTTTAAATTAAAAGGGACAAGTTAGAATGGAGAATAAATCCAAAAGGGTGGCAAAAAGGTCTTGTAAGAAGAGTGCCATAGGGAATGTCATAATATAACCCAGAGTAAGCTAAAGTTTGTGAATTAAGCTAAGGCAACAAAAATGGGTTTTAAGGTGGAGAAAAGGCTATTTTGGGAGCAATAATAAAAGCTCATCCACAAAATGCTTTCCTTGTGAGGACCCTAGGAAGGTTGGGAGGGGGAATGGTGTATGCAATATTATCTTCCTTTTACAGATGAAGCAGTTGAGGTTCAAAGGTAAGTGCCTTGCCAAAGAGACAATCACAAATGGGGAAGCCTGGATTTGAAGAGTCTTCTAACTATTCAACTAACTATTCAGGCAGTCTCCTTCTCCAGAACCATGTAAGCAAATAAGGGATGGGTTGGGGCTGCTGGGAATGGATGGTGTGATTGATATTAATAAATCGAATTAGGATCACTCTAAACCTATTTTTTTCCCCCTTCTTTTCTGTCAAAGAAAGGCAGCGTGCCCATGGAAAGGTAGGTCCTAAGAAAGTCATTGGAACAGAATGTTAAATCTGGAAGGGATCTGAGATCATTTGGTCTGATAATACCTTGTTATGAAGAGGAAAAAAGTTGAGAGATGGGCTCCAAACACTTCTTACAACCCCAACAAAATTCAAACCCTCTGAGAGCTGGACCAGCAAAGACCAAAGACCTAGAGAGTCTCACTACTGTGCATGGACCTGGAGTTTTTCTTACTGTCCTCCTGAAGGCAGCCTGAGCCCCAAAGTGGCTAGTCTGAGAGTGCTGGAAGAAGCTCACCTTCACTCCCCCGTCCACTCCCTCGTTCTTTCCCCAGGAGCCCCCTGATGCGGTTCCAACTCGCGATCGGAACGTCTGGCGCAGCAATGGGGGAAAGCTTGGCAATGAAAAGGGGGCACCCATCCCTGACGGCCTGGGCCCTCCTGCAGTTAGTTATACCACAGTGCATGCACCCCGAGGCAATACTGGGCGCTGATCTGCCAGCAAGTTAGAGGGCGTGGGAGTAGGAGGGGTGGGGGATGAGAGACCGATTGGGATGCCCGCGCCGCCCACCTTTGTGGCCCCGCAGCTTCCGCAGCAAATTCCCAGTCCGAGCCCCCCACACGTACACCTTGTTGTCATCACAGCACGTGAGGAGGATCTGGGTGTCCGGGGAGAAGGCGCACGAATTGACCTGGGAGGGGAGAATTCTATTGGATTCCGCTCCAAAAGGAAATAGCCAGATAGCCTGGAAACAATGCCGGGCTCAGAGGCGACTCTGAGTGTGGGGTATTTCATCTTTCTAGGTCTCAGCTTCCTCACCTGCAAAGTGAGGAGGCTGGATTAAACGGTCTCAGGAAAGGCTCTAAATTCGAGATAAAGTGTTCGTTTACTTGTGACCTCCATCATCAATAACAATACCCCCCCATGCCGACACACTTCATTCCACAATTTAATTCAATTTCAAAATTCTCATTAAGTTTGATGGTTCAATAATTTAATTCAATAATTCCACTTCCCGAGCTTCATGAAAACAGTGCTTTATGTTGGTCCCTCAACAGT
>CM053581.1:255303473-255351725 GCA_028627135.1 Pseudochirops cupreus
TCTCTCTGTCTCTGTGTATATCTCTCTCTCTCCGACTTTATGATTTTATCAGCTCCTTTCAGTCCTTACAATTGAGTTCCATCAGCTCTATGCTTAGGATTCCCAAATCTTTATACCCAGTCCTTCTGTTTTCAGAGTGCCAGTCTACATCATCAGCCATCTTCTGGACATTTCTAATTGGATTCTCATCTTCTGGGCTCTTCAATCCATAATCTCCCTTAAAGCAGGGATCTGACCACGTTATTCCCTCGATCAAATAACTTTAAGCACTTTCTTATTATCTCTAAGCTAAAATTCAAACTCCTCCATGTAGCATTTTTAAAGTCCTAATTTACAATGTCTTAAGTCTACCTTCTTCCCCAATTATTTCCCATGGTTCCACTTTATTACTCCCCAGTGTTTCAGCCATTTGCCCTACTTACTGTCCCCACACTTAGCCGTCCATCTACCCACCTCACTCTCTCCTTACCTCTACTTCCTAGACTCTCTATCTTCCTTCCATGTCCAGTTTCCCAACCACCTCCTACAGGAAGCCATTCCTAATCTTCCTTGTTACTGACCTCTCCAGTCTCAAATTATAATGTATATATTTATAATCTATTTACATATTGCATTTTCCTAGTAAAATGTAAGTACCTCGAGGGCAGGAATTCCTTGTTTTGTCTTTTTAGCTCTAGCAAAAATGCCATGTACATAGTGCTTACCCCAATGCTTGGTGGATTGGATAAAAAAAAAGTTAAAAACAGTTCCAGCTTTCATGGAACTCACATGGGGAATGATAACCTGAGAAAAGGGGTACGTGCTGTCCTGGGAGCCCAGGTAGCCCCCTCCGACTCGCCACAGCTTTGGCCTTCATCCACACGCCCCGCTTACCTCCCCTTTGTGACGACTAAAGTATTTTATACTGCCCACGGTCAAAGGCTCCCAGGCCCTTCCGGCTGGTGAGGGAGGGGTCTGGGTGGAGGACGCTGATGGAGTTTCAGATCTAGCTTTGTGGGGGCTTCGATCACGCGGGCTTCGATCTCCGGCCTTGCCCCGCACCGCGGGCATCTCTCTCTGGGTGACTGCCGGCCTGGGCATGCTAGGGCTGTTCTAGGGGAGCAAGGGGTGGAGAGGGGGATGTGTATGCTGGGGTCTCCATGGTGACCGCCCCACCCGGTTTCCTCCCCTTCCCTCTCCTCCCCTCCTCTCCTCCAAAGCCCGGCTTAACCCCACTAGGGGGCGCCGTCGGCATTCCCAAACAGCAGCCATTAAACGCTTAGTGTGTACTGAGAATCACTGGGCTCTACTGGGAGATACAGAACCCCAGCCTTCGCGAATTTATCTAGGCAGCATGGTAGCGTGGAGAAAATACTGTTGGGCTTGGGATCAAGTCCTGGCTCTGACACTAAATATGTAACTCAGAGCCAGAGCCGGTCCCCCAAGGTTCTCTCTTTGAGCCTCTCAGTTTACTTATCTGTAAAGATGAGTATAACTTTGTAATCCCAGCCTCACAGGGCTTTTAGGAGGAAAACACTTCATAAGCCTTGAAGAGCTTGTATAAAATATGAATGGATTTAAAAAAATACCTGTAGGGTCATGGCTGAAAGAGACCCCAGAGGCCACCCAGACCAGAGAGGTCCCAGAGGCTTAGTGCAGCCTGCAACACTCTTGAATGTGGATTGGACCAGATAAAAAAGTAAATGAGAAATATTTAAGGAAGAAATAAAAATTAAAGAGAAACATACTATTACAAATGGAAAAATGCAGCGAAAATACAATAGAACATATATAATGTTAATATAAGACAGCTAGGTGGCACAATATAGAGTCAGGAAGATTCATCTTCCTGAGTTCAAATCTGGTCTCAGACACTTATTAACTGTGACCCTGGGCAAGTCACTTAATCCTGTTTGTCTCAGTTTCCTCATCTGTAAAATGAGCTGGAGAAGGAAACGGCAAACCGCTCCAGTATCTTTGTCAAGAAAACCCCAAATAGGCTCACAAAGAGTCAGACATGACTGAACAACAAAATGTTAATGTGTGGCTTTCTAAGTCACCCTTATGTACAGTTTAGTGGCCATAATTTATATTTGAGTTTGACACCACTGATCTAGACTAACCTCTTTATTTTCTTTTGAGGAGGGAAGGCAGGGGCAATTGGGGTTAAGTGACTTGCCCAAGGTCACACAGCTAGTAAGCGTGTCAAGTGTCTGAGGACAGATTTGAACTCAGGTCCTCCTGACTCCAGGGTCAGTGCTCTATTCACTGTACCACCTGGCTACCCAACAACCTCTTCATTTTATAGGTGAGGAAACTGAGGCCCAGCAGGATTGATGTGCCTTGCCCAAGGCCATGAAGGTAGTTAAGTTGTCAGAGGTAGGATTTGAGCTCCAAGTCCTCTGACTCCAAAGTTAGTGATTGATCTGAAAGATTTGGCATCTTATCATTCCGGGCATCTTATGAACTTACCATATTTCCTGACTTACCAGTTTCCTGGTGGCAAACCAGTACATGATTTATCTCTCTGAATTTAACATCCTGGTCCTGGGACAACATGCTTGTGTAGATTGCTACCAGACCCACAACTGAGAACTGTCTAACTTAGAGAGCCCAAGGCGACCTTCATGTGATGTATAAGAAGAGGTTTCTGTTGGAGTCAGAATATGATAAATGCCTTCAAGCCATCAGAATGAAGTGCTCCAAGAGATCAGAGGAGGTGGAGGCATTGCTTCTAGATGGGGCAAGCAGGGGAGGTTTTGGGAAGTGGTGGGTACACCTAGGAAGAAGGCAAGGGTTCCAACTTGCAAGAGATGGAGAAGGTGAGTCACTTGAGGCATTAAGGAACTGGGCCCAGGTACTGAGACGGGAGTAGGTGTGACAGTCTCTCCACTACATCTAGCTACCTTAAGGCTATTGGTGTTCGTTTGTTTCACTCATGTTTCACTCTTTGTGGCCCTATCTGGGGCAAAGATACTGGAGTGATTTGCCACTGCCTTATCCAGCTCATTTTACAGATGAGAAAACTGAGGCAAACAGGGTTAAATGACTTGCCCAGGGTCCGACAGGTAGTAAGTATCTGAGAGCAGATTTGAACTCAGAAAGATGAGTCTTTCTGCTTCCAGACCTCGAATACCACGCCACCTAGCAGCTTACCTTAGGCTTGCTCTTGGTAAATCTGGATGGTTAGTAGTAATGCTAACAGGATATGGCAGTGCGTGGGGCCTCGTAGCACATAATGTAACTGGATTTGATTCAACAATCTTGGACATCCCATAGTTGCTGCTAGATTGTTAAGTTCCTTGAGGGCAGGGACCATATATATCCCTTTTGCCCTGACACTTAGGGGCTGCTGCTGGCTTACCAAATGTCAGTAAGTTCAGCATATCAGACTCAAAGCCAGATTTTCTGAATCATAGAACCTGAGTTGGAAGAAGGCTTCAAAGAACATCTGCTGCAACCCACACCTCAACAGAAATTCCCTCTACAGCAGCCCCAGCAGCTGCTCAGTTAACCTTTGCCTGAATGCCACTCATGATGGGGAACTCACTCATAAGAAAGCCCATTTCATTTTTAGATGTGGTTGATTATTCGGATGTTTTTCTCCCATTAATTCCAAGTCTGTCTCTCTGAGGTCAGTCCTCTCTCCCTCCCTGCCCATTATTGCTAGTGCTTCCTTGATGAGCCAAGCATAACAAGAGTTAGCACTCTTCCATGTCATCTTTCAAATCCTTGAAACAACAATACTGTCCCTACTAATTCTTTCTCATCTGGTATAGTCTATAGTCCTCTCACCTTTCTGGTTACCCTCTTCTAGACACATTCTATTTCATTAATGGCCTTCCTAAATATATGCGATCTAGGAAGCACTTGAGATGTGCTCTGACTAGGAGAAGAGCACAATAGGACTACCATTTCCCTAGTATTAGATACTATTGATACATCCTTTGGACCATTTACTAGATGTGTGACCTTGGGGTATGGCCCTTCTCTTCTCTGAGCCTCACAGTTTCTTCATTTACAAAATAGTAGACCTAGGCAGGCCCCTTCCAAAATCTGTAATCCTAATGGCCTTCTAAGTTTCACTGAAGCCCATGATCATATGGATGGCCATCTCCATGTATTTATGCAGGGTGGCCTCCATGCCTGAAATCCAATCCTCCTTCATATCCATCTCCTGGAATCCTTTCTCTATGGCTTGGCACAAGTGCTGCCTCCTCCATGAAGCCTGCACTGATCCCTCCCCACCCTCACGCCTTCCTCCCCCTAGTGCTATAGAGCTTCCTCCTCAAATCACCTTGTCCTTCATCTGTATATATGCTGCATTTGCCCAGAAGAATATAAGCTCTGAGGTCAGGGAATCCCTGTGTCTTTTTATCATTAGTGTCCTGAATAGTACTGTGTATACAGTAGATGCTTAATACATGTATGTTGAATTAAACTACAATATCTCCTCCCTTCCTCCTCTCAACCCTCTCTTTCCCTTCCCTCCTTTTTTCTACCTACCTTCCTTCTTCCTTCCTTCCTTCCTTCCTTCCTTCCTTCCTTCCTTCCTTCCTTCCTTCCTATCTCCCTCCTTCCCTCCTTTCCTGTTTTCAGAGCCTCTGCTGGAGGGCTCCCTGGAAGATTGAGGGAGCTCACTAATGTTGAGAAGTTGGGGTAGTGCTGAGTGGATCTGTGTGACTGACGGGCATACCAACTCCCTACCCCACGTCATTGTCACATTGTCACATTCATTTCTAAAACTTTGGGCTGAAAAATGTTCCCAGTAGGGGGTTAACTCTCCCAGAATCCTTTGAAAAGGAGTAAGGATTATTAAGAAAATTATTATTAATATTTAAGATGTTTTAAAATGTTATTAATAATTATAATAGTAGTTATATAATGCTTTAAGGTTTAAAAAAGCACTTAATTATATTATCTCATTTGATCCTCACACAACTCTGAGAGATAGGTGCTGTTACCCCCATTTTATAGATGAGGAGGCTGAGGCAAACACAACTAGTAAGTAGCAGGATTATGAACTCAAGTCTTCCTGACTTCAGGCTGGGGGTGATCCACTGAGCTGCCAACATTCAATTTTCCCATTTATTTCAAACACCTCAATGTCGCTAACTAGCGGTGTGACCTCAGACAAGTTATTTCCAATTTCTGAGTCTTAGTTTCTTCCTCTGTAAAATGAAGGGTTTAAATTGGAAATCAATGCTTGCAAAACTACAAAAAATAAATTGAGTCCGAAAGAGACACATGAGAAAGCAGCTCCCCCCAACTCTCTTTTGGAGTGGGGAGTCCATAGGTGTGGAGAGCTGAATAAATTAGTCGATTTTTCCCAGTGCATTAATTGGTTTTTACTGATTTTTTCCCCTTCCTCTTCTCCTTAATATTTTTTAAAACATTCTTTGTTATGAGGAATTATCCTTTCCAAGGGAGAGGGAACAAACAAAAGACATCAACTTTTTAAAAACGAAAGGTTTGAATTTGATCATTTCTAAAGTGCCCTCCATCTCTGTTGTGGTATAGTTATCATTCTAGAGCTCTTTCTAGTTCCAACATTCTTTATGTTAAGATGCCTTCCAGATCTAAGTTTTCTGATACTAGATATGGTTCACTTCGAGTTTTAACATTTAAATAGCAATTTTCCATTTACAAAGTGCCTTCCACCTCATAGGTTCTGATAGGGACATCAGGCCTGGACTCTGGAAGACTCATCTTCCTGAGTTCACTTACTACCTGTGTGACCCTGGTCAAGTCACTGTTTGCCTCAATTTCCTTACCTGTAAAATGAGCTGAAGAAGGTAATGGCAAACTGTTCCAGTATCTTTGCCAAGAAAACTCCAAATGGGGCCATGGAAAGTCAGACATGCTGAAAAATTATTGGACAACAATAACCTTCTACCTCACAATAAACCTGTGAGGTATGCAGTGTAACGATTATTCCTCCCATATTAGGAAACAGACCCAAAGAGGGAAAAAATGATTACTCTCACACAGCTAGCAATGAGTTATTAAAACAACATCACCATCAAATATCTTCTTTGTCAAAGGATCCCTGGCAAAGGTAAGTTAAGCCCAGGGCTCCTAGTGTGCAAGCCTTGACTGCACTGGTGAGACCCTAGGGCCTCTCTCTGAACCTGGAAATAGATGAGGTCACTGTAACCTCCCCCCCCCCCCCCACCCCAGCCTGGGTGTCTTGCCCCTTGTAGAAGAGACCACAAGAGCCTGTGGGACAGAAATACTAGTTTGGCGTGGTTTTCTAGCCAATGCCTCAGCCAAGAGGGCCATCCGGACCCTGCCCATCCTGTGTGGGAGTCTTTCCCCACTTGCAGAGCAGAGATCCAAACACTGCTGTGGTTTCCAAGTTGAACAGTTTCCCCAAGCTGTGGCTGTTTATTTTTGTTTCTTTTTTTTTTCCCAAAAGACAATCTGTTGCCCAACTCCAAGCCCACCCCCATCCCCCTCGGCATCCCATCCCGAGGGAAAATATTATTTCACTAAATAAATGATTTCCAGCCGAAAATTATTACAAAACAGAAACAGATGCTGAGTCTGGGTGAGGATGAGTACAACTCTCCATGGTACCCAGCCCAGGCTCAAAGCTTACATGGCCCTGAGACTCCTGGGTTAACTCTGATCACTGGAGCTGGGGTAGTAGGGGACAAGCTATTTCTAGCCCTACGGCTGCCAGTCCTTGAAAACTAAATCCTACCCCTTCCCCTTTCCTCTCTATTCCTATCCATCCCATACAACCTGGCACCTTCCCCACTGGGCCTCCAGAAGACTACCAGGAAGTGGGAGGGGGGAAGAGGAGCTGACAGGGAAACAGTCATTCCTTTTTTTTTGCACGCTAAGTCCTGCCTTATCCACATGCTCCTTCAGGGCCTCACTTTCCTCATCCACTAAATGGGAGCATAAAGAATAAGAGGCCTTGGGGTGAAGTAGAAAGAACCCCAGTTTTGAAGCCTGAGTTTGAATCCCTTCTCTTGGGATTAGAGAAGTTTCTTGAACTTTCTGTTTTCAGTTTCCTCAAATGTAAAATGAATGAATTGGATTAGATCAGAGATTTTTAACCTGGGATCGGTGAACTTGTTTAAATAAACAAACAAACAAACAAAAAAGCATGTACACATAATACCTAATCTGTGTGTATATGACTATATTTCAATATATTTGGTTTCCTTTATCTGCTTCAGTATTTTATGCATAAAAAAAGTAGTAACCTGAAAGGAATCTATAAGGAAGGATCCATAGGTTTTACCAGATTGCCAAAGGGGTCCATACCACACACACACACACACACACACACACACACACACACACACACACACACACATACACACACAGAAAGAAAAAAATTAAGAAGTCTTTCTGAAGAACAGCAACAACAGATCACATCTGTGTAGGAGGCGGTAATAGCCCTGAGAGATTATCTTTTCTGTTTGGTCTTGTTTTGACACTGGGTTTATGATTTCATGGTGAAGGGAACTTCCAGTGAGGGAACTCCTTCACCTAACTCCGCTTTTGCAAGATCCAGCCACTTCCAGTCTTAAAGAATTACCTGGAGTATTGAGAGGTTAAGTTTCTTACCTAAGGTCACACAGCCAAGAAAGTGTCAGAAACTGACTTGGAGCTGGTTGGGCTGGATGATTTTCTCCTCACTACACTGGGCTTCCTCTAAGAGAAGCTGGCAGATCAAGGATTCTCATTCCTATTTTGTAGGTGAGGGAACTGAAGTCAGAGAGAAACTTGTCCCAAATCACACAGCTATTGTATCATAATTAACTGGCAGAATCAGATTTTAGAGCAAGGTCTTCCGATTTCATTGAACATATTTTCCCATTATTCCAGCCTGTTTGTTTGTTTTTATCTTTTTGGAGGCGGGAAGGCAGGGCAATTGGGGTTAAGTGACTTGTCCAAGGTCACACAGCTAGTAAGTGTCTGAGGTTGGATTTGAACGAAGGTCCTCCTGACTTCAGGGCCAGTGATCTATTCACTGCACCACCTAGCTGCCCCTCAGCCTGTTCTTAAAAAAAATAAAATAAAATGCTTCCGTAAGGTCAAAATCTTCTTGCTCTCAGCCAAGGTGACCTCTACCCTTTCCTTGCCTCCCAGTTGGATGGGAAAGTAAAGCTTTTGCTGCAAAGATCTGTGTCGAGATTCAGGTCATGGCCATGAGCAGGGCTATTCGGGAGTCAGCTTTTTCGTGCTAGGAGAACCCCGTTATTAAAATTTTTAAAAAGTAGTATCTTATTTTTTCTCCAATTACATGTAAAGACAATTTTTAGCATTAATTTTTACAAGATTTTTGAGTGTCAAATTTTTCTCTCTCCTTTCCTCCCCTCCTCTCTTCCTAAGAGGGTAAGTAATTTGATGTAGGTTATATGTGTTCTATTGTTAAATTTTCTTTTTTTTTTTCCTCTGCTTTTTGGAGGGGGGAAGGCAGAGCAATTGGGGCTAAGTGACTTGCCCAAGGTCACACAGTTAGTGAGTGTTAAGTGTGTCTGAGGCTGGATTTGAAGTCAGGTCCTCCTGACTCCAGGGCCAGTGCTCTATTCACTGTGCCACCTAGCCGCCTCTTAAATTTTCAATGACAGTATTTACATGGCAAAAATTGTCAAACGCTATAAATCAGGGCTTGCCGTATTGTTTTGCTAATTGTCTAGATTTAAGACACTGATGGAGAAAATGTTAACAACGCAAATTGAACTTAAATTTTCCGAAGAGCTTGTTGTTAAACATTTACTAGCATACTTCTGGAAGGTCCCTGTCCCTCAGCCTCCTTCTGCTTCAGGTAGGAGAGGCGTTTGTATTGTTCTAAAGGGGGAGGGAGAGAGCCTTTCCCATTACACTGACAAAATTACCGAAGCTGGGAGGCATACAACCAAGTGGTGGGAGAAAGAGTCTAGAACCCTGGTCTTCTAATGCCAGTCTAGAACATTTTCCACTAAAACTGGCCCAGTCTCTTTCAGTTCTGACCACCGCCAGCCTTTGTTGCCTTGCATTAGGAGCATGAGCTTTAGAATACAAAAGGACCATAGAAATCCTCTAGTTTAACCTCTTCATTAAACAGAGCAGGAAACTGAGGCCCAGAAAGGGCAAGCAGCTTTCCGAAGATCACGTGGATAGGCAGTAGCAGTCAGAATTTGAACCCAGATCCCCTACTCCTGATTAAGTGCTTTTCCCAAGGACACCATTCACTTGATTCCATTAAATAAGAGATAAAATGTGCAAACCAGTATGGATGAAGTCGCTATTCAATATCTCTGGGAATAATTAAACTGTCCTTTTTTTAAACCTTGACAGGACCTATGACTTGAGTGACGTTGGGAGGTTCTGATGAGGAAACTCATCAAATGCGATGCAGAATTCAGTCAATGAAGATGTCTACCTGCCGTAACCTATATTGTTCAGTGGTTCTCAGTGACCCCATTTGAGGTTTTCTTGTCAAAGATACTGGGCTGGTTTGTCGTTTTCTTCTCCAGCTCATTTTTACAGATGAGGAAACTGAGGCAAATAGGGTTAAGTGACTTGCCCAGGGTCACACAGCTAGTAATTGTCTGAGGTCAGATTTGTTCTCCAGAAGAAGTCTTCCTTACACCCAGGCCCTGCATTCTATCCATTGGGCCACCTAGTTGCCCTTAGGAATTTTCCTGAAATCAAGGGTGTGTCAGTAAATGTTTAACAGCCAGCTCCCTGGGGGGAGAATTACTTACTTTGGCTGAATACATTTTAAAGTTTAATTGGCATAAACACTTTCTCCATTAGTTTCTTAAGTCTAGACAATCAACAAACCAATAAACCAAGCCCAGATTTTTACCATTTGATGATTTCTGAGGTACAGCTCATACTGAAAATCTTACAATCTGCTCTCCGTGTTAGGAATTGACTCCAGCACACCTCTGCCTGAAACTGATCGATAAATTGATAGTTAGATATACTGCCAGAAAAAAAAAGAATGACAGAAAGAGGAAGCTACATAGGTAATTAGAAAGAAATGGAGAGATAGCTAGGAAGATAGATGGATAAGTGGTTAGATGATGGAAACTTTTTCAATATCATAGTCTCAGATCTTTATCAAAAGTGATTCTTTCCCCTTAGACTGTTGCTCATTCCTAGAGAACGGGGAATTTCCAAGGTGAACCCTAGAGACGGGTCGTTCCAAGAAAGACTCTAGACTGATAGCCCTGCCTCATAGCACCACTCTGCTCCCCAACTCCCATTCTCCCCTTACACTTAGCGTGCAGACAGAGATCCTTCCCCCCCAGGAAATCACCCTGACAGGGAAGGGTGGATTCACTCCTTACCCCAGGGCCCAAACAGGGGGGGCAATGGCTTGAGCCAAACACTGATTACATTCATGGCCCTGGCATGATTCAGTCTACCAGGGCGGGTAATTGCGCCATCCCCTAGTCTCCTAAACCCTCCCTCCATTTGTTCCTGCCACCTCCTAACAGAGTGAGCTATTCAGGCTGCTGTCCTAGGCAGCGCCTGCCCTACTCTCCTCCCCTCCCCCACCCTAACGCCAATGGTTACGTTATAGCCTGTCTTGACATTTTATGTTCATGGGGCCCCAGACATTAACCATTGACTGATGGGCCCTGAGCCAGACCCATCTGGCATCCCCTTTATGAGACCAGGATGGGGTTACTCTTCCTACTCAATAGGGATAGGAGTTATTTGGTATTCTTGGTGGGGAATGGGAGGCTATTGCCAGTGTGAGGGAGGAAAACCTGGCCATGTGGACTCTTTCCCAAGAGCAAAGGCATTTTAATTCATGATCTGTGGCTCCAAAGGATATCCAAGGAGTTTTTGGTGCTCTTTTCAGAATTGGAAGGGACCTTAGGTAAAAACTAATCCCTTCATTTTACAGATGAAGGAACTGAGCCTCAGAAAAGTTAAGTAACCTGCCCAAGATATGCAGCTCAGCATGTGTCAAGGGCAGTCTTCTGATTTCCCGTCTAGAAGCTTAGTTTCTTCATCTTCTTCTAGGAAGAATCATTCGCACAAAACCTACCTCCTAATGTTACTGTGCAGAAAGTACTTTAAAAATACAGTTTGTTGAGATCTTTTTTGTTTGTTTTCACGCATCTACATCTGTCAAAGTATCCCTCCCCATTTCCCTCCCAGAGAGTCATTCCTTATAACAAAGAATAAAGAGAGGAGGAAGAAAATCAATCCACTAAAACCAATCAACAAATCGAAGAAATCTACCATTATGCGGTGTTCCATGCCTTGGTTATCCACTCCTGCAAGCAAGGAGGGGAAATGCCTTCTCATATCTCCCCTACAGGACAAACCCCGTAGAGTCATTATAGCTTCAGAGCATTCAGTTTCAAACGTAGTTGTGGAGTTCTTTCCATTTACATTGTTGTAATGCTTCCCAATTCTGATTACTTCCTTTGCATCAGTTCCTTGAAGTCTTTCCATACTTCTTTGTATGCATGATAGTCATGGAATATTACATTATATTTAAGTACTATAGTTTGTGTTGCCATTCCCCTAATTGATTGTCATCTACTTTTCTTCCAATTCTTTGATTTTTTTTTTTTTTTTGCTTTTTGGAGGGGGGAAGGCAGGGCAATTGTGGTTAAGTGACTTGCCCAAGGTCACACAGCTAGTAAGCGTTAAGTGTCTGAGGTGGATTTGAACTCAGTTACTCTTGACTCCAGGATCAGTGCTCTTATTCAATGCGCCACCCAGCTGCGCCCTTCCAGTTCTTTGTGACCACAAAAAGAGTTGCTATAAATATTTTGTTTTAAATGGAGCTTTTCTTTTCATCAATGACCTCCTTGCGGTATATACCTAGAAGTGGAATTGCTGGTCAAAAGGCAGAGACATTTTAGTAATTTCCTTAGCAAAATTCTCCACTGCTTCCCAGAAAGGTTGGACTAATTTGCAACTTCACCAAAAAGGTATTAGTGTAATGGTCATCCAACTTTTTCGACAACTCCCCCTTATCAGTAAAATAATACTCTAGAGAGTGATTCCAAGACAATCATGATGACATGGAAGAGAATTGCCTTCGAGAAACTGTGGGAGAAGAAAGGAAAAGAAGCAAGCACTTATTAAGCACCTTCCTCCTAGGTATTAAGCACTTTATAAGTATTACCTCATTTAATCCTTACAACAACCTTGGGAGGTAGCTACTATTATTACTTACATTTAACAATTGAGGAGATTGAAGCTGTAAAAGGATATATAGCTTGTCCAGAGTTACACAATTATTACTAAGTGTCTGAAACTAGATTTGAGCACAAGTCTCCTTGAGGACAGTTAGATTATGCAATACATAGAGTACCAACCCTGGAGTCAGGAAGATGAGTCTTCCTGAATTCAAATCTGGTCTTAGACACTTACTAGCTGTGAGACCCTGGGCAATTCACTTCAACCTGTTTGCCCCAGTTTTCTTATCTATAAAATGAGCTGAAGAAGGACATAGCAAACCACTCCACTATCTCTGCCAAGAAAACCCCAGATGGGATCCCAAAGAGTTGATCTCAACTGAAACAACTGAACACCAACCCATAAGGAAAATCACTTTGTAAGGACCAGAGGAGGAATTGGAGTGGGGTGAGAATTGAGACAAAATATGAAGTCATTGAAATAGTTTAGATGAGAAATGATGAGGGCCTTAATTAGGGAGAGAAGGGTACTAGATGAGAGATATTATGGGGTTAGAAATGATGAGACCTAGCAACTGCTTGAATATGTGGGCTGAATGAGAGTGCAGAGTTGAGCATGACAAGAAGGTATGAATCTAGGTAACTAGAAAATGGTGGCACTCTCAGCTGACAAAGGGAAGTTCAGAAGAGAGGTAGGCTTTGGGCTGTGGGGGGAATAAAATGCAAAAGAATCTGTGGTTTGTTCCCTAGCCCATCTGTAGCTGCTCATGCATCTGACATGCTCTATCCCACCCATAATGCAAAGAGGTTCCTTACTAGTTAATGCTCTGTAGTGTAGAACTGAGGGACACCTACTCTAACCAGGAAGTGACCGGCAGAGGTAGGTCCAAGTCTTTCGCTCACTGAAGGAATTATAACTATTGACATTGATAGACTGATAAGTAGAATTGTTCTAGAATTCTGGTAAATTCCCAATGGGGATAGAATCCTTCAACACAGCCTTGCACCATAGCACATATCACGAAAAGTTAAAGAGAAGACACTAAACATATTTCAGTGTTCTGGGAATTTGTCTGATTTAACCCTCATTGAGAACTTATGGGTTAGACTTCGAAAAATGAACTGTTGGTCAAAGGTATGCTTAATATCTCATGTGTGGTTTCATGATGAATTAAAGAATATGTGTCAAAAATCTTTTAAACTCAATGTCAGTTTGTGTATTATAAAGTGATTGCAGCAAAAGGAGGATTTATTGTATTGTAATAGATTTCTGAAGATGTAAAAAGTTTTGACGTTTATCCTCTAAGTAAAAAAAATATTATTTTACTTTGTTTTAGTTAATTTGCATGTCACTTTTGGTCCTTTGACTCCAGAGGCCACCTGAATGCTGTAGTGGTACCTACGGGATGTAAAAAGGCACAGAGAAGACCCCCTGGCACTTTGAGTGGGCAATCCTTTGAGGTTCTATAGAAGAACATGGACAAGAATCTCACAGAATGAGAAAGCATAGAGGATTTTCACCAATGAAAGGAATGCCCACCTCAATTTGATCTTAGATCATTGGAGTATTGATGAAGTATGGAATTGGGAGCTATTCTAACATTCAGTTCAATTTTATGTTGAATTTGATGAGGATAATGGAGGAAACTTTATTTGGATAATTATCTGGATAATTCAAACCCTAGACCATATCACCACCTCAATTAACTGGATAGTTCACATTCATCATTACTTCAATATGCCCTATGTGAATAAACTGCCTTTGCCTCTCTGTCCCTATTCTCTCTGATCCTGTGTCTGATAGATTTGTTGAAGTTAAGGAAGAAGAAATGGCATTCAGTTTAAATAAAGGAGCATTAAGAGCACTCCATGGGCCTAATCTAGGCCTAGGTGATGGAGATAGTACAAAGTCTAGATAAGGGAAGACAGAACCAAGATGGTAGAATAAAGGCAGGCCTTGGCTCTCCCCCAAACCCTTCCAAATACCTTTAAATAATGACTCTAAACAAATTCTAGAATGGCAGAATCCATGAAAAGATGGAATAAAACAATTTTCCAGCCTAACACAACTTAGAAAGTTGGCAGGAAAGGTCTGTCCCACCAGGGTGAGAGAGAAGTACAATCCAGTACAGTCTGGGGCAGCATAGACTGGGCCCCAGGAAACCAGGAGCAAGCCTCAGGGTGACTGAATCAGTGGCACCAATGGTGGTTTCCAGACCTCTTAGCCCACAGACAGTGAGGGGATCAGACAATCGGTCAGAGGGAGATTTGCAGGGGTCCCTTTGCTGGCACCAGGGGCAGGACTCTGTTGCATTGCCTGTACTTGGATCTGGATCACAGTCCTGGGTCTTACTCCCAGTGTGAAAAGGGGCACTAGCACAGCAGAGCTTGTAGTCACAGGGGAGCAGGGACTCTGTTCACAGTTGCAGGGTTGAAGGGAGTGCTTATGGTCAATCATAAACCAGTACACAGTACAGGTGTGTGGTAAACACACACCTTCCTAGATCATACCGCCTTGGAAGAATCAAAAACTTATAGGTCCCCAGAATTACCTCTGAAAACAGCTCACAAAGAACCTGAAACTCGGACAGTGCCCCCTCCACTTGGCAAGCAGAGTCTGCTTTAGCATAGAGTTAAAAGTCAAGAAATAGTCTGGACAATGAACAAACAACAGAAAAAAAATTCTGACCATAGAAAGTTACTTAGGTGATAAGGAAGATTAAAACATACACTCAGAAAAAGACAGCAAAGTCAAAATCCCTGCATCCAAAGCCTCAAAGAAAAAATATGAATTGGTCTTAGGCCATGGAAGAGCTCAAAAAGATTTTATTTTGCATTCTTATAAGTTATTATCAGTTGCTTATTGTTGGGCATTTTATGATCAGACATTCCAATGGAGATTAATCAATCACTTTTCTTTTGTTTTTTTAATTAAATTGATTTGTTTATTTACTTTTAGTTTACAAGATTCAGTTCCAGAATCCCTTGAGTTTCAAGTTTTCTCCCCTCCCTCTTCCCCCGCCCCCCCAAGGCAGCAGCCAAGTATAGAATCTGCAAATACTTTCACACTGGACATTAGTCTGCTTGTATGGAAGGGTTGTAACCGATGGAGTGGACAATGGGAAAAAGGAAACAAAACCAAACACGGAAAAGAATGACAGCATGTAAACTGCTTCAGTCTCCATTTAAACTGTTCTTTCTAGGTCTTTCTCTGAATGTAGGTATCTCCTTCCATCCTGAGACTTGTAGAATTGTCTTATAATTGTATGTTGCTGACAAGAGTCCAGTTTATCAAGGTTGGTTGTCACACATACGATGTGTCTTCTGATTATGTACAAGTTTTTCCTGGTTCTGCTCTTCTCACTTAGCATCAGTTTGTATATGCCTCTCCAGGTAATTATGAAGTCCATCTCCTCCCCATTTCTTATAGCACAAGAGTATTCCATTGCATTCATATACCACAACTTGTTTAGCCATTCCCCAATTGATGGGAATCCCCCTAAATTTCCAGTTTTTTGCCACCACAAAGAGAACTGCAATAAATATTTTCAAAAAGGATTTTAAAGATCAAATAAGAGAGGTAGAGGAAAACTTGGGAAAAGAAAGGAGAGTGATGCAAGAAAATCATGAAAAATGAGTCAACATCTTGGTAAAGGAGGCACAAAAACAAATACTGAAAGAAATAATACCTTAAAAAACAGACTGGGCCAAGTGGTAAAAGGGGTTAAAAAAGCCAACGAGGAGAAGAATGATTTAAAAAACAGACATTGGCCAAATGAGAAAAGAGGCACAAAAATTCACTAAAGAAAAAAAACTCCTTAAAAAGTAGAATTGGCCAAATGGAAAAGAAGATACAAAAGCTTACTGAAGAAAATAATTCTGTAAAAGTTAGAATTGGGCAAGTGGAAGGTAATGACTTTATGAGACATCAAGAAACAAGCAAACAAAATCAAAAGAAGAAAAAAAAGAAAACGTGAACTATCTCATTGGAAAAACGACTGACCGGGAAAATTCTATTTTAAAATTCTATCCAGGAGAAATAATTTAAGAATTATTGGACTACCTGAAAGTCATGATCAAAAAGAACCTAGACATCACCTTTCAAGAAATTATCAAGGAAAACTGCCTTGATATTATAGAACAAGAAGGTAAAATAGAAATGGAAAGAATCCACCATTCACTTCCTGAAAGAGATCCCAAAATGAAAATTTCCAAGAATGTTATAGCCTAATTCCAGACCCCTCAGATCAAGGAGAAAATACTGCAAGTAGCCAAAAAAAAGACAGTTCAAATATCATGGAGCCACTATAAGGATAACAAAAGATTTAGCAGCTTCTGTATTAAAGGATTAAAGGGCTTAGAATATGATATTCCAGAAGGCAAAAATGCTAGAATTACAACCAAAAATCGGATACCCAGCAAAACTGAGTATAATCTTTGGGGGGGGGGAATGGATATACAATGAAACAGAGAACTTTCAAGCATTCTTGATGAAAAGACCAGAGCCGAATAGAAAATTTGACTCTCAAATACAAGCTGCAAAAGAAGCATAAAAAAGTAAACAGGAAAGAGAACTCATAAAGGATTTGATAAGGTTTGGCTGTTTATATTCCTACATGGAAAAACGCTATTTATAATTCCTAAGAACTTTCTTATTATTAGGACAGTTAGAAGGAGTGTACATAGATAGAAAGCAGAGGTATGAGTTGAATGTGATGGTATAATTGTCTACAAAAAATTAAGGAATGAGAAAGAAGAATGCACCGGGAGAAGGAGAAAGGGAGAGGTAGAATGTGATAAATTATCTGACATAAGAGAGATTTGAAAGAGATTTTACAATGGAGAGGAAAATGGGGAAGCAGGGAGGGAGTGAACATGAATCTTATTCTCATTGGAATTGGCTCAAAGAGGGAATGATATACACACTCAGTTGGGTGTAGAAATCTGTCTTACAATACAGGAAAGTAGAAAGGGAAGGGGATGGGGGAGTGTAGCTGATAAAAGGGAGGACAGTTTGGGGGAGGTAAAAGTCAAAAGCAAAACACTGTTAAGAATAGACAGGGTAAAAGGGGAGAGAGAGAGTAGGATAAAATGGGGAAAATAGGATGGAGAGAAATACATAGTTGATAAATCATTATTGTGAAAAAAAATGTTTACAATGAGTTTCCTCTGATAAAGACTTCATTTCTGAAACATATAGGAAAATGAGTCAAACTTATAGAAAGAAGAACCTTTCCTTAATTGCTAAATTGTCAAAGGATATGAACAGGCAGTTTTCATACAAAGTAATCAAAGCTCTCTGTAGTCATATTTAAAAAATGCTCTAAATCACTATTGATGAGAGAAATGCAAATTAAAACAGCTCTGAGCTACTACTTCACACATGTCAGATTGGCTAATGTGACAGAAAAGGAAAATGACAAATGTTGGAGAGGATGTGGGAAAATTAGAACACTCATGTACTATTGGTGAAGTTGCATACTGATTCAACCATTCTGGAAAGCAATTTAGAACTATGCCCAAAGGGCTATAAAACCATGCATCCCCTTTGACCAAGCAATACCACTACTGGGTCTGCATTACAAAGAGATAAAACTCAAAGAGGAAAAGCACCTATGTGTATAAATTTTTCTTTTATGAATTTATTTATTTTTAGTTTTCAACATTCACTTCCATAAGATTTTGAGTTCCAAATTTTCTCCCATGTCTCCCCTCCCCCCAACCCAAGACAGTGTGTAATTTGATATAGGCTCTACATATACACTCATATTAAACTTATTTTCATATTAGTCATATTGTGAAGAAGAATTAGAACCAATAGGAGAAATCATGAGAAAGAAGAAACAAAACAAAAACAAAGAGAGAGAGCAAATAATATGCTTCAATTTATATTCACATTCTATATTTCTTTTTCTGGATGTGAATTGCATTTTCCATTGTGAGTCTTTTGGAGTTATCTTAGATTCTTGCATTGCTGAGAAGAGCTAAGTCTATCAAAGTTAATTCTTGCACAGTGTTGCTGTTATTGTGTATAATGTTCTGGTTCTACTCACTTCACCCAGCATCAGTTGATGTAAATCTTTCCACATTTTTCTAAAGTCTGCTTACTCATCATTTCTTATGGAACAATGGTATTCCATTACATTCATATACCGCAACTTGTACAGCCATTCCCCTACTGATGGGCATCCCTTCAATTTCCAGTTATTGGCCACCACAAAAAGAGCTGCTGTTCATATTTTTGTACATGTGGATTCTTTTCCCATTTGTATGATCTCTTTGGGATACAGACCTAGAAGTTATATTGCTGGGTCAAAGTTTTTATAGCCCTTTGGGCATAGTTCCAAATTGCTCTCCAAAGTGGTTGGATCAGTTCATAATTCGACCAAGAATGCGTTAGTGTTCCAGTTTTCCAACATCTTCTCCAACATTTTTCATTTTCCTGTTTTGTCATGTTAGCCAATCTGATAGGTGTGATGTGGTACCTCCGAATTCCTTTAATTTGCATTTCTCTAATCAATAGTGATCTAGAGCATTTTTCATATGACTATAGAGAGCTTTAATTTATTCTGAAAACTGCCTGTTTCTATACTTTGACCATTTGTCAATTGGGGAATGACTTGTATTCTTATAAATTTGACTCAGTTCTCTCTATATTTTAGAAATGAGGCCTTTATCACAGACACTGGTTGTAAAAAAAATCTTTCCCAGTTTTCTATTTCCCTTCTAATCTTGGTTGCATTGGCTTTGTTTGTGCAAAAACTTTTCAATTTAATGTAATCAAAATTATCCATTTTGCATTTCATAATGTTCTCTGTCTCTTGTTTGGTCACAAATTCTTCCATTCTCCATAAATCTGACAGGTAAACTATTCCTTCCTCTCCCAGATTGCTTATAGTATCAGCTTTTATATTTAATCGTGTACCCATTTTGACTTTATTTTGGTATATGGTATAATGTTGGTCTATGCCTAGTTTCTGCCATACTATTTTCCAATTTTCCCAGTAGTTTTTGTCAAATAGTGAGTTCTTATCCCAGAAGCTGGAGTCTTTGGATTTATCTAATAGTAGATTACTATAGTCATTGACTAAGTCTTGTGTACCTGATCTATTCCACTGATCCATTGCTCTGTTTCTTAGCCAGTACCAAGTAGTTTTCATGATTGTGGCTTTATAATATAATTTAATATCTGGCATGGCTAGGGCACCTTCCCTTGCATCTCTTTTCATTAATTCCCTTGATATTTTGGAACTTTTGTTCTTCCAGATGAATTTTGTTATTTTCTAGCTCTATAAAATAATTTTTGGTAGGCACTGAATAAGTAAATTAATTTAATTGTCATTTTTATTATATTATCTCGGTCTACCCATAAGCAACTGAAGTTTTCCCAATTATTTAGATCTGACTTTATTTGTGTGAAAAGTGTTTTGTAGTTGTCTTCATACAGTTCTGGTGTTTGTTTTGGCAGGTAGACTCTCAAATATTTCATAATGTCTATAGTAACTTTAAATGCATTATTAATACTTCCTCCATCACTGTCTTAGATGTAGATAAACAGCAAAATAATAAATCAAGCTCTGATATGTAGCGTTTGCTGAACAACTGATTCACTGGGCCAGTTCAAGCTGGCTCCAGCACACCCCTGGATAGATGTAAAATCATCCAGTCAAATTACTTCCTAAGGATACAATATGGGGAGCATGCTTAGATATCTATCCATCTATGTGTCTATCTTTAGGCAGCTAGGTGGCACAGTAGATAGAGCACCAAAAATCCAGAGTTCAAACCCAGCCTCAGATACTTATTAGCTGTGTGACCCTGGGCAAGTCATGTAACCTCTATTCATCTCAATTTCCTCATCTGTGAAAGAGGGATAATAATAGCACCTACCTTCCAGGGTTGTTGTGAGGATCAAACGAGACAATAATTGTAAAGCACTTAGCCCAGTGCCTGGCACATTCATAGTAAGTATTATATAAGTGTTAGTTGTTACAATATTGTATTGACAACTTATGATTTTATCACAATCATTTCCAACTATATCCTTCACCCACCCAGAAGACACATAATGGCCCTCCTCTGCCCTCTTTTTGGGAGGTAATCTGGGTTAAGTTACTTGCCCAGGGTCACACAGCTAGTAAGTGTCTCAGGCTGAACTTGAACTCAGGTCCTCCTGACTCCAGCTGGTGCTCTATTCACTTCACCACCTAGCTGCCTCAGCTCTTCCCTTTTAACAAAGAAAAGCAGTTAAGTAAAACTAACCAACATGGTGAGCACTTCTGACAACGTATGTACCATTCTACACCCATAGTCCCCTACCTCTTCACCAAAAAGAGGGAGGTGCTTTCTCATTTCTCTGGGGCTACGATTGCCCATTATAGTTACATTATTATAACATTCAACTTAATTTTAACATTCTTTTTATTTGTATTATAATAGACACGATGTATTTCTCTATCCTTACTTACTTTGCATCTAATTCTATTCAGGAAAGTCTAATTTTCTTCCTAGATTTTGAGGGTATTCTTGTTCAGTCACAATTAGACTAAATGGCCTCTCAAGTCTTTCCTATCTCTAAGTTGCTGTGATTCTGTGAAGCCTAATACTCTTATCTAACTATGTAGGAAACTAAGGCCCAGAAAGAAAAAATGAGTTGCCTCAGGTCACACAGCCATTTTGTAGCATAGCTAGTACTCAGGTTTCATTCTTTTGATGGATTGTCCTTAATACACTGCACAGTTTCTGCACTTGGGGCCCCATCACCAAAGGGGCATTTCTGAGGAACCCGCAGCATCCCACCTTACTTCCCCCCCTAGCACCAGATTCTCCAGTCTTGGACCTTTGAATACGAGACTCAGAGGCAGGAAAACCCTGTGATTCTTCCCACTGGAGGCTTCTGGGTCCTACTCAGTCCATACTCCTCATTTGGGGCTGGCAGCAAGGTAGGTGGAGGCAGCCCTAGCATGAGAACAAAGTCAAAGTCAGGAAAAAGAACTGCTTTCTAGCCAAAGCTGAATAAAGGAGATTCCCCTGTTGAACGAAACCAGAAGGCCACTCCTGCACCATGGGCCACTCCCAGCATCTGCCGAGGACCGCCTAGTGTGGGAGGGAGGGGAAAGGGAAAAAAGGGAAAAAGCCTGGCCCTGGGAGACAGAACAGGAGCCAAAAGGTGGGAGGCATGATCAGAAGAAGGACACACACAGACATCCCTAGCCACATGGGCAGGCCTACAAGGACATTCACAGACACACACAATGGCACCAAGCCTTACAAACCTAGAGTCACATATATTCACTGGATACAGTCAAATATTGATATATTCACATACACAAGAACTGGCATATATAGACACACATACAGAGATAATCAAACACTCAGAAACACTTCCATTCACACACAGACACACACATACACACACACACTCATTCCAACACATATTCATAGACACTTGGACACACCCAGACATTCCCGTATTCACATACATTCCCATAAAGATTCAGCCAAGCTCTCTCTCTCCCTTTCTCTCTCTCTCTCACACACACAACACACACACACACACACACACACACACACACACACACACACAGTGTGGCCTAGTCACAGATGAGACAAACTCTGTTTCTTGGTACTCTATATGTCCCCTCCCCAGGCTGGTCCCTAGAATACCAGGCCTGAGGGCCCAGCATTCAGGCTCAGCGCTCTGCTATTTCCAGGAAAGGGCCCTCTTTCTTTTTATTTTTTTTTGGCCTCAGGGGTTCCCCATGGGGGAAGATTTACAACTAAGGTGTCTGTGGTTGTGTTTGTAGGAAGCGAGGCCTCAAGCAATGTGCCACTAGGTTTAGGGTCAGAACCACTGGGGTGAACCCCAGCTCCGTTACTTAGGAGCTGTGTAATCTTAGACCTTCCATCTTGGGTAACACAGTAAGTAACTGACACACGTATTCTGTTTTTCTTTCTATTTCCTGATCTGTAAAATCAGAATGTTGGATTAGATGACCTGAGGTCCATGAAGGAGACCTTTGGAAAGCCTTGGACAGGGGGAAGGGGAATGGTCCATGAACTAGATGAGAAAAATAGTTGCATCTTTATTTTATTATTATTATCAATATTTTTGTATTTATTAATATTTTTATATTTATTTATTATTTTCATATTTATTAAATTTATATTTATTATCATTATTTTCAATTATTAAACTGAAATTTAACATTCCTTCCATTGTTTCAAAACCTCTTTCTGAGAAGGAGTCCATAGACTCATCCAGGCTGCTAGAGTGGCCTATGCCACCTCCAAGGTTAGGAACCCCTGGACTAGAGGGTCTCCAGGGTCTAGAATTCTCTGATCCTAGGACCAATGGGCTTCCTCAAATGGTATCTGTCCCAGACTGACAGAGAGGGGTCTCTGTCAATCACCTCCCTCTCACTTAGAGAAGGGAACGTTCCCCACAGCTCTGGAGCCTCAGGGAAGCTGCATGGGAAAGAGAGAAACCAGACAGAGTAATAGGACCCTGTGAGTAGATCCCAAGCCAGGCTTCCCTCCTGCCTCTCCCCTCCCCCCACCTCCACCCCCCACTGGCCACCCCCTTCCTATTCTTGGTCCTGAGAACTATCCCCTCCAGAGAATTCTCTGAGACCTCACAGTGGGTGGGGAAAGGGAGGAGGACCTGTCCCAAGCGGAGCTTCCCAGGCTGTGACTCATTCGATAGCTCCCCCAGCCCCCAAGTCTCACGGTTTCTGCAAGACACTACGGCGGCAATTTAGCTCTATTTTAGGCACCAAAGGAGGAGGGAGGGAGAGAACAATGTGACCTTTGTGCAGCTATGACCGCAACTGGTGCCCACCCTCCTGGAAACAAGAACACTTCAGTTGGCAGGAGCCACCGTGGTAGGGCAAGGGTTTGGAAGAGGGTCGGGGAGGGGACAGAAAGTGGGTTTCAATGAAAGACAACTCTAGCCCTGGCTCTGCCAACTCATTAACTGTATGACCTTGAGTAGGTCACTGGCTGCCTCTCTCCAGGTCTGTTTCCTCATCAGTAAAGCGGACTAGATGAGCTAACATCCTAAGATCACTTCCAGTTCTGAATTTCTTTGTTCTATGTTGTAACATTCTGTTCTAAGACCGCCTTTCAGCTCTGATATTCTAAATTCTAAACTCTAAAACCTTAAAATACGATATACTTACTAACCTTGTAACTTTCAGTAGATCACTTCTCTGTTTCCTGATCAAGTTTCTGTTTCCTCATCTTTAAAATGGGTGTAATAATACAACTATGGGGCTGTTATGAAAATCAAATGAAGTGGGATGGCTAGGTGGCACAGTGAATAGAGCACCGGCCCTGGAGTCAGGAGGACTTGAGTTCAAATCCGGATGACCTTGGGCAAGTCACTTAACCCCAACTGCTCTCCAAAAAGAAAAAAAAAAGAAAATGGCATGAAGTGGTTCATATGTAAATGCAAGGAACTACCCTCAACACTTTTATTACACAACTCTTACTTCATACTCCTAGTTGTGGTATGAGGGGAAAGGCTGGAATCAATCAATTAATCTACAAGCATTTTATTTACCATCCAGTATGAGGTTTGTGATGGGGAACAAAAAGACAAAAATTAAAGTCTCTGCCCTCAGTGAATTGGGAAATGCCTAAGGTAGGAGATGGCAGCTGCTCTGAGCTTTAAAGAAAATGAGGGACTCTAGAAAGAGGTGAGGAGGGTGTGTATTCTAGGTAGCTTGGACAATTAGTTAAAAAATCTGGAGGCAGGAGTTTCCAGGTTGAGTGACTTTTTACTTAGCAAGTTCAGAGATCTTATCAGCCACAATCTATTGTTTTTAAATTTTTATTTATTTTATTCTGAACTTGAGAAATAAAACAAGCATTTCCATAACACAGTAGAATAGGAAAAAAAGATGATTGTACACAAAACTGCAAATCTATTATGTACAACTTGCCATTCCTTTTAAACATATAATAAAGTTATCATACAACTTTCTTTTTTTCCCTTTCCCCCTCCCCCACCCCACCCTAGAAATACCTACCATTAAACATGAATATATGTGTATGTGTGTATATGTATATATATATATAAACTATTCTATACATACTTCTATTTACCACTTCTTTCTCTGGATGCAGATGGTATCTTCCTTCATAGGTCCTTTGTAGCTAATTTGGGTATTTATGATAGTCAAAACCACTTAGTCACTCAAAGTTGTTCTTAAAACAACATTGAAATTGTATACAATGTTCTCTTTTTTCACTCTTCTTTATTTTAGAACAAATAGGTTCTTTTCCTTTTTCCCTAATCATCTTGGGAAACAGACAATCTATTTTAATGGCAGAGGAGAAGTAAACTATGGTGGTGACAGAAGGAGGAGAGAGGAAGGAGAGGAGACACAACAGAGTGGAGTGGAAAGAGGGCTAGAGTCAGGAGGATCAGAAAACCTTGGTTCTGGTGCTGGCTTTGCTCCTCTCTCCCTGTGGCTGTGTGGTTTGGGGCTGGTCATGTAATGCCCCTGGATCCTAGCTTCCTCACATATTAAAATAAAAGGGTGAGACTTAGGTAACTTCTGCTTTCAATTCTGATTGTTCAGAAGTCTATGTCAGATCAGATTCTGAAAAGCATTAAGTGAGGATTCTTGTGCCTGACCCATCCAGGCAGGGATGGCTTTAAGGCTGCAAGCATGAGAGACTTGGTTGGGAGAAGGCGATTGTCTGTGGTCCCCCAGGATCTAAAAATCCAAGACTCAGAGCCGGAAGGAACCTTAGATGTAATCTAGCCCATCCCCCTCATTTTATAGATGAGGAACCTGAACTTCAGGGTGGTTAAGTGATTTCCCAAGGTCACAGGCATACCTTGGAGATATCCAGGGTTTGGTTGCAAATCACTGCAATAAGGTGAATAATGCAATATGCTAAGTCACGAGAATTTTTTAATTTTCCAGTGAATATAAGTTATGCATACACTATACTGTAGTCTATTAAGTATGCAATAATATTATGTCTAAAAAAACACCCAATGTACATAGCTTAATTTAAAAATACTTTATTGCTAAAAACTTGTTCTGTGAAGTTTAGATTCAGTCAAAGGGTCACACTTGAGGTCCTAGATGGACACATATGGCCTTGTTCTCCACCCCTGGTCTGAACCTTTAACAAGTTGTAATCTTTTCTTTGATGGAGGGTCTTACCTTGATGTTAATGGCTGCTGACTGATCAGAGTGGTGGTTGCTGAAGGTTGGAGTGACTGTAGCAATTCCTTAAAATGAAATTTGCTGCATCAATTGACTACCTTTCACAAAAGATTGCTCTGTGGCATGCAATGCTATTCGATAGCACTTTTCCTATGGTAGAACTTTCAAAATTGGAGGCAATCCTCTCAAACCCTGTGGCTGCCTTATTAACTAAGTTCATATAATATTCTTCAGTATTGTTGTGTCTTAGGGAATAGGGAGGCCTGAGGAGAGGGACAGAGACAGGATCGATGCAGTAGTCAGAAAACACACAATAGTTATTAATTAAGTTCATCATCGTATATGGGCACGACATTGTGCCCCAAAACAGTTATGATAGTAACATCAAAGATCACCGATCACAGATTACCATGATCAATATAATAATGAGAAAGTTTGAGATATTGTGAGAGTTACCAAAATTTGACCCAGAGACACGATGTGAGCATGTGCTGTTGGGAAAATGGCGCCAACACATTTGCTTGACATAGTGTTGCCTTCAATTTGTAAGAAAAAAAAATGCTGCATCTACAAAACCCAACAAAGCAAAGCACATAAAATGCCTGTGTCTGGAGCCAAGTCCACCGACTCCAGATCCAGCATACTTTTTTCTTCTTTTTTATTTCAATGAATAAATGAAAAAAAAATAAGTACCTACTATTTGCTGAGCACTGGGGAGTGCAAATTCAAGCAAAAAAAAAAAAACCTCTACCCTCAAGTAGTTTATATTCTAATAGAGAAAGACCACACATACCTAGGAATGTGGGTGGTCAAGGAAGAGGGTTTGGGGAAGGGAAGTCAGAGGGGAATAGTCAATGGAGTTGAAGGACAACTGATTGACTTAAGCTTATAAGGAAGGCTAATGTTGCTTGGATTCCTATTCTCTGACCTAGAAATGAACTTAACAAACATTAAGAAACATGAACATTCAATATATAAAGGAGAATAGAAAAAAGAAGATTTTCTATGAAACTATAAACTTCTATTAGTTGTAGTTTTTTTGAGGAGGGGAGCTGTTAGAGGTAGGGTTGATTCTATCATCCTGTTAGTTCAGGTTTGATTTGGGGACAAAATGAGTCACTAATAAATCACAAATTAATTAAAGGAGATTTATTTAGCACTAGCATGGCAAGAGTATGTAATGAGCATACAGTTGTTCTTAACTTCAAATAGACTCAGATCAGACCCATTTGTCTCTGTGGAAATGTGTCTTGTCAGCGGGGACGGTGACATTCATGGTCTTCAGAAACCCACCAAGTCTATGTGGGTGGGGATTGTTGATGCCTTTCGATGATCAAGAAGGGAAACAGTGACCAATTAAGTCCCAGATATAGCTTTGAGCAAACATCTGGGGTGGGAGGAAGCTTGGTCTGATTACAGGGAATTCAGGAGGTTAGATAGTTTCTGACCAATCAATTCCTCATCCCTTTCCACAGCTGGCATAGTCATGGAAAGTATCAGATAACGAGGTATTAAATTAACTATAAATGTGCCTCTATACACTGAATCTCTTTACAAAGTGTACAAATTTTTTCTTTGATTTAATTGTAAGGGGCTGATGCCATTTAAAAGGCTGGCAATGCCATCATGGCTCTTTAAAAACAATTCAAAGAGCTTAAGAGGAGTCATTTTGAGAAGCTTTGAGGCCCAGTTGAGGGAGCAAAAATTCGTATTTTCCAGACAGACATGGACATATAGAGAAAGTCACTGGAGACAAGAAGCAGCTTCAAGAAGTACATCATCTGGGGGTGGCTAGGTGGCACAGTGAATAGAGCACTGGCCCTGGAGTCAGGAGGACCTGAGTTCAAATCCGGCCTCAGACACTTAACACAAAAATCTAGCCCTGTGACCTTGGGCAAGTCACTTAACCCCAATTGCCGTCCAAAAAACCCCAAAACAAACAAGAAGTACATCCTCTGGTGGCAGAGAATGTGACTTTTACTTCAATGGAGAACTGGCCCTTGCTACTAAGAGTCAAGCTGTGAAGAAGAGTCATGAAGAGAGGAAGGAGATTGAGATCGTGCAGTACCAGAGCCATGAGTTGCCTTGGTCATATGTGTTCCCCACATCTTATACCCTACCATGTTCCCTGCCATTATACCCTAAGTCTATGTCCATTCTTCCCATAAACACTGTATGTATTTGTGGGAGAGTGAGCTACAGCCTTGTGGGTAGTGAATGTTTTATAGCTGCTTTTATTACTACATAATCTTAGGTATCTAAGTGATGCAGTGGGTAGATCACTAGACTTGGAGTTAGGAAGACCTAAGTTCAAATCCTGCTTCAGACACCAGCTGTGTGACCCTGAGCAAGACACCTGACCTCTGTTTACTTCAGTTATGTCATCTGTAAAATGGATATAATAATAGCAACAGGATTGTGATGAGGATCAAATAAGACATTTATAAAGTGCTTTGCAAAGCTTAAAGTGCTATGTAAAAACTAGCTATTCTTAATAGTAAATGTTCTTGTTAGGAACTAATCCTTTCTCTAAGCTAACTGTTAAGGTGAAATTCACCAGTGGGGGCCCATGAACTATAGATTTAAGAGAGCAGATGCACAAAGTACCCCAGAATTTGGGAGAGTAGTATCCATCCTGTGGGGAGGTAAACCAGAGGAGGTGTTGCTAATGACTCAATGGACCATATGAAAGAGAGCCCAGTCAGAAGCTAACTCCTCCTCTTAAAAGTCCACTGAATCACCAGCATCTTCAGTTCAGAAGCCAATAAGGGAAGTGTCATCATCTCACAATACAGATCTTTTAGCCCTGAGCCATTCATGATTTGAAGTGGTCCCAGAACTCCCACATAGTCGACTATATTCAGGAACTGAAGCTCTGAGACCTTGTTAGACTGTAATTAAGTGTATATTACATTTACTATGACAGTACAAGATCTGCTCTGCTTGTCTGGATCTCTTTTTTTTTTCTCCCTTTTTGGTACTTTTAAAAATGTTTCAGTGATGTTTTTTTCTTTCTTTTCTTAGCAAAAATATCACTACCCATCCATTTCTCCTCATAACTCTATTCCTCTCTAAATAAAAGCCCTTCCTTGTAGGTATAGTAAAGCAAAACAAATTCATACATTAGCAATGTCTGAAAATGTGGGTCCCCTCTGTCCCATCACCTCTCTGTTAAGAGATGAGAAGCATGCTCATTTTTTGTCTTCTGACTAAATCAATTGGAATTACTTCAAAATTTTGCATTTCTCTTGTTATGGTCATTTCATTGATAAGACTTCTTAGTCTTAAAAGTGTTTTCCTTTACATTATTGTGGTCATTGTGTAAACATCCTACTGGTTTGGTGCTACCTCGGTTCATATAAGTCTCAGGTTTCTCTGAATCCCTCCCTCTTGTCATTTCTTATGGTGCAACAATTGTCTGTTACATTCATATAGAATTGTTTGTTCAGCCATACCCTAATTGATGGACATTCATTTTATTTTCACCTCTTTGCTGCAGCAAAAAGTACTGCTAGAAATATTTTTATACTTAACAAGTTCTTTCTACAGGTTAACAACTGGCTCCCAGGAAAAACAAAATGTCCAACCCAGCACACTTTTAAGTTCAATCTTCACTATTCACATTTTCTCCATCATTTTCTTAAGTTTGGATAATCAACAAAACAAGAAGTCAAGCTCTGGTCTGTAGCATTTGCTGATTTTTGAGGTGTAAATGCTCACACTGAAAATTTAACAATTTGGTTCTTTCTGGCATGAGCTGACTCCAGCACACCTCTGGTCCTTTCCCTCCATATCATGGAGTAGTGGAAAGAATGAGTGGTTTGGAGTCGGATGACTGGATTCAAATCCCAGCTCTGCCACCTTTGGGACTTTGGACAGTTCACTTATCCCTTTTATGGCTCAGTTTCCTCATCTTTGAAAAATGAGGGGAATTTTACTAGATGGTCTCTAAGGTACCTTCCAACTCTCTATAGCTCTGATCTTATGATATCTGAAGTATACATCTACATTGTGTCGAAGGATATGCACAGTTTAACAAGTTTTTGGATAAACTTTCAGATTGCTTTCTAGAATGGTAGGATTAATTTGCAACCACCCAACAGAGCATTTATGTACCTGTGCTCTTACAGTCCTTCCAACAATTGTCATTTTCTTTTTTATTGTCACTTTTGCCCATTTGATAGGTGTGATGAGAACCTCAGAAATGAGTATTTTATTATTATTATTGATTATGATTTTTTCATATGGTTGTTGCTAGGTTGCATTTCTTCTTTTGAAAATTGCTTGTTCATAACCTTTGGTTTATTTGATCTTTAGGGTATGCCTGGCACACTCTTTATCGCCATTACTGTACTATTGAATGATGCTTTCAAGACAAAGGACAGTTCTTTGATAGTCTCCCTGAGAGATCTTGGGTCACAGGATGTACACTAGAAGGGATCTCAGAGATCACCCAGTAAAATGCTTTCATTTTACAAATGAGGTCAATAGGAGAGTGATTTGCCTGCCGTCACACAGCCAGAAAATAGGAGAGCCAGGATGTGAGCCTGTGTCTTGCCATTCCAAATCCAGTGCTTTCCACTACACCCCACATGACTTCCTTTCTTGGAGCAATGAGGTCAAACTTTTCTGGTCTCTACTCAATTTTCTAGGAGGTGAGGAATAGAGAAGAATATGGAGTCAAGATAGATGAGTCTGTGAGTGGGAATTGTTCTCACAATTGTAGAAGATATGCCAATAAAAGTAGCAACAAGATACTTCCTTCATAATCCTAGGATGTACTCACCCACAAATATGTAAAACATCAGTGGTATGACCAGACACATGTAGAGAATACCTTTAGAGAAGTATACATGTGAGGGCATGCACAGTCAGGGTGCACATGTGGAGGGCATTGTATATGGGGAACACATAAAGTTAGGGTACACTCACAGAAGGGCCACTTATGTCCTTGGACTATTGTCTGCTGAACTGAGCATGGCTATATACTGCTCTGCTGTGGTCTTTGTGAACTGATGCTTCACCAGATGCTACTGACCCGGATACCCATCATCTCCAGGTTCTGAATAGACTGAAATCTTTTGCCCTTTCCCCTCTTCAAGGCAAGAACAGTTTTTTTTTTCAAAAGCATAGTCTTTTAAAAAACATTTTAAAGTTGTTTATTTAGTACTTTGTTTTCCCCCAATTATGTGTAAAAACAATTTTAACATTTGGTTTTTTTTTTTAATTTTGAGTTCCACATTCTTTCTCTCCCTTCTCTACTCCCTTGTTGATAAGGCAAGCAATTTGATATAGGTTATCTGCATGTGTAGTCATGCAAAACATATTTGCATATTAGTCATGTTGTGAAAGAAAACACAGACTCCCCCCCCCCCAAAAAAACAAGAAAAATAAAGTAAAAAAAAGTATACTTCAATCTGCATTCAGATTCCATCAGTTCTTTCTTTGGGGATAGATAGCATTTTTTGTCATAAGTCCTTCAGAATTGTCTTGGAGCATTATGTTGCTGAGAAGAGCTAATTCATTCACAACTGATCATTGTACAATATTGCTGTTACTGTGTACAACTTTTTTCTGGTTCTGCTCATTTCACTTTGCATCAGTTTGCATTAGTCTTTTCAGGCTTTTCTGAGAGCAGTCTGCTCATCATTTCTTACTGCACAATAGTATTCTGTCACAATCATACACCACAATTTGTTCAGCCATCCCTCAATTGATGGAAGCCCCTAAATTTCCAATTCTTTGCCTCAAGAAAAGAGCTGGTATAAATATTTTTGTATCTATGGGTCTTTTCTCTTTTTATTTTTATCTCTTTGGGATATAGATCTAATAGTGGTATTGCTGGGCCAAAGGGTATGCATGGTTTTATAGCCCTTTGGGCATCATTCCAAATAACTCTACATAATGGTTGAATCAATTCACAATTTCACCAACAATGCATTATTAGTAACTCTAAATTTGTCATTTTTCTTTTGTTATATTAGCTAATCCAATAGGTGTTAGGTAATAGTACTTCAGAACTGTTTTTATTTGCATTTCTCTAATCAATAGTGATTTTAGAGCATTTTTTCATATGGTGATAGCTTTGATTACTTCATCTGAAAACTGCTTGTTCTTATCCTTTGACCATTTATCAGTTGGGGAATGGCTCTTGTTTTTATGAATTTGACTCAGTTTTCTCTATATTTGCAAAATGAAGCCTTTTTCAGAGATAATTTCAGTAAAAGATTTTTCACGGTTATGATTGCTAACTGCATTTCCTCCTTTTATTCCATTCTCTCTCTCCTTTCACCCTGTTGTCCCTCAGAAGTGTTTTGCTTCTAAGCATTGCCTACTCTTAATCTACCCTCTCTTCTATCAGACCCCCTTTCTTTGATCCCCTTCCCTTCCTACTTTCCTGCAGGGTAATGTAACAGC
Source organism: Pseudochirops cupreus (assembly GCA_028627135.1). Classification (NCBI taxonomy): domain Eukaryota; kingdom Metazoa; phylum Chordata; class Mammalia; order Diprotodontia; family Pseudocheiridae; genus Pseudochirops; species Pseudochirops cupreus. The sequence goes on from CM053581.1 coordinate 255,335,176, forward strand.
AATCAGTTTGGCAGATACTTAGTACTTAAGTGCTAAGTATCTGCCAAACTGATTGCTGTTAAAGTAAGAAAGATTTCCATATCCAAATCAGTGTGCATGTTATTCCCTCTTTGAACAAATTCTGATGCTAAGGTTCGAGCATTCCACCACCACCACCACCTCCCCCAAATTTCCCTCCACTGTAAAAGCGCTTTTGTGCCTTTTTTGTGTGAGATAATGTACCCAATTCTACTCCTCTCTTTTCCTTTCTCCCAGTGCATTCCTCTTTCTCACCCTATACATTTTTCTAGATAACAATTCCATCATATTCAGCTCACACCCATGCCCTCTGTCTATGTATACTCCTTCTAACTGACCTAATAATGAGAAAGTTTTTAGGAGTTATAAGTATCATTTTCCCATGTAGGAATGTAAAAAAGTTTTACCTGATTGAATCCCTTATGATTTCTCTTTATTGTTTACCTTTTTATGCTTCTCTTGGGTCTTGTATTTGAAAATCAAATTTCCTATTCAGCTTTGGTATTTTCAAAAGAAATTCTTGAAAATCCTCTACCTCATTGAATGTCCATTTTTTCCCCTGAAGGATCGTACTCAGTTTTGCTGAGTAGGTTATCCTATACTCTTTAAAAGCCACAGGCTTTTTTCCAATTCTTTTAGAAAACGTAGAAATCCTTGTCTAGAACCCAGTAAAAGGCTTCTGAGTTCCTTAGAACAAAGCAACACTAGGGCCTAAGCTCTTTAGAACAAAAATAAAGATCTTGCTAGATAACTGCAAATAATGCACCCAGACAGAATTTTCTCTGGACTCCTCTTCCCAGTTCCCAGTCTTGGGTCTATCTGTTAGAGACTTCACTCTATACTTATGATGAACATGAAATATACTTCCCAATTTTCAATCTCTGAAGACTAGGGGGAAAACAAAATAATATTGTTTGCCCAGTAACTACTAACACCTTTGGAGTTTATATATCTCCTAGTTTTTGAACCAAAAGTATCTTATATTTTCTCACATCAATAATTGGGTGGGAAAATAAATCACAGAGACTAAAGTAATATAGATTACAAGCATGTAGCACTTTGTATAAGACTCTGTGATATTAATAGGAATTGAAGATTTTCCCTGCCCATTAATAGACCTCACCTGGAGCCCAATAAGAGAAGCTTGATTAGGGGAGGCTTGCTTTTCAGGAAGGCCTACACTTTTTGTTACTTTGTAATTAAGTAGTGGGTCATGAGGATTGAGATGTCCTCTGACCCTTAAGTGTATATATAGTCTGAAGTTAGCATTTTGCTTGGGAGCTCACTCATGGCAAGAGTGTTCGTGTGATGAGACTCTGGTTAGCTGTTAAGGAGCCCCGTGGCTTTAAAAACCCAGATGTTGGTGCTTCTCTCTTTGCTAACTATGTATATATGTAATGGTGAGACAGTTGGATCTGTCTGTTGATCTGTGATGTATGTATTATTTGGTCAGATGGTTAGAAGCCCCGTCTGTTGGTCTTTATGCTATTATTTCTGATTGTAATTTCTGTTTGTATCTTCATTGAAGTTCAGGGTGCTGACTTTTCCCTCTAAACTAAGTAAATTATATATATACTTGTATATATATATATATATTACATACATATACTTGACTAAAGTAAGAGTGTTGACCCCTTTTGAGTTGCTTTCCTTTAGAAAAGCAGATCAAAGAACTTGTGCTAGCAGCCCTCCTCTGTGCCGGTGTTATTGGTCTTACACCCCCACAGCAGCTGTAAGTAGCATTGTTGTTAGAGACTCTCCCTAATTAGTGGAGAGAATAATGACTTGACCCTGTATGCCTATGTGGAGAATAAAGCTGATTCGAGAGCCTTAGAGAGGAGAGACCTTCCTTCCTTCTTTGAGAGAGGACATAGGCAATTCCAGACTCTTTTCCAGACTGATTCTGTGGAGGGAAAGAAAAGTAGATGTCATTCATGAGGAGGACTTGTTATTTAACATGTCCCTGATTTCCAGCTCCCCTCTCTAGAGACTTAGAGGAGTTTCCCATTGTTTGAGATTAGGACTTCTCTTTTGGTTGAGCTGAAATATCTTGCTTCCAGGAGGAGAGTTCATTCCCTCCAGATATCTTCTGTTATGTTATAATCTATAGAACTCTGATTTTTGTTTGCTGTTTGCTTGGATGAATGTGTTTGCTCACTTTTAACTATTTGTGATAATCTTTTATGTAACTAGCATTTGGATCTTTAGAGGGGAGGGTGAGAGAATGGGCACATAGGGGTATAGAAGGGTGTTTAGATTTATGGGAATGGGAAGATTGGAGAGGGATCTTTGGAGGGACTAGGCAAGTCATAGAAGGGCAAGGTAATGGGTAAAAGTAAAGTAGAGGAGGCAGGAGGGATAGGAAACAAGAGATATGCATATACATAAGAACAAAGATCAGGAGTAGAATAGGTTTGGGAATGTATATGTCTATACATATATGTATAAATGTATATGTGTATGTATATATTTATAGCTATAAAGAAACATATCTAAATTTTACTGTAGCTTTCCAGGGGGTGGGGGAGAGTATGTATATATTTGCAGCTATTAAGACACATATTTAAACTTTTTGGTGGCCTTCTAGGAGGGAGGGTTGGGGGGAGGGGAGAAAAAGAACAAAATAAAAAAGTATATAGCAGAGAACAAAAGAAAACTCACAAGGAAGCAAAAAAAAGATGGACAATGCTCAACACAATGAGTATTATTTATCACATAGGCTTTCTTGAAATGAAAATTTACTGTTTTTTGAATCCTTTTGTATGTTCTGCTACGCACGTGACATACTTTTATTTCTTTCTAACTTTGTGTTTAAATTCCCATATTTAAGTTTATGATATGTTTTTGTTCCTTTTCTCTATTCTCTATTTGCGTTCTGGTGTTTGAGTCTAAAATAAAATTTTGGGGAAAAAAAAGAACTCCAAATGGGGTCACAAAGAGTCATACATGACTTAAATGACTGAATGACAACAAACCAGGAAAGAGATTTGAACCTAAAAACGAATCATTACGCTAGACTAGCAATATTTAGGGGGACAGATAAGTATAACTCTAGTACAATAGCCCCATCTCTCAGAGGAGAACAGAGCAGCTAGCCTGATGGTCCCTTCTTTTGTTTCCTCTAGGCAGTAATCAAAATCTCCCTTGAAGAGCAAGAAGGTGATTCTAGAAATATCTATCAATGCCTTTCCAAGAGCTGAATTTAGAAAAAACCATGTGGACATATATTATGTACATGGGCAACACATACCCTACCCAAACTAAGCAAAGGTGCTAATATCATCTTCTTTTCTACCTGCCTAATTACCTTCTTGACTTTTTCACATGCAGATATATCCAGCAAAGGCTAGAAAGGCACTTTGTCCCATGGCCTTATATGATGCACATACTGTTTTTCCCCCCAAACTGTTTCTCTAAGGGTTTCTTTTTTTTTGTCTCTGCATCCCCAAACTATAGCACAATGCACACATAATAATTTCACCATATTCTTGTTGAATGAATGGATGAATGAATAATTCCAAATGGATGTCTAGAATGATTGGACTTCATTCTAATAAAAGTTCCTTGAAAGTAGAAATTGTTTAATTATTCATATTTGTCTGCCCAGTACCCAGGACAGTACCAGCTCTCTAGTAGTCACTTCATAAATGCTTGTGAGTTGGTTGATTGACTGAACTGATTCCAACAGTGTAGTAGCGTACCCATCTTCCCACTGCCTCTACATTGACCATCCCTGCTTTGTGTCCCTTTGTCCATTTGTAGGGTGAGATGAATGCTCTCTTTTATAAGAACTTCTTTTCTTTTTGGATGGGGGAAGACAGGGCAATTGGGGCTAGGTGACTTGCCCAAGGTCACACAGCTAGTTTTGTGTTAAGTGTCTGAAGCCAGATTTGAACTCAGGTCCTCCTGATTCCAGGGCTGGTGCTCTATTCACTGTACCACCTAGCCACTCCTTTTTATAAGAAATTGAAGTTCTGAAGGAAACAGATTCAGATAACTTAAGTGAGTAAGAGAACTAGGAAGTGATGGAAGTCATTCCCCTTGGAAAAGGTCTCTGTTTTTTGTTTTTTTTCCTCCCACTTCATTCATTCATTCATCTATCTATTTGTTTTTAGTTTTCATCATTCACTTTTACAAGATTTTGATTTCTAAATTTTTCTCCCTTCCTCCCCTCCCCCCTCCCCAAGATGGCATGCAATCTGATGCAGGCTATACAGGTACAGTCATATTAAACATATTGGAAAAGGCTTTTGTGATGAGAGCTTCAGACATTGTAGGAGGTAAGGAAACTCCACTGCTCCGTAAAGAGAGTGGTTGTGATTGGGTGGGAGGTATCTTCTGAAGAGTTCTTGCCAAATACCCTGGCAGAGACCCTGAGGGGATGATAGCCTTTTCTGGGGTTATTGGGTCCCAAGGAACCATGATTCCTATGAAACAGGAACAGAAAAAGCTTCCAAGAAACTGGAAAATGACTTGGCTTTCCCAATGGTTCATCCTTTTCCTCTTGGCAAGTAGATTGTTCTTTCCTACCCTCCCTATCCCTCACCCACCAGTTCAGCATCTACATAAAGAAGGATGGGTGACTAATGAGGCCCAACCCTATTTGATTTCTCTTTAGCTGCCAGCCCATTCCTCCAGGACTTGCTATTGTATACTGGGAGTTCTGAGAGTCCATATATGGGATTGCAAATTCATTTGTTGTTCAGTTGTTTAACCATTCATGATACCATTTGGGATTTTCTTGACAGAGAACTGGAGCAGTTTGTCATTCCCTTCTCCAGCTCATTTTACAGATGAGGAAACTGAGGCAAACAAGGTTAAGTGACTTGCCCAGGGTCCCACAGCTTGTGAGTCTGAGGTCAGATTTAAACTCAGGTCTTCCTAACTGCAGGTTCTATCCACTGAACCACCTAGTTGCCCTATAAGTTCATATGACTTAGCTAGAAGGGATCTTAAAATTTATTAAAGCCAACTGTTCCAGGGCTGTAAAGCATAATTCTGCCTGGGGGGTGGGAGGATGGATGAGATCATCCATTCTCCACGTATCTTTCATGGGCTGCTAGAGTAATCTTCCTAATTCTTCAGTCTGATCTTGATCAAAAAAAAAAAAGTCCAGTGTGTGTCCATTACTGTAGAAAGCCAAAATACTTGATTTTGGGGGGTCACTTCTTATGCAGATGTCTTGGAGAAGAGGGTTTTGGACTAGGGCTTTGCAGCCTGCTCTCTTTGCAACCTCTTTGTTATGCCTTTAAAAAAAGGCTAACTGATTTTCCAAAGACCTGTTGGCTTTCCCAAGACTTTTTGGTGCCTAGAATTAAGGAGCCTGATTTTATCTGAGCTACTTCCAGGCTATGGCAGACTATTGTAATGATAAAACTGTGATAATATCCCAGGATGTGACAAACTAAGCTTATTGATGAGAATACTGGAAACTTTGTCTTTTGGATCTTTAAAAATCTTGTTCAAATCATCATTAGATGGAGTTCATGGTTCTTCCCTGAACTACCCACATGGCCTGGTCACTTCTTATTCACATCTCTGATCATGCTTAGTGCTGGACACTGAGCAGCCCATGACACATTACCTACTAAAGACAATTTAAATATTGACTTTTCACATCAGTCCCCTTCACATATTCTGTGTTCTGGCCAAATTGTACAAGTGTCTCTCCCCTTGTCCTACTTTCTCTCATCTCTACTTCTCATGCTACTCCTCAAGTCTGGAGTGGATTTTCTTTTACTTCCTTTCACTTCCATCTGTTAAATCCCTCCCTTCCTTCAAGGCTCAGCTCTGATGCACTCTCTCCCTCCAGCCTTCCATGAAATTTTCCTACTTCTTCCCCTACTTCCAAAAAGATCACTCCCTCCTCAGATTTCTCCTGGTACTTTGTCTGGATGTCTCCTTTGTCCTGGGCACACACCACCCTATCTCTTGCTTATCTATAGATTATGTTGCATTGTCCCTCTAGACCAGTGGTTCTCAACCTTCCTAATGCTGCGACCCTTTAATACTCGTATATGGGCATATCTGCATGTGGGTGGACCTGTCTTGAGATGGATAGAGGAGCAGTGTCTCAGTTCCTAAGACCATCGGAAAGATGTGTTTTCTGATGGTCTTAGGCGACCCTTGTGAAAGGGTTATTTGACCCCCAAAGGGGTCATGACCCACAGGTTGGGAACCACTGCTCTAGACTGTAAGCTTCTTGAAGGCAGGGATGGTGCCATTTTCATCTCAGCATCCCTAATACCCAGCACATGGTATGCCCAGCAGACTTACAGCTTATTAAGTGTTTTTTTTATTTTAATTTTTTGCTTTTTTTTTTGGAGAGTGGAACATAGGGCAATTGGGGTTAAGTGACTTGCCCAAGGTCACATGGCTAGTTTTTTTGTGATTAAGTGTTTTTTTAATTGAAATTTCTATGTTGAATAATGATGGCAATCATTGCTATTGTTCAAGGATCCCCTCTTATCCTCCAAGAATCTAGGGAAGAAAGTCTAAGCTTTGGTTTCAGCCTGGAAAAGAAAGTAGTACTAGTAGAAAACAATGGTTAACTGGTACTCTAGTTACAGTTCTCTTGTTGAAGGCAAGCTGGGTGGTGAAGTGGATAGAACTTGGCCTGCCATCAGGAAGATCTGAGTTCAAATCCTGCCTCAGGTACTTACTAGCTGTGTGACACTGGACAAATTACTTAACCTCTGTTTGCCTCAGTGTTGTCATCTGCAAAATGGGTCTGATAATATCACATACCTTCTAGGGTTGTAGTGAGAGTCATATAAGATAATAATGGGTATAGTGCCTGGCACATAGTAGGAGTTATATAAATGCTAACTCTTATTATTAGCTATATAACATCGGGCAAGTCAACATTGATTGTTTGAGCTGGAAGAAGCCCTAGAGCTGGGGGTCTTGGATGTGTATATATAAAGGTTAAGAACCCCTGCCATAGAGTGTTTGGGCCGGAAGATCTTAGGATGTAGAAAGTTAGAACATAAGACGTTAGAGTCACCGCAGAAGAGGCTTTAGAACATGAAATTTTAAAGAAGAATAGAGTGTCAGGTCATAGAACACAGGATGTTTGAGCTGGAAAGCACCATTTGTGATCATAAGCCCCAGTCATTTCATTTTATAGATACTGAGATCTACATATGGATTTGATTTGATATAAATAGTGATGCTTCACTTTGTAGAACTGAGGTCAGAGGAGGACCAATGACTTGCCCAAGGTCCCATAGCAAGGTAGTGGCAGAGTGAGGACTAGGACTCTAGTCCTTTTAGGTAGCTAGGAGCTGCAACGGATAAAGCTTTGGACCTGAAGTCAGAAAGACTCAAGTTCAAAACTTGCTTTAGACACTTAGCTGTGTGACTCTGGGCGAGTCACTTAACTGCTGTTTGCCTCAGTTTCCTCATCCATAAAATGGGATAATCATGCCCATCTTCTTCCAGGGCTATTGTGAGGATCAAATGTGAGAATATTTGTAAAGCATTTAGTGCAGCGCACTTCCTGGCACATAGTAGGTGCTATATAATAAATATTGTTGTTGTTCAGTTGTTTTCAGTCGTGTCTGACTCTTCCTGACCCCATTTGGGGTTTTCTTGGCAGAGATTCTGGAATGGTTTGCCATTTCCTTCTCCAGCTCATTTTACAGATGAGGAAACTGAGACAAACAGGGTTAAATGACTTGCCTAGGGTCACACAACTAGTTAATTTCTGCAACTAGATTTGATCTCATGAAGATGAGTCTCCTTGATTCGAAGCCTAGCGTTCTATCCACTGCTCCTCCTAGCTGATGAAAAAAAATAATCACATGGAATTTAGGCCCCTTGGACATGGATGATTTTAGTCCTCTCGACCAGACACATTTCTACTGTTGTTGTTCAGGCCTTTCAGTAGCGTCCAACTCTTTGAGATCACATTTGGGTTTTTCTCGGCAAAGATACTGGAGTAGTTTGCCATTTACTTCTCTGGTTCATTTTATAGATGAGGAAACTGAGGCCAACAGGGTTGAGTGACTTGCCCAGGGTCCCACAGCTAGTGTCTGAGGCCAGATTTGACCTCAGAAAGACAGGTCTAGCTGACTCCAGGCCTGCCACTCTATCCATTGTGTCACTTATCTGCCCTATTTTTATTATTGCCTTCCTATTACTATTACTACCTTCTTAACTCCCTGCCCATTGTCCTTTCCATGCCACCACATTTCCATTGTCTTGGTTTTCTAGACTTTGCTTTCAGCTTCTGAGCCCTCTGCCCAGCAGCTGTCTTCCCCTTGTCAGATGGGACACAATATATCAAGTTTCACCAAGGAAGGACAGTGCCAAGTGAGCAGGGTTGTGGGGGTGTGCTCCAGTAGGGCGATGGATGCCTTAGCACATCTTGCAGCCTCCTTCCCCTTCCCCTTTCCCTCTAGCCTGTGATCTGACACTGTCCCAGCTGTCCTCCTGCCTCCCACTCCTCAGCAGTACCACCACTGGGTGCTAGTTAAAAGAAAGAAGGTCCCTTGGAAAGGGAAGAACCAGCTCATGTCCATCATTAGGGCGATGGGCTCCCATAGAACTCCAGCTTGGAATTTCCTTATCTGTCAAAGCAGAAGGTTAAGCTAAATGACCTTTGATGTTCCTTCCAGCTCTGTCATTCTGCATTTTAGGTTCTTGTTGGCTTTAGCATTATATTCTAGCATTCTGGCTTCCAAGTTTTAACATCTTGCGGTGTAGTGGAAAGAGTGCTGGTTTCGAAGTCAGAAGATCTAGGTTTGAGTTCTGACTTTGCACTTATCAATTGTGTGACCAGAGGCCTGGAACGTTACAAATCTGTTTTTCATCTCTGAAGTTGGGATGATAATCCTTGTACTACCTAGTATTCTACATTAGAACTCCTTTTCTACACTGGTCTTGGAGTCAGGAGGACCTGAGTTCAAATCTAGCCTCAGACACTTAACACTTACTAACCACGTGACCTTGGACAAATAACTTAACCTCAATTGCCCTCCAAAAAAGCAAAAAAAAAAAGAAAAAGAAGTCCTTTTCTACTTCTAACGTTCAGTATTCTAGATTCCTTTCCATCTAGAACGTCCTGTGAGTTCCTCCCAAAGAGGGTGGCTTAGGTACTTTGGACCCCAAGGCAGAGATTCAGGAAATTAAAATTCTGAGTGATTCCTTACAGGTCACACAGTTAGAGCTTATGATTAATAATCAGTGACTTTTAAAAAGAGCTTTAAGGTTTGTAAAACAGCTTTATCTTGCTTTCTCTTCACAACAGCCTTTTGAGGTGGTTCCTATTCCCATTTTTCAGATGAGGAAACTGAGATTATGTTACCTGCTCACACTGCTATTAATTGTCAGAGGTCTCTCATGATATCAAATCCCACATTCTTTTTTCTATACAATGTTGCCTCTCCAGATTCAAGTCCTTTGGCTCCTAGGTTCTGGCCTCTCATAGGTCTGTCCACCAAAATCTACCCTTGATTTTTGTTCCCTTTCCTTCCAAGAAAAGGAAGCCTGTTATCGTATATCCTTTGCCAAGACTATCAGATTCACAGGCTGAGTGGGAGAAGAGGGACCCCAGGGAGCTATTGGATTCCTCCCTTGGATCAAGGCCCAACTGCACCCCTTGTTGAACTCAGCTACTGCCCCTGGAGATTCGGCAGGGAGCCGCCACCAGGCTGGTGCCTCTCATCAGCCTCCTGTCATCAACAGCGGCTCCAGACAAGCTCACCAAGGGAGAAACTGGCAGAGAGATCTGTGAGCAAGACCTTAATCAGGGAGGATCCTCCTGCCCAGCCCTGGAAAACTAAGAGGGAAGTATCTGCTGAACACACACACAATAGAGGAATGTTTTCCTAGACAACTGAAGATAGTAGAGTGCAGAGGACAGAGCACTAGCCTTGGTAGTATGAGTTTGATTCTATGCTCCATCACTTAGCAGCTCTGTGATCCCAGAGACCTTTGTGAGCCTCAGTTTTCTCATCTGTAAAATGGTGCTTGTCTTCCTTACACCATGGGTTTATGTGAGTAAAGTGCTTTGGAAGAAGGAAAAGGAGAAAGAAGGAGGAGAAGAAAGAAGGAGAAGGAGAAGGAGAAAGAAGGAGGAGAAAGAAGGAGGAGAAAGAAGAAGGAGGAGAAAGAAGAAGGAGAAGGAGAAAGAAGGAGGGAAGAGAAGTTTTTCCTTACTTCTAAAATGAGATTACAATAACACCTACCCCCCAGGGATGTTGTGAAGATGAAAGGAGATAATCTATGTAAAATGGTTAGGGTAATGCCTGGCCAATACATAGTAAGCACGATGTAAATGTTAGCTATAATTGTTTCCATTATTATTAATTTATCTATCATTTTAAGGTTCGTGATGCACTATACATGTTATTTCACTTACTGCTTTGTTGATTATCTAGATTTAAGAAAGTGGTGCAGAAAATGTTAATAATGGGGAAAGGAAGAGAATAAGCATCTATACAGCACTTACTATATGCAGGCACTGTGCTAAGTGCTTTACTCAGATTTATCTTTGAGTCTTACAACAACCCTGTGAGGTTGGGTCTATTATAATCCCCATTTTACAGATGAGGAAGTTGAGGCTTAGAAAGGTTAAATGAATTGCTCAGGGTCACACAGCCAGTAAGTATCTAAGGTGGGATTTGAACTCATCTTCCTAACTCCAGTTCAGAATGCTTACCTAGTTGCACCACCTTAGCTGCTGCTATATTGTAGTCCTCAAAGAGCTATGAAAATGTGAGTCGTTACTGTATTCTCCAGTGAGAATTCATTTTAAATGGGTCACCTTAGGATTTTAGAGCTAGAAGTTATTTTAGAAGGCATCTAGTTCAAAGCCCTCATTTTATAGATTATGATACTGAGGCCCTGAGAGGGAGGATAACTTGAGAAGGGTTATATGGGTCATGGAGTTGAGATTTAAACCCTTGTTCCCTGACTCTACAGCCACCACCATACTCGGATGCTAATATAATATCCTACTGGCATTTAATTAGTTTCATTCTCTACTTTCAACAACATTTTTCATTTAGGAAGAGTAACAAGAAGAAAAATATGCTAGTGGACTTAACAGATTCCCCCCTCTCCCACTTAACCATTCTTCTAGGAACAGCCTTTTTTGATATGAAATTTATAGATTTAGACCTTTTAATATGAAATTACCCTCTCCTCTCAAACACCTGGGGCCCTAGGATCATACAGCTTGAGGGCTGTTTTCTTTACATCTACAGAAAGGCAGCATGTAACTCTATTAATTATCCAGCCATAGAAAGTAGAGTGTTAGACTGCCCACCAGATGGTGCTCTATTTGAGCCAGCAGCCAGTCTTCGTTTTTTCCCCCCTGGAACATGGCTCCCATAGTCCTTGTAGTAGGCTTTTAAAGGATACTTTGCCTAAAACCAACTAGGCTATTCCTCCTTCTGTCAAATAGCATAACATCACTGCAGTGGAGGCACTAAGTAGGTTGGATTAACACTTGTAGGTCTGTAATGTTGCTCAAAATACTAAAATATGAAATTCATTGTCTATACCTAGTTTGTAAGCACCAGATTTGTCTGTGTTCCTTTCTTATATTTCATTTACTTTTGCATTCACAGATTCAAAGTCCCCATGCTCTGATCAAATAGTTTATTGTAAATGGAATAAAGTAAAAAAAAAAAAACTCTAAATCATGCATTCATTTATGGAGCTTTCTGCCTCCAACCATCTCCTAAAACTCCTCATGGTTGCCCCACCAGATCTTTGGGTAAGGTTGAAGGGGTATCCTGACCACAATCAACCATGGACTCATTGATTCATTCCCAGTTTCAGGATCATGGGCTAGAAGAGAGGGGAATCCATTTCTCCTAGCTCACAGCTCAGTGGGATGCAGAATAGCTGGTCATCCACCACTTTGAGTCTTGACCTCCAGTCCAGGCTGGCTTTCAGTTCCCTTGCTGTCATTTTGCTATGTCTTATTAACCACATGAATTATGATCTCTACACCTCTCTATACCCTTTGGAAACTGGTCACTTGCTTTGACTTCTCTCATGGAAGCCTAGAAAGGCAAGGCCATTTAATAATAAAATAGCAACAGCTATTATCTAGTTTTATCCTCACAGCAATCCTGGGATGGGAAGTAGTTGCTATTACTATCCCCACTTTATAGATGAGGAAGCTGAGGCAGGAGATGGTTAAGTGACTTGTCCAGAGTTACACAGATATCAAGTAGCTGAGACTGGATTTGAACTCATGATTTGTGACTCCAGGGTCTGCACTCTATCCATTGTACCACCTCGCTGCCTATATTTTGAAGAAATACAGAGAATGAATAATGGATATTGCAGTGTCTAGGTCAAGTGTTCTTTTCTTATTGCATGACTTCCTGACGACTGCTCACTCAGGACAAGACAGCGTCTGCCATCCTCTTTCTGTCCTAGAGATAGAGGATTGAAGCAGTCTCATTTGTGGTGGGATGTCATGCAAATTGTCCTCTGTTTATGTCCCTCTGTGCTCACAGAGGGCCCTGGGGGTCTTTAAAGGTGATACAGAGGCATTGGCAATATGAAACTTTTATTGTACAAAAAAGACAAATTAGTAAGTTATATGCTTTATGAAAGTCAAGTTTACTCACATTTTGCTGAGGGGAGCTGGTGGAAAGCACATAGGCAAACCTAGTGGGGCCACTACCAATTTATATTGTCTAATCTCAGCTGGACCCTTACTATAGCAAGCAATACTCCTACTTCTCTCTAATTCTTTCTCTAGCCTTCTCCCCACAGAGGCTGTTCCAAACCTTCTCTCCTCTAGCCTCCTCTATGACACCTCTGCCACCCTCTTAGCTAAGGACCCTGCCTCATACTTTAGTGAGAAAATAGGGACCATCCATCAATCCCTCTCCTCCCCTTCCTTACATCTCGAAATTCCTTCTCATCATCCCCTATTCTCTCCTTCCTTACTCTAGTCTGATTGTTAGATCAAAGGATATAAACAGTTTAATTGCTTTCCTTGCAGAATTTCCAAATGATATCTAGATTAGATGGGCCTTTCAAAGGCTCTTCCCATGAACCCCTTCAAAATTTCCTGTCTTTGGTTTTATCTTCTTTAAAGCAAAAAGAATGATTTTTAAAAATCTGAAAAGAACCAAATTGGGTACATCTCACAGCTACAGCTAGGAAAAAAATGTTCTTTATTTTTATCAGTCAATCTGCGTGGTATGAGGTGAAACCACAAAATTGTTTTAATTTACATTCCTCTTAATATTGAAGCATGTTGTTAAATGGTCATTTATATCTTGCAATTCTTTTGGGAGATGTTTATTTATGTTGTTTGATGTCAAACTATTGCAGTCCCTGCATATTAAAACATATTTTGATATAGTTCATTTTCCTATCGTCTTAATTTTGGATATATCTCTCCTCCTCTCCTACCCAACAAGCCATCAAAGGTTTGGCAAAATTCATCAACACATCAACCAAATCTTATAGTGTATAGAGCATTCCACCTTCATATATATAGGTGCTTACTTTGGTAAAGAAGAAAGGAAGGAAGGTACATTTTCTGAGCATTTCTCCAGGGTCAAGCTTGGTCTTATTATGATTTTGTAACATTCATTTTTGATATTTTGTTCTTTCCATTTACGTTGCTTTAGTCTGTTTTTTCTAGTTCTCTATTTTGTTTTGCATTAGTTCATATAAGTCTTCTCATAAAACTCTTTTCATCATGTTTCAGAGCACAGTAATATTCTATACTATTCCACAGGCTTGTGGTCTAGTGAATAGAGTATTGGACTTGGAATCCATAAGACCTGGGGTCATATCCTGCCTCATTCACTTCCTAGCTGTGTGGCAAGTTACTTAATCCTATTTGCCTCAGTTTCTCCATCTCTAAAATGAGCTGGAGAAAGAAATGGCAAATCCCTCCAGTATCCTTGCCAAAAAGCACCAAATGGGATCACAAATAGGTGGACGTGACTGAAACAACAACAGCTTAATGACTTCTAAGGTCCTTTGTGATCCTAGGATCTATGCATGTACCATGTTTTATTTAGTCTTGCCCTATTTCATAAGCATCTACTTTGTTTCCACATCTTTTGCTATCATAAAAAAGTACCTTGATGTGAATATTTTGGTTTGTGGGACATTTCTTTCTGTCTTGATCCTATGAACCAAACAATATGGACATTTTAGTCACTTTCTTAGCATTATTTCATTGCTTTTCAGAATGGTTGAAACAATTTATGGCTCTAACAAAAGTGTATTAGTGTACTTGCCGTTCTACAATCCCTCCAACAACAGCTGTTTCCACATTTTGTCATCTTTTCCAATTTGTTGGATATAAGGCAAAATCTCAGAACTGTTTTGATTTGTGTTTCTCTTCTTAACAGTGATTTGAAGCATTTTTCATGTTGTTCTTTATAGTTTGTATGCATATTTTAAAGAACTGTCTGTCCATATTCATTTACTGGGGAATAATAGTTCTTAGTCTTAAATGCATCTGTTAGTCCCCTATATATCTTGAATTTCAGGCCTGTATCAGAGATATTTGATGTAAAGATCTTTTCCCAATCAGCAACTTCTTTTCTTATCTTAGTTGCATTGATTTTGTTCAAAGCAAAGCTTTTAAATTTCATTTAATCAAAATTATCTAATAATTTTTTCTGATCATTTGCATTCAGGGGCATGCTGGAGTCAACTAAGTCTGGCTCTTGAGAGGGGAGCTGATGTGTTAAGTTTTCAACGTGAACATTTTCATCTCAAAAAACAAAAAAAAGCTACAATTAAGGGTTTGATTATTTTATTAATTGCCTAGACTTAAGAAAGTAATGGGAAAATGTGAATAATGCAGATCCAACTTAAAAATGTGTCATGAACACATTTTTTGGAGAGTCAGTTGTTAAACATTTGCCAGGTAGATAGATAGATACAGATACACACATATGTATCCCTCTCTATCCATGTGTATATATACTTTCATGACATTCTAGTCAAACTGAACGCCCTTCCTATTTCCCTGACCTGGTCTAGGCTCCTCTCTTCCTCTGTGCTTTTACTCACACTGTGCTCCATGACCAACACACAGCCTCTTCACATTCTGATCTGTTGAAATGCTTCTCTTCCATTTACATAAGTGCTTTTAAGTTTGTAAAGCACTTGAACACATTTTCTCATTTGTTCCTGCAACTATTTGAAGTCGTTAGGTGCTATTATTATCCTCACTTTACAGATGAGCCTCAGTTTCAAGGCCATGAGAAATTAAGTGACTTGCCCAGGGTTGCACAGTTTCTGTGTCTGAGGCAAGATTTGAACTCAGGTCTCCCTGACTCCAAGTCCAGTGAGTTACCAGTTACCAACTGTGTCACCTAGTTGTCAATCCACATGCCAGGTATTAAAATTACTTGAAGACGTCCCATTCCTCTTATTAGATTGTATGATCTGAGGGCAGAGATGGCACTTTAATTACTTTTTGTATCCCCATCTTTTTTTTTTGAGGGGGAAGGTAGGGCAATTGGGGTTAAGTGACTTGCCCAAGGTCACATGGCTAGTAAATGTTAAGTGTCTGAGACCAGATTTGAACTCAGGTCCTCCTGACTCCAGGGCCAGTGCTCTATTCACTGTGCCACCTAGCCACCCCATGTCCCTATCTTTTTAAAAAAATTAATAGTATTTTATTTTTTTCCAATTACATGTAAAGACAATTTTCCACATTGATTTTTTGGAAAATTTTGAATTCCAAATTTTTTTTCCTTCCTCCCTCCTCCTCCCACCTCCCCAAGATGTCAAGCAATCCAATATAGGTTATACATGTGCAGTCACGTAAAATGTATTTCCACATTAGTCATGTTATGAACAGAACAAAAGGAGAAAAACACATAAAAAACCCAACCACAACAAAATAGTATGCTTTGATCTGCATTCAGACTTCACCAGTTCTTTCTCTGGATGTGTATTTCCCCATCCTTGAAAGAAGGATTGAATTTACAAACATCTGATTGACACATAACATTTCAGGAAAACACCTGTTGGTTAAAAAAGAGAGAGGCATCTGCAATAAGACCCTGGGATCTCATCTTACTTCTGCTACCATCATGACCTTGGACAGTCTCTTCCTCTTTCTCAGTGTCAGCACTGTGCATAATTCTGTAGCACTTGGTATTGTAATTTGTCAGTGGGTCTCTGTGGGTCTCTTTTTTTTTTTTTAAGGAAATCTGTTAGTTACTTTATTTTTTTTATTTTTTTTTATATGAGATTCTTTATTAAATTTTTTTGAGTTACATCTTTTCTCCCCGTCTTTCCCCCGCCCACCACCCCAAAACAGCCATCCCGGTATTTCCCCCCTCCCCCAGTTTATTCTCTCCTATGTCACTTTTTGGTAGGGCAGGATGGATCTCCCAACTGCAGTGCCTGTGTATCTCAAGTTCCAGTTGGATGTAGTCAATAATAATAATAATAGTTTCATATATATATATATACACACATACACACACACACACACACACACACATATATATATATATACATACAAAGATAGATAGATAGATACACATTCATAACATTTGATTATGGAACTC
>CM053581.1:255352225-255417653 GCA_028627135.1 Pseudochirops cupreus
CGTCCAGGCCTCTCAACGCGAGAGCTCTGGCCTGAGAACAATCGCTCAGTCCCCCTGCTGCCTGCAGGCTGCGGGAGGGAAGCTGCAATGCCGAGGGGGGTGCAAAACCTCTGCCTTTCGCTTTTCCACTCTGGAGGCCTTCTGGCTGGACTGCTTATCTCCCCCTTTCACAAATCCCACTCGTAGCTGCTGCTAATCCGCTCACCTGAGAGGCTCCTCAGCTATTCCTGTCCAGCTGCCCCCAGGGCACAGCCGTGGCTTCAGGCCAGGCTGGTTTCAGTTCGCAGTGCTGATATGGTTCCTCGTAGCTGAGCTGACTTTAGTGGGAAGTATCTTTGTGTGCGTTTTGGAGTTCCAGGATTGGTTTAGAGTCTTATTTTATGGGTATTTTGGGGTGGCTATGTGAGAGCTGCGATATGTTGCTGCTGCTACGCCGCCATCTTGGCTCCGCCCCGCCTGATTCTATCTTTACACCCTCCTACTCCTTCATCTCTTCTCCCCTTTGTCCTAGTTTTTTCCCCCTACATGCTTCCTTTTTGTTGCCTTGATTTTGTTTGCTATGGGGGGGTAAAGGCACCAAAGCCACCTGCTCTGTACCCTGGCTCCCAAGGAGACATTACTGTTCTCAGTGCTGCCACCAGACATCAATCACATTGGTTCCTCTCTCCAAGAGTCAAGACATCCACTTCCTCTCACTAAAAAAGTTGCCTGAGATAACTTGGCAGCAGGACAAAGGCTCCTTACCAGCCCTGACTCTTGATCCTACAGCTGTGAATGGGTAACAGAAAAATATACAGTGAAAATGAAGGGGGTTGCTTGGGACAATAACTCATAAACTCATAGAATGTTAGAACTGGGAGGAACCTTGGGACATGAAATGTCAGCAGTGGAATGGGCCCTGGAATACAGAACATTAGAACATAGAATGTTAAGAATCAGGAAAAGACCTTAGAACATAGAAAGTTAGAATATAGAATCTTAAGGTTGGAAAGAACAGAGAATGTTATGGTTAGAAAGGACTGTAGAGGTCATGTAGTCCAACCCTTTCACAGGACAAATTGCAGAGAAGTAGTGACTGGCCCAGGCTCTCGTTAGCTGACAAGATCTCATGCTTCATGAATTGAGTACCAGTTCGATGTTGCTTCTACTACACTATCCTATTTAATTTCTCCCTAGGGATTATCTCCTCCCACCATCTGATTGGGCTTTGAAAATTTTTAATCCTCGCTTACTGTAAGACTAGCCTGGTTCTAGAAAGGAGAGGTTCCCTCACCTTTTCTTTTCTTTCTTTCTTTTTTTTGTGTGTGGGCAGCTTTTGCAGTTCATTTATGGAAGAGTTCAAATTCCCAGTGTAATCATGATCAGCCTAGAATCTGGCTGACTTTTGCTTGGGCTGTAGCCAAAAACCACACAGCCAAACCAACCTTGGTCTCCAAGCAATAATCTTTTAGCCTTTCTCTCCACAGGGCTGTCACAGTGATGGGGTGAAGCAACATACAACATGACCACAGCATCTCTCTTTATCCCTGGGCTCTGGCCCCAAACCATAGAAACAAACCAAGCACTTACTTAACCCCTTCTCCCCACCAGGCTGTCAGAATGATGGTCAAACACCACATGAAGTTAACCACAGCATCCCCTTTTATCCCACCTCCACATTCCTCACCTATAACTTCTCTCCTACAATTCTGCAAATCTTTAATTGAGAGGCACAGCTGGAAGCAGCTGGATGCCTACTAAGGGATAGTAATAACATTGCTGTAGGACTTTAAAGTCTATATGGCACTCCTCCCCACCCCTACCCCTCAACAATCCTGTGAGGAAGATAGTATAATATGTTATTCCCATTTTATGGGTTAGGAAATTGAGTCTCAGAGGAATTAAGTGGCTCACAATCAGTCGGATCTGTGTCTTAGAGACCTATAATTGAATAAAAATACCAGCTCTGCCACTTATTACCTTTGTGACCTTGGCAAGCCACTGAACTTCTCTGACTTCAGTTTCTTTAACTAAAAAATGAGGGGGTTGGGTCAGCTGGAGCCAGCT
Source organism: Pseudochirops cupreus (assembly GCA_028627135.1). Lineage (NCBI taxonomy): Eukaryota > Metazoa > Chordata > Mammalia > Diprotodontia > Pseudocheiridae > Pseudochirops > Pseudochirops cupreus. The sequence goes on from CM053581.1 coordinate 255,354,272, forward strand.
TGAAACAGAAAACTAATTTTCATTCACTGTGAGCATATGACACCTGGGAGATCAGAACTCAAAAAAAATCAAGGCTTGATTTATTGTTTTGTTAATTATCCAGACTTGAGGAAAGTGTTAATAATGCAGATTAAATGTAAAAGTGTGTCCCATTCCCCTCCTCCCCATCCTCCTCACAGAACTGTTGTTACCATTTACCAGCACATCCTGCCAAGACGGCTTCTAAGTTCTCTCCCCACTTTAGAGCTACCACCTTGTACCCAGCTCATATTTGGGAAGGGAGGCAAGGGTGAATTGTAGTGATTCACCTTAATACCAAGTGAGGGAAACAGAGAATGATGGAATGATAGTGTTGGAACATAGAATCTCAGTGCTGGGAAGGACCTGGGAACAATAAATTACACATACATATGTATGGTAGATGGAGCAGTAGATGAGAGTACTGGGCTTGGAATCTGGAAGACTTATCTTCCTGAGTTCAAATCTAGCTTTAGACACTAGTTGTGTGAGCCTGGGCAAGTCAGCTGTTTGCCTCAGTCTTCTTATCTGTAAAATGATCTGGAGAAGGAAATGGCAAACCACTCACTCCAGTATCTTTGCCAAGAAAACTCCAAATGGGGACATGAAGAGCTGGACACGATTGAAATGACTGAACGACAAATATATACATATGTCTAAATATATGTATTTAGCTAATACCTTAAATTTTTACCAAGAACTTTCTAAAAACAACATGAGATAGACAACACAACGATTAGTATTCTTATTTAACAAGAGTAAACAGAGGCTGAGAGCTGTAGAATTTTGCCCCAGAGCCAGGATATGAACCTCAGTCTCCTAGTCCTAAATCCAGATTATTTTCCATCATACCTCAAGAATACAAAATACTAGAACACAGAATGTGAGAGCTGGAAGGAACCTTAGAAGTTGCTTAGTTTCACCCTTCATTTTACAGAGGAAACAAGGGCTGGATGCACGGGTGTTGGGGTGACAGAGGGGAAGGGGGAGTCAGACCTTGTCTAGACCAGGTTCTTCCCCTAGCCTCCCCCGTCTTTGATGTGCTATTTATCAAGGGCACATCAGCATTTCCTTGCCTCCTTCCTGTTCACACATCAGGCCTGGCCCTGGAACAACTCCCAGTAAAAAGGGGAAGGTGGACATTAGGGCCTTGCATCCCTTTCAGAGTCCTTGCCATTGGCCTGGCCAGCCCAGCAACATGGGAGGGAGAGGGTGGATGGGTGTCAGGCTTCTTGCCAGAGAGAAAGCCTTGGTTCCCACAGGTCTTGTTGGCAATGTCAGATTCCTGCAGCTGTTTGTCTGCTGTGTGCCTTTTTTTGGCAAAGCTGGGTAAGGAATAAATATGGGAACATAGAGCCAGGTTGTGGCTCTTCTTCCATTCTGCTGGGCAAAGGGGAGCACCTGATGCTGGGGAAGTCCTACCATTGTATGTGGTAGGAGCAGCCCCAGAGAAATCCTCAGACGTTCTATCTGGACTCTTGACCACAGGCTCAGTTTAAACACTGACAATTTAAGGTCTCTTCTTTGACGTCCTTCATAGCCTGTGTTCTCAGATTCCTTCCATTTTTAACATCCTATTTTCTTTGTTTTTCTGCTTTCTTTCTTTTTAGACAATTGGGGTTAAGTGACTTGCCCAAGGTCACATAGCTAGTAAGTGTCTGAAGCTAGACTTGAACTCAGGTTCTTCTGACTCCAGGCCAGTGCTCCATCCACTGTGCCACCTAGCTGCCCCCTAACATCCTATTTTCTAAAGTTCCCTTTCTACTCTCTCATTCTATGTCATGTGATCTCACATTCCATGTTCTATTTCCCTTGCTAATTCCTAGCAGCAACAACATCTAAGGATGCTCAGTAGTCTCCTAATGTTATTTGTATCAGAGAAAAATCTGAATCCTTCTCAAGAGACTTACCAGCTGCATCCTCCACTTCATCCTGCTTTGTGGATTTGTAGTAGGTGATGCCCCGGATCACCGCTTGCTGGTGTGGGAGGACCCGGGGCCTAGCTGTGGCCTGCAGGGCTTTGCCCTTCACGGTGTCTTTCCTCACCTTCTCCACCTTCAGAAGCTTGTCTTTGGGAGGCCTTGGGACAGACTTGTCCCCAAAGTTTTTCTTGACTCCAGAATATTTGCTGGCTTCTCTGCCTTTCCCACCAGCCGTCTCCTAAGAAAGAAATAGGAAAAAAAGCTCCTAAAACTGCTGGTGGGGGCCCCTCTGACCCTAGTCAGGGGTTTGGAATTGGGGGAATAGGTTTCTAGTTGTCAAGTCAATGCTCAGGGTACCAGACCTTCCCATTATCCCTGGAGCAGTACAAACAGTAACTGGGTGTGGAAGTCAGGAGACCTGATTGTGTAATATATTGGCTCTACAATCGATCATAGGTAAGTCACTTCAGTGCTTTTTCTGTAAAATTACAGGTTTGGTCTAAGATGACCTTGAAAGTCTCTTCCAGCTCTAACATCCTATGTTCTATGCTCTAACATCCCTGCCAGGTCATTCTTACTTCAAAGTTAGATACCAGCTTATATTCTACACTCCAAAACTCCTTCCAAGATTTTATGAATCTTTCACTCTTTAAACTCAGTCTTTTACTGGTTATCACAACCTCACTGGGGACAGCTAGGTGGCACAGTGGACAGAGCGCCAGCTCTGGAGTTAGGAAGAAATCTTCTGAATTGAGACCCAGCCTCAGACACTGCCTGCCTGTGTGACCCTGGGCAAGTCACTAAATCTTGTTTGCCTCAGTTTCCTCATATGTAAAATGAGCTGGAGAAGGAAATGGCAAACCACTCCAGTATCATTGCCAAGAAAACCCCAAATGGAGTCATGAAGAGTCCAACACAGCTAAAACAACTGAACAACATGACCTCATTATTCCATTCCTAAGAGCAGTTTCTAGTATATGGGCATTTGGAGAGCTTGTTCCCTATTATTACAATGAGGACGAATAATGTTATTTTTATTGCTGCTCAGATGATGCTGGTGTTAACTCACTATAACAGCAGGGGGGCCCTATTGGCCAAGTCCATTATGTAATCTATTGTTGAAGTAGATTAGCACACCCAATCGGGAGTCCAGAGATCTGGGTTCAAATCCTGGCTATGGCATTAATTCTTTGGGTGGTTTTGATCAAATCATTTGCCATGGAGGAGAAACCAAGCTTCTTTGCCATTCCTTTTAAAGGAAGCCCTAAATAAAACTTGAATTACGATTTTTTTTTTAATGTGAAGGATATGGACTAGCCTATTCTTAAGCTAATTCTACTCCTAACGTTTTATGATCTTCTAAGGCAGTGGTTCTCAACCTTCCTAATGCCGTGACCCTTTAATACTTGTATGTGGGTGTATCTGCATGTGCGCAGACCCACCTGGAGACGGATAGAGGAGCAATGTCTCGGTTCCTAAGACCATAGGAAATATGTGTTTTCTGATGGTCTTAGGCCACCTCATTCAAACCCCAAAGGGGTGGAGACCCACAGGTTGAGAACCGCTTTTCTAAGGGGTCCCTTCCAACTCAGATCTTCAATGTTTCTAGATCCCACAACTTACAATCTATGAAAACTCTTGATGGTATACAAATACTGCATATATAATCCAGTCCCCAATCCTGTCAATTGTCTTTTTTCCAAGGCAATGCATGGCTTTCATTTGATGTTTATTTTAAATTTCTACATTTCTCACGTAACATTATTGTCATTTATGATACTACTAGTTATACAGAACTGTAGAGTTGAAAGAACTCTGAAAAAACATCTAATCTAATTTGGACCTAAAGAGGAATCTCCTCTCTATCATTCTGGAAAGACAGTCTTTCAACCTTAATCAGTCAACCAACCAACAGAGCAAATTAGTTGTTAAAAAATTTTCTTAAAAAACTTTACCACAATGTGCAAATGAGTTTTTTAATCAGCTCAACAGGATTATAGAGCTTTGGCCACTGGATGAAGGCAGATGAAGCCACATAGGAGATATCTTGTGAATGGCTGAAAGAATCAGACATGTCTTTGAGCCTACGCTCAGAGGCAGCTCAGTGGATAGAGTCCTGGGCCTGGAGTCAGGAAGACCTGAGTTCAAATCCAGCCTCAGATACTTACTAGCTGTGTAACCCTGGGAAAGTCCCTTCATTTCTATTCGTATCAGTTTGCTTAAGTGTATAACAGGGGTAACGGCACCTCAAAAATTGCTGTAATTTGTAAAGTGTTTAGCACAGTGCCTGGAAGGTGTTGTTGCTACTGCTGTTGGGGAACTAGTGGCACAGTGGATAGAGCACTGGGATTGGAATCAGGAAGACTCATCTACACACACACACACACACACACACACACACATATGTATACACATACATATGCATGTATAGGGCATCTAGGTGGCACAGTGGATAGAGTGCCAGGCTTGGAGTCAGGAAGACTCATCTTCCTGAGTTCAAATACAGCCCCAGATACTAACTAGCTGTGTGACCCTGGGCAAGTCACTAAATCCTGTTTGTCTTGGTTGTTCATCTATAAAATGAGTTCCAGAAGGAAATGGCAAATCACTTCAGTATTTTGGCCAAGAAAATCCCAGGTGGGCTCACAATGAGTCAGAAAATGGGGATACTAAGAGCACCTTGCTATATTGTTGTAATTTGTAAAGCACTTAGCACTGTGCCTGACCAGTTGTACACACTATGTAAATGCTCACTCCCTTCTCTCATGCATAATATAGTAGCAGGCCAGTTCAGTGGTGGAGGATTCCAAATTATGGAGCTAAGGATTTCAGTTCCAGAGGCAAGCCCCTGAGAGGGAATCACTCTTGGGGCTGCGGGGAGAAAAGCATCTCCTCTCCCCCTCCCACCAGTTTAATTGGAGAGACTGGAGCAGTAGCAATCAGTGTCCAGCTAGGATCAGAGATACTGGACTGGTAGGAGACAATACAGCCAACTGAGTGACCTACTGAGGACAAGCACATGTGGAAAGATGGTCACCTGAGGAGGAAGCAAGCTTCACGGAGCAGAAGCCTTTGCTTCAAAGAAGAATGCTGGCTATGGACTAAAGAAAGGGCTTCCAGTCATAAAGTGCCAGAGTTCAGGAGTCATCCCTTTGGCACTTTTGTGCCATAGGGATCAGCCGGTCTATGTGCGCCTGCCTCCCGCTGGCCTCTCAATGTGAGCCTCCTCTTCCCATGGACCTGTATCTGTGAGAGAGTGTGCTCAGGGGAGAATCTTTTATACCAACCATTCTTAATATGCCAATGTAGTAAATGCTTTTGCTTAAAGCTAGTTAATTATGTTTGGCTGATTGTTAATAAGAAAGAGAATGGTGGGGGCTCAGGAGCAATGGTACCAGAAGTATAATCCCTCAGAGTTACCCCCTAGAACCTTGTGGAGGCTCTAACCTGGCACCAAAAGTTTTGAGAAGCAGCCAAGAAAGGATGCCTCACTCCTATTTGTTTGTGTGACCATAGGCACATGATTTCCTTAGTTTCCTCATCTGTAAAACGGGGATAATAACATCTGTTTGACTTACCTCATGAAGTTTTTGTATGGAATCAACTTGCAAACTGGAAAGTGTTCTAGGAACATGGGCCATTCTCATGATTAATATAATCCACGGCTCTGGCTTACCTGGGCTTTGCTCTCAGGGCCAGCAGCTGCATCTTTCTGCAGCAACTGGTAGCCCAGGCTGGAAATCTCCTTCTTAATACTCATCATGATGTCTGAGTAGTTCTCATAACGCTTCATCTGGTGGGTCAGGTGGGCCACGCTTTCTTTCATGAAATCATTTTCACGGCTAAGGTTTGTCTTAATGGTCTGCAAAGGACAGGGACAAGATGCATAACACTGTAGTAGAAAGAACAATGAACTTCTGGGTAGAAGCATCTGGGTTCAGGTCCTAGATCTGGTAGTAGCTGCATGACTTTGGGCTGGTCACTTCCCTTCTGAACCTGAATTTACCTATCTGTAGAATGGAAATAGTAATCCTTAAACTCTCTCTCCCAGGACTACTGTGAGGAAAGTGATTTGTAAATCCTGAGGGGTGTAGCAGACAGAGTGGCAGCCCTGGAGTCAGGAGGATCTGAATTCAAATCCAACCTCAGACACTTACTAGCTGTGTGACTCTGTCCAAGTCATTTCACCCTGTTTGCCTCAGTTTCCTCATCTGTAAAATGAGCTGGAGAAGGAAATGACAAACCACTCCAGTATCTCTGCAAGAAAACCCCAAATGGGGTCACAAAGAGTAGGACAAGACTGTAGTCCATAGCTCTCTAGTGGTGTTACAATTAGTATTGATGATTGCACGCTGGCATCTCTCCTGCCACTCCTTACTCCTCATCCCCTTCCCTCCTGTCCACCACCCTAGGGTGTTGTGTAGTAGACAGAGCAAAGGAACTGGACTAAGGTTGTAAGACCTGAGTTCAAGTCTTCCCTCTATGACTTACTAGCCATATAACCTTAGAAAAGTCCCTGTACTGTTCTGAGTCTCATTTTCCTCATCTGAAAGATGGGAAACGATACTTTCACAGGCTGCTTTCCACATGTGTACTTCCGCTGACTATACAACATCTCTGGGAGAAAAGCAGTACGTGTTTCATTCTCTTTGTTTTACCGATGGGGAGCCTGAGACTAAGTGAGCAAGTGCCAAGTCCCTCACCCAGGGTCACACAAGCTAGTGGCAGAGTTTGGACTCACACCCAGAGTTTAGGCTCACAGCTCTGGAGAGTAGGGATGGGTAGATGGGGCCTAGAGACCCAGCCAGTAAAGACAGAGACAATAGTAACTGCTCATGTTTTACATTTACAAAGTACTTTTCAGGTTTTCTGGGTCTCTCTTCTTAGGGGTGCTGTGAGGATTCAGTGCAGTCATTAATATGTGCTTTTTGCAAATAGCCTGGATAAAGTCAATGTTGATTCTTCACAGACCATAATATTCCATGACTGGAGGCCAGGGAGCATCACCAGAAGCAGCAGGGAGCTGCGGGATAAACATTGATTTGGAGTCAGAAAACTTGGGCTCAAATCCCAGCTCAGCCACTTAGCACCTTTGTGACCTTGGGCAAGTCACTTAACTTCCTTCAAATTCAGTTTATTCATTTAAAAAATAAAAGGGTGACCTCTCTAGACTAGATGACCTCTAAGTTCTATGTTTATAGTTCTCTCATAAAGTACCACAGGTCAGCCGTCATTATTGTATACATTATATTATTAGGATGTGAGTTATGAGAGTCCCTCAACCATATGAAATCTTTCCTTCCTTCCTTCCTTCGTTCCTTCCTTCTTTCCTTTCTTCCTTCCTTCTAACAGCACACGATTTTTTTCATAGCTTAAAAAAATGTGGTTGAGTCTTGATGACAAATCAAGTTGGACATTAAAGCTAGCTGGAGGCAGCTGGGTGGTACAGTGGAGAGAACATTGGACTTGGAATTGAGAAGACCTGAGTTCAAATGCTGCCTCACATACTAGTCTAGCAATCCTTAGCAAGTCATTTAACCTATCTACATCTGTTTTCCCATCTGTAAAATGGGGACAATAACCTGCCTTCCAGGTTTGTTTTGAAGGTAAAATAAAATCATATTTGTAATGTGCTTTGCAAACCTTAAAGCATTATATTGTTGTTGTTCAGTCAGTCATGTCTGACTTTTCGTGACCCCTTTGGGGTTTTCTTGGCTAAGATACTGGAATGGTTTGCATTTCCTCCTCCAGCTCATTTTACAGATGAGAAGACTGAGGCAAATTGGGTGAAATGACTTGCCCAGGGTCACAGAGCTAGGAAGTGTCTGAAGCTGGACTTGAACTCACAAAGAGGAGTCTTTCTGACTCCAGGCTAGTGTTCTATCTACTGAACCACCTCTCTGCCCAGCTATTGTTAGCCCAGCTAAGATCACTATTAATAATCCCAAAGTGGACATTCCACCGGCTTTGCCACTCTCTGGATTTCAGTTTCTTCATCTGTTAAATGGGGACAATGAGACCTGTAATACTGATATACTTCACAGTTGTTTCAGGCTCAAATGAAATGAGGGATAGGAAATGTAAATGTGCATGCTAATTAATCACTGTTAATTATTGAAAAATCCAGCTTCTCTCTCAGATGCACTGAGGGGGAAGGGGAAGGGGAAGGGCGTCCACACCGAAGCCAGGGGAGTCTGAGGGAATTGGGTGACAAGGAAGACTGGGCAGACTGGAAGGAGGGGCAGGAAGCCTGAAGGGACAGGGGCCTTTCCCAGCTGAAGCTCTGGTGGGTGGGGACAGGTAGCCGGGGCCTAGAGGCCCAGCCAGTAAAGACAGAGGACATTAGTAACTACTCATGTTTTACATTTACAAAGTGCTTTCATCTCCACGGTCCAGGGGAGTGCAAGAATGACTGCCCACACTGCATGGGTGAGGAAAATGCGGCTCAGTTACATTCACTTACAAACACTTATTAACTATTCACTATTGTGAACTGAGCCTCGGGCCCAGTGCCAGTAATACAAATCCACACACACAGGGTGCTTTACAAAGCCCTGCAAATGCTGTAATTGTTAGCTTGGTCATTATTCACTGTTTACAGAGCATTTTAAGCATTTTATTCACCTCTCACCTTCGCCTCAAAGCTACCTCTTGAGGTAGACAGTATATGTATTACTGAGCCCAAACTGAGGAAATTAATGCCCACGGAGAGGAATATCGAAGTCATGTAGCAGCTAAGTATTAGATCTAGGCCCATAAACCAGGACTCCAAGTTCAGTTCTCTTTTCATTCCCCCAAATGGCCTCTAATAACAATATTAATGGAGAGCTGTCCATGGATGTTCTTTGTCTCATCATTTCCTCCAGGCCAGGAAGCTGCCTAGACTAGAGGCAGATTTTGGGGGGTAATGAAGCAATGAGGAATTAGAACAACTCACACTGCTGCCATACTTGAATATTCAAATAGCATAAGGTAGGGAGGGCAAAGATTGCTATTAACATTTTCCAGATGAAGAAACTAAAGCTTAGGAAAAGGAAGTGACTTGTCCAAGGTCACATAGCCAGGCAATGACAAGAGGTGAGATTTGAACTCATTCATTCACTCAACAAACATTTATTAAGCCCTTTTTACATGCCAGGTACTATGCTAGGGAAGCCAAGTCTCTTGACTCTAAGACAATTCCTCCCTCTTTCCACCAAATCTCCATTTTGGTTCTGAAAGGATTAAGACTGACCCAAGAAGGACTTGATTCCATTTGTTTGACCCCCTGAATGGCAGAGATGGAACTCGTACTGCCTTCTTCCTTTTGCTCTAGATGCTCCAAAGAGGAGAAGGTATGGAAGGGAACACAGCTTTCTTTTCCTGGTAGCCTAGGGTTCCCAGACTCCAGATTTCATACCAACAAGATTTAGGAGCAGAGTGTACCCTATATTTGAACCACTATAGAATTTTGCTTCTGCTCCAGTCATTAGTCCCAAGCCCTGTTACCATCTTGGAGGAGACAGATCCTCTTACCTCTTCCAGGGTATTCATCTGAGAGGCCACTTTGTTGATGTAGGCATGGACTTTCATCAGGTCCATACTATACAATGTCCCTTCCAGGAGGTCGACCATGGACTGGAGCTATAAAGAAAAAAGGCCACAGTTTTCTTCCAGATCTCCAGACTTCACACCTGGGCCCCTGCCTGGGGACCCAAACTGTGTTGGAAGATAGTGAGCTCTCTGTCAATGGAAGTATGCGAGCAGAAGTTGGATAAACACTTGTTGGGTGTAAAGAGGACTCATGCTGCAGCAAGGGGTTGGGCAAGATGATTTCTGGCTCAGGAAGCTTTGACAGCAAGAAGGGAGAGCTCTACGAAGTATTTCCATCACTTTCAACTTCTCAGCAACTGGGGCTCCACTGCTGTTGAACTAGGATAAGTTTCCGTCAAGAATCTGCTTCTACTATCTGAACATCTATCTTGGGAAAGAGGGATTGGATTTATTCTGGTTAGCTCCAGCTGCTGGACTGGAAGCAATTAGAGGAAGTTAGTTATAAGGAGGAAGAGTTCATTGGAAAGGTTTGCCTCGAAAAATAGTGAGTTCCTCATCACTGTGGGAATCCAAGCAGAGGCTAGATTTTGTAACAGAGAGACATACATTGGGTAAGGATTGGACTAGACTTCTGAGGTCTACACTTCCCATATGAGGTCTCTTTGATACTTTGGTTTTAAGGAAAATTGGTCTAGTGAACAGAACGTTGGACCAGGACTCAGCAAACCTGGGTTCCAGTCTGGAGTCTGCCACCAGCTCACCATGTGACCCCGAGGAAAGTTGTTCCCTCATCTTTGGACTCTAGTTTCATTCTCTGTAAAATGATATTATTAAACTAAGGTTCCTTTCAGTTTTGGCCAGAAATCTTCAAGTTCTTTGTTCTAAAGTACTTTTCAACCCTAACATTCTATTTTCTAAGTTCTCTTCTTAGTACCTTGAAGTTTATGTTCTAAGATGTCTTCCGGCGCTATGTTCTAGGGTCCCCTCCAGCCCTGACATTCTATGTTCTAAGATTCCCTCCAGGCCTTACATGCTATGACCTAAGGTCCCCTCCAAAGCTCACATTCCATGTTCTAAGGTCCCCTCCAGGCCTCACATTCTATGATCTAAGGTCCCCTCCAGGCCTCACATTCTACAATCTAAGGTCCCCTCCAGCCCTGGTGTTCTAGTTCTAAGGTCCCCTCCAGCCCTGGTGTTCTAGTTCTAAGGTCCCCTCCAGGCCTCACATTCTATGATGTAAGGACTATATGCTATATTCTAAGGACTTTTCCAGCATTAACAAGTTCTATATTTTAAGGTCCCCTCTAGTCATCTAAGGGGCCTTCTAACTCATGGTCTATGTTCTCAAGTTCCTTCATAATTCATGGTTTGGGTTCTAAGGACCCATTTCAACTTTCACCCTTAACATTTTTCCATTTTGCAGTTTTTTCCAAGTCTAACAATTTGTGTTTTAAGATACCTTCCAACTCTAAGCTCCCTGTTAGCCCTGATGGTCGACATCCCAAAGGCCCTCCCAGTTCTAACAACTTATGTTCTACAGTGCTTTAAGCTCTAACATTCTATGTTGTTTCCTTCCAACATTAAAATTCTGTTTTAAGGCCCTTCCTAGTAATTGCATTTTATGTTCTAAGAACTATTCTAGTTCTAAAAGTCCACATTCTAAGGTTTCTTTTGGTCAACAGTACATGAGGGCCAAAAAACAGCCCCTGTCATAAGAGTCTAAAGCTGGGAATTTCCTATGTTTCATGGACTGGGGTCCCCTCCTCAGAGCCCACCCTCTGCCTTGAAGCCTTGGGACAGTTCCTGGGGGCTCTTACTGCCTTCAGCTCTCCTCCCTTCTTTTGGTCCTATGCCCCCTTCCTGCCTGGAAAGCTGGCTCCTTCCCATGTGTGTTTGATGTTACTTTGCTTGGTCTGGGAGCAAAGAGGGAAACACAGCCCACACCCTTTCCCTCATTGACACCACGTCTCAGGTCTCCTCCCCACACCAAACTGGAAAAATGATGAGACAAAAAGCACACACCCAGGACATTGTCCTGATTGACCTTTAACTGAAGTCACTGCTCCCTTGAAAGGGGGTGGAAGGGCTAGCATGAGAAGCAAAGGACTTATGGGGTGGGGGGGAGTTTATCACACAAAACAGCTCTTGTTGGGGGGAGGGATCTCAAAGGCCATGACTGCAGAAAGAGCTACCCCCAACTCCTCTCCTCTGCCCCCATCCCTGCAGATATTCCATTTCCCCAGATCTTCCCTATTTTCCACTGGCTTCCCGTCTGTCTTTCCGCCTTCCTTGATGCATACCACTCCATCCCACCATTTCTCCAGAGAACCATGTGGGCAATGATTGTTCCTCAGTCCCTTGAACTCTCCCCTCACTACTACCTGCTGTCTCGTGACATTTGTTTCTCCTTCCAAAGTCTTGGCAAGGCTGCCCTTATCTGGAAGCCTCCTAAATCTCCAACCTCAATAACATTTATCCCTCCCCTCAGCCAATGCACACAGGAAACATGGGTTTGACTCTTACACTTTACTTCTGCCCCAAGGGACCAAGCTGATCTTTAGCTCCCTGGCTAAGTTTTCTGTGGCTGGAGTCTGACTCATGCCTCTCCCCCTCCAATCCCCCCAAAAGAGGGCCTGAGATCTAGGACCTGGAGAAACACCCTTACTAAGAGTCTGGAAGGAAGATAGAAGTGAAAAGCAGGGCTATGTCAAAACCGTAAACAAAAAGAATGCACGAGCGACTCCGTTGGATTTCCCAGACAGATGGTGAAACCCACATGCGGCTACTAGCAGACAGAGCAAAAAGGACAGTGTACTAGGAGTGAGAAGGCCTGTATTCTGATCCTCAGTCTTAATTACTAGCTGTGTAACCCTGGACAAATCTTCTTCTCTCTCTGGGCCTCAGTCTCTTTATCTGTACAATGAAGGAGTCAAATTAGGCAACCCTTGGCGTCCCACTCTATGCTCTAAGGTCCTGTTCCGTGTCTTATTTCCTAATATTCTGTGTTCCGTAGTCTTACTCCAAGTTGAACATTGTGCAGTAAAGATCCGTTTCAGTTCTCATTTTCATTACAGTTATCCCTTCTGCATTGCAGGGGGGTAACAGGACACGGCATCCCCACAGCCGGGAAAATCTGCTTAACATTTCTTGGCCCTCCCTTTGTACCAGAAAAGAATTCTGAAATTTCCCTTTTCCTTTTATGGGGTATTTACAGTACCTTGTTGTAAAATTTGGGTTGATATTATATTATACATATGCATTATGCATTTCTGAGTTTCTAAACTTTTTCTGTGTCATCTGCTGGCCTTTGTGTGTCATCTGTAGCTTCCACCAAACAACTAAAAAATTCCCATTTAATTTCTTATGTGGACCTGTGATAGATTGAAACCACAGTGAGGAGAATTGCAGTGTGGAAGGAATAACTATATTCTAAGTTTCCTTCCTTCTCTAACACTATATGATCTAGAGATTAGGGGATTTATTGAGACTGGTGACTACACTGGAACAGTTATTTGTCATTTTGATTGAGTATGGTAAATTGTGTTTTTGTAATGACTTACTCATGAGTAGTGGGGGAATTCCATTTACAGGTCCTGTAATCACCTGAATCTGGCCCCTGGACCTGCCTCCCTTCCAACCTTTCCACCACCCAGTCACTGTGGCAGCTTCTCTTTCCCCAGGGCGAGCACCTGCTCAGCCCCATTCCACATACCTTGAAGAGTTCTGGTGCTTGTTTCTTGATCTTTTCCATCTTCCATTCATTCTCACAGGGGTTGAGAGAGGAAGGGGGTGCCGTGCAGGAACAGCGACAATCGGCCCCAGAACTCACAGTTTCCACTGTGTAGAAATCCTCTACTCTCATACTCCCACTGCGGACGCGACTGCAGGCGTCTTTGCTCAAGGGTCTCAGGATGCACTTGCAGCGGCAGTCAGAACCTTCAGATGTCATCTGAACCTGTTCTGTATCACCAAACACCTGGGGGGATAGAAGAATATAGGTCCTTGGGGAGAAGGCCCAAAGATAGACTAGGCACTGGGGAGAGAAGTGCCTATTTAACGGATAGACTGAGTACGCACATGAGTAGTAGGAACCACCAATATTAGTAAAGTTGAAGGCTTCCTCCTCTCTTAAGCAGAAAAATTTCCCTTTTATGGGAAGTGAAGGAAAGTGGCAACTGGATCTATTCTGGCCCTGACTCTCACCAACAAGAGGGAACTAGCTGCCAAATTAGAAATATTGATCATGTTGGAGGGCGAGGGGAAGTCACCACTCACTCTATCTTAGAATCTGACAGAGAAGGAGAGGAGATGCAGGTATAATCTAACAGGCATCTCAGATTTTCAAAGAGATTTCAAAGCATTCAGAAAAAGCTAGGTAGGAACCCACTGTCTAAAATTCTACAGGGGAAGTCAGTCCAAAGGGGATGGGAAGCTCTCAAGAACAAAGTTATGAAAGCAGAAACAAATCCAATGAGGAAGGAAGGAAGGTGTCATCTATAGCAGGGCTTCTTAAACTTTTTCCACTTGCAACTCCTTTTTTTGCCCCAGAAATTTTTACATATATACAGGTATGTAAGATAAGTATACAAATCAAACCTTTACTGATAATAAATCATAAAGAAATTTATTTTAAAATGATTCTTTGATATACATGTAATTTTACCATTTATTAAAGATGAAAACAAATTTGCATATTAATGAGATGGATGTGCTTGTTTATTTTTACTTAAAGAATTAAATCTTGGTGGAATATTTGATATTGCAGGATGTAGAGCATCTTCAACATTTTTCAGAGTTGAATGATATTTTGATTTTATAATCGTCAGTGCTGATAACTCCACTTCACATAAATATGTAGTACAAAATGACAGAAGTATGTTTAGGGTAATTTCAGAAATTGTTGGAAATTCTGTCCTAACTCCAAGTCAAAATTCATTTTATGATTTTGTATGTACAGTAAAAAGACTGCAATGCATAACATACAACAGACTCCAATCTGAGTCAAGGTGTTTCTGGCAGTGTTTTTGTTGTGTTACATGGTGTGAGGGCATGCACAGTACAAAGTGCGCATGCTGTGTGTTCAGAACCAAAACTGCAGTGAAATTGCACAATGCAACACAGGCAAGCACTGCCAGAAACATCTTGGATTCATTATGTCTTTGATTTTGAATTAATTTTTTGGTTGTTGTGTATTCAGAAACCTTTTACTGTTGCCAAATTTTTCAAGATCTGTACATTCAGTTACATGACCCCATATCCAGTCTTGACCCACAGTTTAAGAAGCACAGGATTGTAGAGATCAATGTAGACTTTAAAGAGTATATAAAAGTATACTTCTATAAAGTAGAAGCAAGGACAGGTAATGGCAACAAAGTGCTACAGGGTCTTGTAAGAAGAGTGACTAGAATGCGAAAGTTCAGAACAAGCTGAGGCTGAGCATGAAAAGGGCATTTTGGTTGTATCTGGCAAAAGAGAGAAGAAGCAGGGACAGCTAGGTGGTGCAGTGGATAGAGCACTGGCCCTGGAGTCAGGAGGAACTGAATTCAAATCTGACCTCAGACGCTTGATATTTACTGACTGTGCGACCCTGAGTAAGTCATTTAATCTCCAATTACTTCACCAAAAGGAAGGAGGGAGGGAGAGAGGGAGAGAGGGAAAGGTGAGAGAGGAAGCCAAGAAAAGATAGGACAGCTATTCAAGAGGGTTGGAACAAAGATAAAGGATAACAGAGAGAAGGCAGAACTACTCATTTCATGTCTCTTTTCTCTGCTGAGAAAAATGATCTTGGACTAGAAAATGATTAATTAGGAATTGGAGCCCAAGTTAAGTAAGGAGATAGTAAGAGAATGATGGACTGCTCTTGATGAATCTGAGTCAACAGACCCGAATGAATTCTACATATATCTCAGGGGACTGAAGGATGAAGCAGGTATAATTATTGAGCCAGCTGTAGAGATCTTTGACAGGCTATGGAAAATGAGATTTATGTTTCAGGACTGAAAATGGGCAAATACCCCAATTTTCAAAACCAGGAAAAAAACAGAGTTTGTCATCTAAAGGGCACTGAGCTTGATTTCAGTTCCTGGAAAAATCCTAGAAAATACATTAAAGAGATGGGTTGTGAACATCCAGAAAGGGAAGCAGTGATGAATGAGATCCCCAAGAAAATGTCTTAGCAGAGCAGCTTCCTATCCTAACAGCAGAGAACAGAGGAAAAGCACGAGACCTGCCACTGTCTACGGGTATGAGTGGGAGCGGTTTTCTTATCTGCAAAATGAGGAAATGGGACTGGAGGATGGTTGAGGTTTCTTCCTGATCTAAATCTATGATTCTGTAATTCTAGGAGGCAGCTAGACAGTACAGCGGATGGAACATTGGGATCTAGAGTCAGGAAGACTTGAATTCAAATCCAGCCTCAGACACTCACTAGCTGTTTGACCCCAAGTAGTCACGTGCCTTACGTTTGCCTCAGTTTCCTCAACTGTAAAATGGAGACCATAATAGCACCTGCCTCCTACAGTCATTGTGGGAATCAAATGAAACGATATTTGTGAAGTACTTACCACAGTGTCTGGCATACAGCAGGGGCTTAATAAATACTTGTTTCCTTCCTCTTTTTTTTGGACAGAGTTACTTGATTAATAGATTATGGAAATGTTGTAGACATCGTAGACTTGATTTTAGCAAAGCGTTTGACAGTGTCTTTCGTGCTAACCTTGTGGACAAGATGAAGAGTTTTGGGCTATACAAAAGTACAGTCTAGTGGATTCAGACCTTGTTTAACGAGTCCTAAAGATTTCAGAGGTAGGAGAGAGAAGGGAATAAGCATTTATCTAACAGCTGTTAAGGTGCCAGTCCTGAGCTAAGTGTTTTACAAATCTCTCATTTGATCCTCATGTCAACTTTATGAGGTAGGTACTGTTATTATTCCCATTTTACAGTTGAGGAAACTGAGGCAATAGAGGTTAAGTGACTTGCCCAGGGTCAGACAGCTAAGTGTCTGAGCTGGATTTGCGCTCAGGCCTCCCTGACTCTAGGTTTATCACTCTATTTACTGAGCTACCAAGCTGCCTCAAGGTAGATATCAACTTGAAAGAAGGTCTCCAACGAAGAGTGCCCCAAAGTTCTGTCCGGAGTTTTGTGCTTATTTGAGCTTGTTATAAATAACTTGGATAACGGTATGAATTGCATGCTTATCAGACTAGCAGATGGAATAAAACCTGGGGAGATAGCTAATTAAATGATGGGGCCAGGATCGCAAAAGACCTCTGCAGGCTAGAACAATGGATTGAATCAATTAAGATGAAATTTAATAGAGGTGAGGATAAAGTTCTATATTCAGATTTTTTAAAAAGTCCTAGTTTTTGTGAAGAACATCTGGAGATCTTAGTGGACTGCGAGCTCAGTTCAACACTCAGTTCAACAGCAAACTTAATTCAGCCTTAGGCTGGATGAGGAGGAGAATATCTGTGTCCAGAGTTTGGGCAATGATAGTCTCACTGTGTTTTACCCTGGTCAGGACCCATCTGGAAGGCTGTGTTCAGTTCTGCTGCCATGTTTGAGAAAGGAGAGAAATAAGCTAGAAAGAGCCCAGAGGAAGGCAATAGGGATGGTGAGAAACTTTGAGATTGTGCTATGTGAAGAATTTTGGAAGGAACCAAAACATTTAGCTTGGAGAAGATTTGAGAGGAGGACCATGACAGTTACCTTTAAATAAAGTGTAATGTGGAAGAAGGATTAAACTTCTGCTTTAAACTATCACAAAATGAGAATAATTACAAGTAATCTGAGCATTCCAGAATAAAAAAAACATAAAAGTATAAAGGGAAGGGCCCTGCAATAAGATTTAGGAGGCATGGCCTTGAGCCCTAGTTCTGATACATAATAGTTGTGGTCTTGCACAAGTAAGAGATGTAAGAACTGGGAGGGTCCTTGAAGATCCTCTCAGGGATGGGGAATCTGTGGCCTGAATTCAATCAAAGGACCGTACTTGAGGATCTAAAAGGCCACATGGGGCCTTGAGGCCACAGGTTCCCCACCCCTAGTCTGTCTCTCTTCATTTTAAAGATGAGGAATCCCAAGATCAGAGATAGTAAGCAGTAGAGATTTGAACTCAGACCCTTTGACTCCAAAAGCAATGCTGGTCCCTTAACCCTTCTGGGTCTTAGGTTCATCTTTAGACAAATGGGAATAATAATCCTCATACCTCGTAACGCAGAGTTGTTATGAAAAAAGTACTCTGTAAACTTAGGAGACAATGTGTTGAAATGAAAAATACACTGGATTTGAATCCCAGCTCTGTTACATGAGTGATACTTCCCTTCTCTGGGCCTCAGTTTCCCCTTCTATAAAATGAGAGGGTTAGACTAGATCACCTCTAAGGTCTTTTCTAGCCCTGAATCCTACGATTCTATGAACTGTAAAGGACTTGAGAAAGGTGAACCATTAACAGGAAAGTCACTTCCATTCCCCAGCTTCAGTTCTTAATCTGCAAAATGGGGATAATAATATTGGCACTGCCTACCTCCTAAAAGTCGCCATGCAAAAAGGATTTTGTAATCAAGTACAGAAATGTGGTCTTATTGCTTTTATGCTTTGTTTTGGACTGCCAGCCTCATAGTGGTGGTGATTAGATTAGTGTTCATCTCTTTAAAAGCTGCTTTTCCTAGAGTATTTCTTCAGGGTCTTGTTCTCTTTTCCTTTTCTGGGGGTTTCTGAAAGGGAAGACCATGAATAACAAGAGTCCAGTTCTAACTTCATGATCCTGTGGGGAATACAGCCTGGTTCTGAACAAGGAGCTCTGGGACTACTGGAGGAAGTTTTGGGTAACAAGGACATTTTCCTGGCAACACTTTTGAAGCTGCCAGGAAATTATCTCCTACCTGTTAATGGTTAACACCAGGCCAGGATGAGGGCTCAGTGTTTGCCACATTCCCCAGCCCCAGGCCATTTGTAGGAGGAGCTTCCAAAAGCTTATTCCATCTAATCAATCATAGAATCACATTTGCTACCTGGGTTGGAAGGGACATTAGAACATGGATTATTAAAACAAAGAAATTTGAATATTCGAATGAAAAGGGGCTTAGACATAGAGTCTTAGAACATTGAGGGTCAGACATGGAAGGGGCCTTAAAATGCACAATGTTAGAGTTGGAAGGGACGTTAGAACACACAACATCAGAGCAGAGCTCATAGGGACCTTTGACTTCATTAGTTTAACCCCCTAATTTTAGTTAAGAAAACTGACATTAGGAAAATGAAGTCTTGAGAGGCTATGAATCCTGCCCACATCACATAGATGATTGGTGGCAGAACCAGACCAGAACACAGGTCCTTTGACTCACCCTCTAGCTCTCTGTACTAAATGGGGCTGACTCTCAACCCTGTATTAGATAAATGGGGATAATATATGATCACTCCCAAGGGTCTCCAGACTCTCAGAGAGTCTGTGTCCTGCTCTCCAGGTTCTCTCTTTCTGCCCCCTCACATTCCCAGTTTGTGCATCTTTGGCCTGGTCTGATGGGGCCCTAGCAAAAGGGGAGCGGACAGAAATTGAGTATGGGGGACTTAACTGGAGCCTCCCCCATTACTGGGCAGGAAAAGCTGTTTAGCTCATCTGCCCAAGCATCGACCATCTGCTACATTCTTTCCTTCAGTGATGAGGTGTAATGTCCTATGCGGTGCAGGGAGGTTGGCAAGGCTTACTCAGGCCCACCGATGCGTCAGTTTTCAAGCTGGCCTGGAAATAGCCTTTGGTAACAATCCTGGGTTTGGTCCAGGAGGTGAGCCCCTCCTCACCCCACCCCAAGCCAAAGCCTGCCCAGCTGGCTGATGCCTCCCATCCTCCAGCCAACTCCTGTTCCCTCCTACCGCCCATCTTTTCACTTTGCTAAGGACAAAGCCCAGTATGTAAGATCCCATACTTGGAGGTGGAGCTGACTCTGAATTCCTTCCTCTCCTCCACTAATTTACACAATGAAGGAAGATTCCTAATACCTAAATGTTAGAGCTGGACAGAACCTCAAACATAGAATGTTAGAATATGGAACACAGAAGGTTAGAGATGGAAGGGACCTTAGAACACAGAATGTTAGACTACAATACAAAGTGTGAAAGTTGGCAGTGACCTTTGGGGGTCCATCTTCTTTGTCTAACCCCTTCATTTTAAAGAACAGGAAACAGAGACCCAGAGAGAGAGAGAGAGAGACAGAGACAGAGACAGAGACAGAGACAGAGAAAGAGACAGAGAGACAGAGAGAGAGAGAGAGAGAGAGAGAGAGAGAGAGAGAGAGTGAGAGAGCGCAACCTTCTCAAAGTTGGAGCTGAACAGGAACAGAGCTAAGATTAGAACCCAGCTCTCTTGCCTCCCAGTCTAGGGCTCATTCCAGGATACTTCTCTGTAAAAGGTCAAGAGAACTTTTAAGTGACTGTGTTCCAGGCATCCTGGGGAGTCTTTCTGTGACTCTTTATAACTGACTCTTTTTCTTAATCCTGTCCTCCCTCCAGGCAAACCTGGAAAATATGTTTGTTGAAGTCCAGATCTCCCTGGTTCCCACTTCCCTCTTTCCCTCCCATCCCCTGTTACCCCTGAAACAAAACTCCTCGCTGCCCACATAGACAGCTGCTGTTCTCATTTTCTTAGTGGTTTTTATATAAACAGGACCCTGAATGCTTACAAGTAGTTCACAATAGAATCCAAAAACCATCAGGGGGAAAATTAGTGGTTTTACTGAAAATGAGTAAATTAGATTCTAAGATGGATCAAATTCTGCACGGACCATGGGTGCCAAAGAAAGTTGCTATTCTCCCTTTCTATCCCTTTGTATTTCCTTTCCAACCCCTCACCTCCTTCCATAAGGATATCCTGCCACCTACTTGGAAGGTGATTCTGTCCTAAAAGCCTGAAAATCTGGCCTCTGGAGCTCTTGTTTGAGACAGTTTAGTTACTTTAAAATTAAGCAATGGGGCCTTTACATATAATGCAAATCACCTAATTGTGGACATATATCCCCAGTTAGTTCCAGTCTTTTTGGTCTTGTCTCTCTCTCCACCCCCTGAATGCTAAACTTGGGGTCAGTTGGCATGGGTATGAGTCCTAACTCTCACACTTACTAGCTCAGCGATTCATGTCACCTCTCTGACCCTCAGTTTCCTCATCTGTAAAGCAGAGAAAATAATCCTTACTTCTTGCCTGCCTTAGAGGGATGCTGGGAAAAATTTTTTTGTGCATCTTAAAACACTACAGAAATGGGGACTCTCTGTAAAATGATATGATTGGACTAGGATCAAGGGTTCTTAACCTGGGTACTCTGAACTTATTTTTTTATATTTTGATATACCAGGTTTCCTTTGTAATTTTATGCTTTTATTTATTTTTAAATTTGTATTTTTTTAAACCAAATGAGATAATATTTGTAAAGTGTTTAGCACAGTGACTGACACATGATTGGTTCTTAAAACATACTTGTTCCCTTCCCCCTTATTTTATGTGTTTAAAAACATTATTCTGAGAAAGGGTCCATAGGCTTTACCAGACTGGCAAAGGAATACATGACATAAATAGGTTAATAATGCTGGTTCTTTCCAATTCTCAATCTTTTAGTCCTCCTATTACTTCTCTTATTACTCTTCCTTCTCCTCCTCATATTACTCCTACTACTTTTCCTGCTCCTTCTTTTCTTCTGCTGCTATTTCTGTATCGTTTCCCTCCTCCTATTAATATTACTATTCCTGCTCTTCCTCCCCTACCCCACCTTCCTCCTTCTCCTTATTACTCCTACTGCTATTCCTCCTCCTTTTCTTCTGCTTTCTCCTCCTTTTCCTCTTCCTATTAATACTACTACTCCTGCTCTCCCCCTTCCTCCTTCTCCTATTATTCCTACTACTATTCCTCGTCCTCTTCTATTCTTCTTCTGCTTCCTCCTCCTCTTGTCCCTACTCCTCTCCCTACCCCTATTTATACTACTATTCCTGCTCTCCACCTCCCCAACCCACCCTTGCTTTCCTCCTTTTACTGTTCCCTAAGAGATCTCGTTTACTCTCAATGTTCCAAATACCTACCTTGCTAACTACTCTTCAACTGCCTTCATCACTTCCTTTTCTTTCTCCTGCTTCCTAAGCATAAGTTCATAGGGTCATAGCTTTGGAACTTTGGAAGGGAACTTACAGGTCATCCAAGTCCTTCCCCCTCATTTTCTAGATGAAGAAGCTGAGGCCAAGTTAAGTAATTTCCAAGGTAAGGGACAGATCCAGGATTTGAACCCAGATTTTTTTACTCCAATACAATAATCTTAAATGCAACCTTCTATGTGAATCCTTTCCTGATCCCTAAACTGCTAAAGAGTTCCTTCCCCAAACTACCTTATTATATATAACATATTCATTTTGATATAAGTCAAGTTGTCTCCCACCTCTGGAATAAGTTCCTGGAGGAATGCTTAGCAGAGCACCTGTACACAGTAGGTGCTTAATAAATACCTGTTGACTGACTGTACCCCCTGCTGAACCCTAACACTCTCTCAGACTCTCTTTTTTCTCTACAATCTCTCCCTTTGTAGTCTAATTCATTCTCATGAGTTCAATGAGTGTTTCTATTTAAAGTAATCCCAGTTTTATATTTCTAGTCTTGATCTCTTTTCTGAGACTTAAATCCATGTTTTGAACTGACTGCTGAATAGTTCCAAATTATTTTCCTACTGGCACCTCAAACTCAACATATCCCAATCTGAATTCATCATCCCTCCTCATCTGCTCCTCCCCACAACTTCTCTATTTCTATTCATGACAGCACCATCTGTATTTGGTCACCTCGGCTGGACATGTTGGCCCCCCCATACCTCCACATGCAATTAGGTGCCAACCTGTCTTGAGGGTTCTTCAAAAAGTCTCTTTCATTCCTTTTTCTCCTCTTCTTTACTCCCATTATTATCATCCAAGTTCTGGTACAATGGAAAGGTCAGTGATTCCAAAGTCAGAAAACCTGGGTTCAAATCCCATTTATGACAATATTACTACTCATTACAAATGACTTAAGCTCCATGAGCCTCAGTTTCCTCACCTGTAAAGTGATGGGTAGATGGAATGATCTCTGAGATCCCTTTCAGGTCTAGATTTATGTTATTACAACGAAGGGATCTCCCTCTTTATCCTTCCAATTCATTCTTCATACAGTTGCCAGCTTCATCAGATTGAGAACTGGATTCCTACTGACTTGCGCATGGTGACATAAGCCGTAAGTAACAGAAGGAAGATTTGAACTCCAAGTCTTCTGGCTTTAAATCCAGTCCTCTTTACATTCTACCACACTGCATCCAGGCTCAAAGCACAACCGTGAGTATGATCTTTAAAAACCCCATGCCCCCTCACTGCCCACACGCCTCAGCCACAGCCATATACAAGGCTCCTCACCCAAGGCTCTGGCCTTGCTTCTCAAGACTTCTCCAGTCTAAATAAACCATCCAGTCCAGTCAATATATTTTCCCTATTTTTCTGCCAAGGAGAATGATCTTCGGTCTGCAAAGGACTGAACAAAAACGGTTAACAGGGAGTTGAACCTAAGATAAATGAGGAGATAGTTAAGCGAGTACCTAGCTTGATGAGTACAAGTCACCTGACCTGAATGAAGTAGATTCCAGAAGTACTGAAAGAATAATCAGATGCCACTATTGAGCTACTGTCAGCGACTTTTAAAAGACTGGAAAATGGCATAGATCCCGCAGGATTGGAGAAGAGCAAACATTGCTTTAATTTTCTAAAAAAGGAAAGACAGTGGAGTCTGAACACTGAAAACTATAGAATGGTATCTCTTTTCTTCTGTGCAGAGGTGGGGAGGCATGGGTCTTCTACCCTACAGATAACTGAAGCTAGATTTCAATTCCTGGAAAAATTCTAGAATATATTATTGAAAGGAATGATTTGTTAACATCTAGGAAGGGAAACAAAGAGCTGTGATGGTCTCTTCAAAAAAAGGTCATGACAGACAAATCTCATTGTGGGGGGAGGGGACTGGGTTCAAAGACTGCTAGACCAGAGTAATATGGCAACCATTCTTTTTTTGCCTGGATTTCAACAATGCATTTGACAATGTCTCTCATGATATCCTTATGGAAAAGATGGAGAGATGAGAGTACAGCTAGGTGGATTCAGATCTGGTTCAATAACTGCTCTTAAAAGTCTTCATTCATGGGCAGATGTCATCTTGAAAGGAGGTCCCTTGTGTAATGCCCCACAGGCCTATCCTACGCCCTGTGCTATTTAATATTACTATAAACAACTTGAATGACATCATAGATGGCATGCTAATAAAACCTGCATATGACAGAAAACTTGGTAGCATAGCTAATACATTGGATGATAGAACCAAGATTCAAAAAGACTTCCATAAAATGAAATTTAATAAAATAAATGCCAAGTTCCCCACTTGGAATTAAAAAAAATCAGTTCTGCAAGTATTACATACCAGGGGACATATGGTGATGAGACAACAATTCCTGTGAAAAAGGTCTGGGGGAAAGTTCAATGTGAGTCAGCAGTGTAACATGTCAGCCAAAAAAGCTAATGATATTTTGGGCTTTATCAAGGGAAGAATCTTGTCTATAAATTGGGAGAAAGCCATGTTCTGCCTTGGCCAGATCACTTCTAGGGTACTGTATTCAGTTCTGTAATTTTAGAAACTACTTCATTGACCTGGAGAAGTTACAGAGTAGGGCAACCAGGAGGGTGAGGAGCCTTTTGACCATGTCATAGAAGGAATAACAGTGAATGGATGGCAGATATTGAGTCTACAGAAGAGAAGTCTCAGGGGTTGGCAAGATAGCCCACTTTGAGTATTTGACAAGCTGTGAAATGGAAGAGAGTTCAGGGGTGGGGAACCTGAGGCCTCACCACAGGTGACCTTCTAGGTCCCTGGGGTGTGGCCTTTTGATTGAATCCAAGTTTTACAGAACAAATCTTTTTATTGAGGGGATTTGTTTTGGGAAGTTTGAATTCAGTCACAGGGCCACACTTGAGGACCTAGAGGGCCACATGTGGCCTGGAGGTCACAGGTTCCCCACCCCTGGATTAAACATATTCTCCTCAACCTCAAATGGCTGAGTGAGGAGCAATGGCTGATGTTGTAGATTTGGGCTTGAGGTAAGGCAAAATTCTTAACAAGTTACAGTTAACACAGTGGCTGGGACATGGTAGATACTTCATAAATGTGTATTGATTGATCAGTTACTCCTCTTTTAGGCACTACGGAGATAAATGCAATAAAAGGAAGAAAATCTACTACCAAGGCTTGAGAAGGCACCTCCCCCTCATCTGTGCAGAGGTGAGGGGCTTTGGGCCTGGGGCCCTATCAATAACTCAAGATTGCATGGGTTGCTTGGTTTTGCTAGCCTGTTATGGTTTTTTCTTTATCTGTTATTCTTTATTATAGGGGATGGCTCTTTTGGAAGACAAAAGGAGAAAGAGGAAAAGTACCTGATGTAAAAACAAAAGATATCTATCAATAAAAATGTTGGAAAAAAATGACAGTTCACCTCAAAAGGAATGACCTACTTTGGGAGGTAGCAGGAGGTCTGTCATTAGAGGTCTTCGGGTCAAACCAGGATGTACACTTGTTGAACATTGCTCAGGGGATTCCTGGCCAGCTGGAGATGGACTGGTTGGCCTCTAAGGTCCCTTCTAATGCTGAGATTCTTCGATTGTGTCACAGAAAACATGCCTCTCCATCTTGGTAACCAGTGTGCACTCCCTGAAATGTCTGCCATTTTCCTCTCTTGCCTGTCTGAATCCTAGCCATCCTTCAATTCACTCCATTACCTCACTTCCTCCAGGAAGCCTTCCCCGACTACTACAGCTCACAGGAATTTGTCCTTCCTCTAAGCTCCTACACGACACATCTTGTCTGTGCCATTCAGCTGGCACTTAAAATTCAACAAACAAATCTTTATCTCTGCTCTATTCAGAGCACTGCTCTCAGTGGCTGATGGAGAGACAAAGTTTAGGTTAATTGTATCGCTGCCCTCATTGGGCTTACATTCTAAGTGGAGAATGACATAAATTATAGAATAATGGAAAGAGCACTGAATTTGGACACGAGTTCAAACACTAGCTCTATTACTAGTTGTGTAACATTGGGCAAATCACTTCCCTCTTTGGGTCTCAGTTTCCCCACATGTAAAATGGAGGATTAGACGATCTCTATAGTCCTTTCTACCTCCTGTGATTTTCACGTCCTTTCTACCTCCTGTGATTTTCTTGGTCAGGTCTGTAGATTAAAAAATCCATGACAAGAGGGACAGACTGGAAACAGACCTGGTTTGCAATCTATAAATGGCTATACAGTGATTGGTTGTCAAAGTTCAATCCATGTTACAATACATTAAGCACCAAGAAATCCCTAGCCATTGCTTGTGTCAGTCTAGATTCATTCAGCATGGGAAAATCACTGGTTGGGTTCTGTCGTCAAGCCTGTGGGACCTGAACATCACCAGGTCTCAGCTGCTGGCTGATGTCACCACATTTGGTTCTCTTCCTCTGAAGCAAAGTCAAAATCAAAGCTATTTCCTATCAATGTGTGTCTGTCTGTCAGTCAAAGGAAATGCTGAGAGATCTGGCCCCTCCTCAACTGGAGCCAGTGTCTGGAGTTTGCCAGAAGCCAGGGTGTCTGTCCCCTGCTTTATCTTCACCCTCACCTTCAACCACCCTCCCAGGACAAAGTTTTTCCAGGCTTGAAATCAGGGTCAATCTCACTGTTTGCCAAAAACCCACATTTAGGTTCTGTAATTCTCCCCAACCAATGAACACCTCCTTCCCTCCCACTTCTGCATGAATGAACTTCCAACTTTCCCAATCTGACTGGCTGTATGCCTCTTATTGTCTTTTTCTATCTCTTCCCCGGCTTGCCTCTTTTTCAGGTTTCCCTTCTCTCTCCCTGGCATCTCTGTTTCCCAGTCTCTCTCCTCCCCTCCTGCCTTTCCTCTCTCTCCCTCTCTTTATCCTTCTCCTCCTCTCTCTCTTCCCTCACTTCCACCCCCACCACCTACCACATTAGAAGTCCTCAATCTCACATGAGGGTCACATAGTATATATTTGTGGCCAATAAAGCACATCTAGTCCCCATTTCTCTTCAGGCTGGGGTTTGTGTAGAGCTTCAGGGGCTTTGAGGAGTAGGGGCTTAGGAAGAGCTGAAGCTAAGGGCAGGCAGCATCCAGAGGCCGGGAGAAGTACAGCTGAGTTCTCAGGATCAAAGGATTTGGAGTTGGAAGGGACCTTAGGGATCATCTAATCCAGCCCCCTCATTTTACAGATCAGGAAACTGTGGTCTGGAGAGGAGGAGTGACTTGGCCATGGCCACAAAGGTAATATAACCGGCAGAATCAGCATTTAAACCCAGGCCTCTGACTCCAAATCCAACAATCCTACCAACTACTTCACAGTGTGAGGGAGAAGAGATGAAAAGACTAAATGGGAGGTGAAGTCTAAGAAGAACTGAACCCAACAAACTGGGGAGAAGCCTTCCAGGGGCAGAGAGACCCCAGAAAGATTATCTGAGGGAGAGGAGCTGAAAAATGGGACTATTCCAGTGGGGTATGGAGGGGCCCCAGAGGTGTTTCCAGAGGCAAGGGGTCTAGTAGGGGGCAAAGACCCAATGGTGGGAGTTGCTAGAAAGAGAGGAATCCCCAGACTAATAAACTCCTCAGTGGAGCACGAAGGGGAACCCCAAAGAGAGGCTCTCAGAGCAAAGAAGGGGAAGGGGTGGAGGGTCCCTAGAGGTAGGTGGAAGAGGAACCTCAGAGAAATTAACAGAAGCAAAGGACCCCATTGTAGGTGCACCAGAGGCAGAGTGATTCTAGAAAGGAAACTGCCCTCCCCCACAGGCAGAGACAGATATTCCTAAAGCAAAGGAGACCTTATAGAGGGGGTCCTAGAGAAGAGGGTCACTATTTGGGGTGAAAAGGAGCTCCACCTCCCTGGGGTGGAGGTCAGATATACCACAGAAGATTCCATATGCTCTAAGCCTGCCTTAACCCTGGCCCTGGCACTCATGGTCAGAAGAGTTGGGGGAAGTGGTTGAGGGGGGTGAGGGGCGACAGCTGCAAAGAGCTTTTCCTGCTCCAGCTCGTCCTGTTTCCAATTACACCCCCGGGCGGAAACTCCACAAGTCAAAGAAGAGCCACCTAAGCCCAGGAGGCCATCAGGGCCTGGAACATGTGATCGAATCAGCCCTGCCCGATGCTGGGGGAAGGGTCTGAGCCAGGGCCACCCCCTGCCAGCTTCCTCCCCAGCCCCACCTGCTCCCCAGGGACCCCAGGGTCGGCTTGGAATTGAATGAAGCCTGGCATGCCTAGGGCTGAGAGCTCCCCTGGCTTGTTACCAGCTGCTTCCTTCTCTCCCACCCCCAGTGTGCTGCTGGTTATTTCAGTAGTGGCCTCCTTCCTCAGGCCTCTCACACCCAGTCATCACCAGCTAAAAGGAGGCTCCCTCCACCCCCACCCCCAGCTCATTGGTCTGACAGAGGACTTGGATTAGCCTCAGCTCCCAGACCTACCTCAGCCCCCAACCCATGCAGAAACCTACACCTGCTAGGACCTTCTAGGAGTCTAATCTAATCTCATGGGATATGAAGGCTGTGAGAAATCATAGGATCACAGAGAAAGAGCTGGAAGAGGTCTCAGGGGCCATCTAGTTCAACGCCCCTCATTTTAAAGATGAGAAAATCAGAGAGGTTAAGCAATTTTCCCAATATCACATAAGTGACAGAGCAAGGATCTGAACCCAGGACTGTCTGATGCTAAATTCAGTCTGCCTTTCACAATGTGCTTTTAGAGAAGAAAATGTTAGAATGTAAAATGTTAAAGCTGGAAATGCCCTTAGAACAGAAAATGTTAGACCACAGAATAACCCCAAAAGGGACTCTTCATGACCCCATATGGGGTTTTCTTGGCACAGTTTGCCATTTCCTTCTCCAGCTTAATTTTACTTCTGAGGAAAGTGAGGCAAACAGGGGTAAATGACTTGCTCAGGGTGACACAGCTAGTAAACGTCTGAGGTCAGATGTGAATTCAGAAAATGAGTCTTCCTGACTCCAGGACCAGTGCTCTATCCACTGCACCATCTAGCTGCCCCCAAAAGGGCCTTTAGAGACTACCTAGTTGAACACACCTTTGGATTTAGAGTTGACAGGACCTTACAGATTTCTTAGTCCAACCCCGTCATTTTGCAGACAAAGAAACAGGTGAAAGAGGGGAAAGTGACCTCTTGAAGGTTATGTCACAACAAATAAGTAGCAGAGCTGAGATCTGAACCCAAGTTTCTTTAATCTACAGGTGGCCTCAAGGCCTAGCCCCTGGAGCTTTCAGCAAAGAAAGAAAGAGAAATTGGAAGCTTTGGTTTTATTTTTCCCAGCAAAGACAGACTTAGACCATGCCTTTTGCTATGAACAGTGAAGATACCTATCTTTAGATGGCAGAGATGCCTAGTTCTTCAAACGCTCACTCGCCATGGCAGATCCAGTCACAAAAGTCATCCACCTGGGACCAAGCTGTTCTGTTTGTGGTTTCTTAATTTTTTTTTAAAACAAGTTAAGTGATGTTTGGCTAGCACAGGAAATTTGGATTTTCATCTTCTTTTTCTGCTTTCAATTTAAATTCTTCTGTCACAAGCCCACACAACCTCCTGCTCTGTTTAGTGAGACCTTAGGATGGAGGAGAGAAAGATAACAAGATGCTATTTGCTTCCTGCATCTGTGACAAAATAAATTAAGGGAAATAGCTGACTCAGGAGCCCTGGATATGGCCACTAACCAAAGGCAAGGCACAGACTCAGAATGTTTTATTTTAAAGAGACCTTAGACTATAGAATATTCTCGTCTATTGCCATTATTTTACAGTTGGGAAAACTGAGATACACAGAAGTTAAGTGATTTGTTCAGGGTCACCTAGCAAGTTAATGGTAGATCTGGGAAAGATTTTTTTTTTTGCCCTCATATAGAAACCATGCTTTCCTCCTCAAGATGCAACCAACTCTCCAAGTTCAACCTAGCGCAAAGACCTCCATTTCTCTTTTGCTTAACCTAGGTGGCCAGAATTAAAAGGAAAGGGCAGGAATTTGAAAGAGACAGATTTAGACGGACACCCAGTCACTTGATCTTTATGACGATAAACGGAGCTGCTTCACTAGAAGACTTCAGCGGAAGGGTGGACAACCTCTTGTTGAAGGTGTTTTAAAGAAGATAAAAGCTACACTAGATGATCCCTGAGCTCCCTTCCCATCCCAAGATTCTTTGATCCTTAATGTTCTAGCTCCCATGGTTTGAGGTCCATTTCCTAACATTGTATTGGGGCAGCTGGGTAGTACAGTGGATAGAGCACTGGACCTGGAGTCAGGAATACCTAGGTGCAAATCCCACCTCAGATACTTACTAGTTATGTGAACTTGGACAAGTCTCTTAACCCTTATCTGCCTCAGTTTCCTCCCCTGTAAAATAGAAATAATAATAGCATTTCCCTCCCAGGGTTGTTGTGAGGATAAAATGCAGCAATATTTGTAAAGTACCTTTAAAGTGCTATATAAATGGTAGAGATTATTATGTTCTAAGTGCCTTTTTGAACTCTTCTGGAAATTAAGTGAAGTTGATATTTCCAGGGCACCTGAGCTACATCACCTGGCATCTAGGAGTGAGAGGAAAGATGTGTAAGAAAAAGCACAGGGCACTCCAGTCCCATCTGGAAGTCTTTCACCCTCCTCCCTGCAGAATGGCTCCATGGTCAATGGAAAGGAGATACTTTACCATTCTCTACAGACAGACATTTGTACCACTTTTTATAAGTTATGCTTTCCTGGTTGGAAGCCCCACCAGAGGCTTTAGGTGAACTAGCTACAATAGGTTTCTTTTTATACTCAATGTTTTTGCCCTTTCCTGCCTTATTCCCTTTCCCTGAATTACTAGGGTCAATAGATAGACCTTTCTCCCCCAACCCCTTCTATTGGAGATCTAGTAGCTTATGGAGGGTCTTGCAGAATCAGAATGTAAGAGAGCTGGACAAGATCTTAGAATGCAAAATGTTCTAACACAGACACTCAGAACTTAGAACAAAGAATATTTGAACTAGAAGGCATCTTGGAGGTCATCTGGTCCAAGCTCTTTATTTTACAGATCGGAAGGAAAAACAGCTCTGGTCTCAGATCCTGAATGCATTGTAATATTTTATTATTTACATAACTTAGTAAGAGTTTAAATTGATTGAGAAGTATGCCAGGCAGGGTGGTACTAAGCATAAAAAGCATTGGTTAGAATGTCCCCTTTCCAGGGTCCTATCCCCTTTCCCAGGCCCCAGTCATGCATATTCCCTCCCTCTGTCAGGACCATAGCAATCCTTCGCCTGGTCACAACACCATCCCAATCCAACACTAAGAAGTCATAGGGTTACTTCCCCTGGGATGGGGGGGGGGGGTGGTGACTGGAGAGAGAGCTTTTAAAAAGCACCAGTAGAAAACAGTGGTTTCAGGGGCACAGGGCTTTAGCAGAAGAAAGAAGAAGAGAAGTCACTTTCCTTTTCTGGGCCTCAGTTTCCCCATCTTTAAAACTGGAGCAGGGCGAGTGTTGCCTAAGAAGGTCTTTCCAAGCTCTAACATTCTATAGTCTAACATTCTAAGTCCTAAAGCCATTTAACCCTGACATTCTATGTTCTAAAGCCATTTAACCCTGACATTCTATGTTCTAAGCAGGGATTGTGCAGCCCTAACATTCTATGTTCTAAGGTCCCTCCAAGTCTTGACATTCTCGGATTCTAAAGGCATAATGATGAAGCCGGTGTGAGCAGGGAGCCACCTCCCCCGGCTTCCTTAGGACTTACCTTGCTGTTGGCCCTCACTGAGGCGACGTAGAGCACCAGTGGCAACCAGAACAGTCCGCGTCGGTCCATGGCTCGGGCTGGAGCAGCGGGACGAGCGCCTGGGCTGGTCTCAGCTCTCAGTTCAGTCCCCGAAGCTCCCGCCGCTCTTTCTGAGCGCCCCGCCCTCGCCTGCCAGGCTTGTGTAGGGGCCGGACCAGGGGGTGGGGCCGGAGTGGCCAGTCCCACCCCCCTCATTCCCTTACCCCTGGGGACCGAGGGTTGGGCCCCGGCCGCCGCCCCGCCCCGCCTATCCCTCCGGCCCCCAACCCTCGGCCCTGGGACTTTCCCAAGCGCGGAATGGCACTCTCTTTCCTCCACTGGGCACGTGTTTGCTTAAAACAAAAACCCCAAAATCAACAACAAAAACCCCCCAACCTCTCAAAACTAAAGTGTATGGAAAACATTTGCTTTGGAGAATTTCACCACCTGGAGATAGCCGGAGATACTGGGGTGGAGTGTCAAAATGAATTAGGAAGGGTCTCTTCTCATTTCTCTTCAGCCTTTTCCTGGCTCTCTGTTTCTCTCCCTTATTCGCCTTCCCCGGCCCCCGCATCCCGTCTACTTAGCATACTCTCTCAGCCTCCTTTTCTTCCATCTGTTTTTCTCTAATTTCTTTCTGCCTCTAGGAAGGTCTTCTTTTTTTTTTCCTGCTTTAGTAACCGCTTTGCTTTTCCTCTCTATCTCAGTCTTCTTTGTCTCAACTTCTAGCTTTTTCTCTCTTTCTTCCTGTTTGCTTGATTTCAACCCACTATGTCTCTGTGTCTCTGCTTTTCTCTCGCTCCTCAACGAAGACTCGCCGGTCCTTTAGTCCAAAGCAGAGATTATTACACCTTGACCCTCAATTCTGCTTTCTCTAGCCAAATACGTGAAGTCAACGATTGGCACCTATCACTACTACTGGGTTCTTTAGCTCACGGTTTCCCACTTTTTCAGTCGTGTTTGACTCTGCATGACCCCATTTGGGATTTTCTTGGCAAAGATACTGGAGTGATTTGCCATTTCCTTCTCCAGCTCATTTTACTGATGAGGAAACTGAGGCAAACAGGGTTAAGTGATTTGCCCAGGCTCACAAAGCTAAGTGACTAGGACAAATGACCCTTCCTGACTCCAGGCTGGGCATTCTGTCCACTGCGCCACCTAGCATCCGGCATTTCCCACTCTAGAACCACCCAATCCTCATTTAATCTTTCAAAACTCACAAAATTCCCCAGGGAGCAAGGATGTTAGTTAGCTTCTTGAGGGCAGGGGCGATCACTTGTTCCTCCTTACACTCCCAGCCCCAGGCACAGAACCTTGCATCCAATAGTTACTGTGTTATTTACATGACTTAGTAAAAGTTTAAATTGATTGAACTGTGTGCCAGGCAGTGTAGTGCTAAGCAGTAAAATCTTTGACTAAGAGGCAAAAGATGTAGATTAGAAGCTTGGCCCTGACATTTACAGCTGTGTAATGTTGGACGATGGTTTCCTTTTTCTATAAAATTGGGTTAAAGATACTGCACCGAGCTATCCTGAGGTAAAGGCTTTGTAAACCGTAAAAGATGATCTACCCATTACTCTCTGGGAGAAAGCAGGAAAGAAAAAGAGAGAATTACAATAGAAAATGACAGAGAGGTCACCAATAACTTTCTCAGTGCTCTTAAGGATATTTCCCTCTTTCCTCTTTCCCTGTACCCTATCCTTCAACACCTTCTCCGAAACCTCCACCCTCCCCCATCCATCAACACAGAATAACAAGAGGCTCAAAATCTCAGAACTGGGAGAGTCCTCAGAGGTCAACTGGCCCAAGGGTTCCAAGTTTTTTAGAATATGAGGATCTCTTTTAAAATTAAAAAAAAAATTTAATTGCAAACCTCCCCCCTACACACAACTTAGTAGTACCATCAATATCCATTGTTTGTATCAATTTGGAAGCAATTTAAATAAATGTGTTTTATTAATCACAATAGCATCTAAATGCAATTAAAAAGAGAAAATACGTTGCCTATTGTACTGAATCACCCCCTCTCAAGGAGAGGGTCCTTGGCCTACTGGTTGGGAGTAGCTGATCTAGTCCAATAGATATCTCAACAGGAATAGTAGTGAGTAGTAGTAGTGGGTGGAGTGTTGAATTTAAGAGTCTGGAAGACCTAGGTTTGAATCTTCTTTCAGGTACTTAATAGCTGTGTGACCCTGTGCAACCTCTCTTCTCTCAGTTCCTTCCCCTGCAAGATGAAGATAGTATCAGCGTTGTTGCTAGCGTCAGATGAAATGATCTAGATAAAGTGTTTTGTAAAAATTCAAGTGCCGTACAAATATCAACTTTTATTTTTATTTAGATAGGGAAGAATCAAGAATGGATCATTCCATGTCTCTCTGAAATTCAGTTTCCTCTGTTGCTGAAATCATGCTTCGCTGAAGTATGGAAGCATACGTTTATGAAAGGCATCATGGCACGGTGTTTAAAGCTGACTTCAGATTCAGGAATACCTGAGTGTGAGTCCCTCCTTTGCCTCATACTGGTGTGTGCCTGAGTCATGAAACCTCTCAGTGCTTGAGACAACTTTCTAAAATGATAAATTGCAGACTGGGTGTAGACCTACATTGATGCTTGAAGTTTTCCTTAAAGGCAGTTCATTACACTAATTTAATCTCAGTCAGGTCCTCTCCCCAGCCCAGTTTATTTAATTGAACTTCAACCTGGGTACATTGATGTGTTATCCTAGAAGAGGCCAGAGCACAGTGGCAGTGGGATACCTTAGTTATGGGGGAGATCATAGGGGAGAAAGGTTGAATGAAAGATGTGGTGGAAGCTCTGGGGCTGGTGGAGCCAGCATTCTCTCTGAGTAGTGACCTACAGCCTAGCCACCCGCAATTTCCCAAATCCTGTCCCTGCAGTTTTTCTGCAGATGCTTTCCAAGTTTAACTCAGCTCCCTCCTGCCCCCTGGTGTTTTCCTGATGAATTAATCAGTAAACATTCTGGGTGCAAAGAAAATAAGAATTAGAATAAACTTTTGAAAGTTTGTTGGGTCTTTTTATACCTAGCATTACTCTTCGAGGTCAGTTCTGTAGGTGTGAATTTACCCATTTTTATGGATGAGGAAAGTGAGGTCCAGGAAAATTGCCTTGACCAAGATAACATAGGTAGTGGGTGAAAGAGTTGGAACTTGCCCCTAGGTATTCTGATGGTTAAATTCAAGGCTTTTTTCACTCTACCAACACTATCTTTAGACCAAGAGATCCAAAAGCCAAATCAAGAGTCAAAATTGGTTCTTAGAGCCTTTCCTGCTGCCCATGTCACCTGAGTACCACACTCTCTAAAGTATCAGAATTGTAGGTCACCCAAAGGTCAATGACAAGTTGTATAGCAGATGCAAATAGGCTGAATCATATTTCCAGTGAAAATCTAGATGGAAGAAGTGGTGTAAACTATATTTGATTTATTTTAATGTGCATTTATTAAGCACTTACTATTGGCACAGTTCTGGGTATACAAAGACAAATAATCACAGTAACTGCCCTGTCCTCAACAGTTGGACCCTTTACTGGGGGAGAGGTGGCATACATACAGGCTTACACAGTTAAGCGAATATGATACAGTTGGAGGAGGTGAGAGAACAATTAGGGGACTTTCAACAGTCAATCAATCAATGGACAAGCATTTATTTTTTAACTTTAAAATTTTTATTTATTTTTAGTTTTCAACATTCACTTTTATATGATTTTGAGTTCCAAAAGTTTTTTCTTCCTCCCTGCCCTCCCAACTCCCCAATATAGCGAGCAATCTGATACAGGTTATACATGTACAATCGTACTAATCGTATTTCCACATTAGACATGTTGTGAAAGAAGAATTGTAACAAAAGGGAAAAGTCACGAGAAAGGGGGGAAAAAGAGAAAATAATGTACTTTGATCTGCATTCAGATTCCATAGTTCTTTCTCTGGATGTGGATAGCATTTTCCATCTTGAGTCTTTCAGAATTGTCTTGGATCATTGCATTGCTGAGAAGCACTAAGTCTATCAGAGTTGGTCATTGCACAGTGTTGCTGTTACTGTGTACAATGTTCTCTCCCTTCACTTAGCATCAGTTCAGGTAAGTCTTTACAGGTTTTTCTGAAATCTGCCTGCTCACCATTTCTCATAGAACAATAGTATTCCATTACATTCATAACTGATGGGCATCCTCTTCAACAAGCATTTATTCAATACCTACTATATGTGAGACACTGTAGACAATAAAACAACCTCTGACCTCAAGGAGTTTGCATTCTGGCTGAGGATCCACCAGGTAAATTTGTAAATGTTATTTTTAAAATATACAAAATAAATACAAGATAATTTGGGGGTGGGAAGAAAGGAATTTGAGGGGAGTTGGGAGAACTCAGGAAAGATTTCATGGAGAAATATCTATGTAACAGGGTTTTGAAGGGATTCTAAGAGTCAGGGGTAAGAAGGGAAGGCATTCCAGACCTGAGGAACAACCTAGGTAAAATAGAAGAGACAGGAGATGACAGTTAATGAGAAGACCCATTTGACTGGACTGTATAATGGTAAAAGGGAGAAATGTGAAAAAGTCTGGAAAGAGAGGTGAGAGCCAGACTGGAAAGGACTTTAAACACCAAGCTGAGAGGTTGTATTTTTATCATGGCTTCAATAGAGATTCATTGGAGCTTCTCAAATAGGGAAGTAACACAGTCACACCTGGGCTTTAGGAAGACTATCTGTTTGGAGGATGGATTAAAGAGAGTCCAGACTAGAAACTGGAAAACCAATCTAGGAAGATATTACATTGTTAATGGGGATGTGATAGGTATTGAAGAGGTAAAATTGACACAATTTGGTGGTTGATTAGACATGGGGGATGAGGGAGAGGGAAGAGTCAAGGATGATGTCTAAGTCATCAACTCGACTACCTAAGTTGTCAGGACAGAAGGTGTTACCTTCAACTGAAATTGGGAAGTTTGGAGGAAGGACAGGCTTAAAGAAGAAGAAAATGAGTTCTATCTTTAATAGAATTTTTTTAGTTATTCTGAACCTGACAAATACTAGCAAATGTGAGTATTTCCTTAGAGAAAAAAGTAGAAAAAGAGGAGGGTACATGAAGTCACAAATCTCCATTACATACAACCTGGGATTTTTAAAGTATAGAATACATTCATCAGGTTAGTTCCAAAGCTCTCCATCTTATCTTTCTTTGTTCTCAAGCCTCCTTTTGTTCTGTGAACTTATTTATTTTTACTCCCACAGGATTTTTCAAAAAATTATTTAGAACAGAAAAAAGATTGCTCTGGAAACTGTGGCTCTATTACATAATGCTTGTTTTTCTTTTAAAGTGTATCACAAATTCAACATGTCACTTTTTTTACATCTTTGAAAATCTTTTAAGATGCACTGTGTTCAAGAGTTATATTTTTGGTAATTTGGATTCAAGATAATTCAGGGATGGGGGTTGGCAAGATATGAGTGGCAACAGGACAAGAAGGCAAGGGATTCGAGGTTAGAGTTATCGTTGAATTATGTAACTGTAGGATCAATCAAGCTTTTTTTTAAAAAAAAATCAGTGATGACTTGCACCAAAGAAGAGGTATCAAAGACATCAGTCAACAAGCATTTATTTATTAAGCACCTATCATATGCCAGGCATTGTGCTAAGTGATGGGTATGCAAACAGATAAGCAAACAACGACAACAAAAAACCAGTTCCTGTTGTCAAGGAGACAACCTGAAAACACCTATGAGCAAAGGAAATATCTCCGAGGTTGAATTGGAAATAATTGGCAAAGGGAAGGCATAGCATTAAGGGGGATGGGAAAAGACTTCTTGTAGGAAGGGAGATTTTAGCTGGGATTCTGCCAGGAGGCAGAGCTAAGGACAGAGAGAACTTTAGGCATAGAGGACAGCCAGTGACTGGAGTTGGGAGACGGCATGTTGTGCTTGAGGAACAGCAAGGAGATCTATGTCATAGGATCACAAAATATGTTGGGGTGAGTAAAGTGTAAGAAAAGTAGAAAGGTGGGAGGTGACCAGGTTTGAATGCCAAACAGAGGATTTTAGATTTTATCCTGGAGATAATAAGGAGACACTAGAGTTTATTGGATTTGGGGATGACAGGGTCAGATGTGTGCCAAGATTAATTTGACAGCTGAGAGGAGGAGTGGATTGGAGTAGAGAGAGACTTGAAGCAGGAAGACCAACGAAAAACCTGTATCAGGGTGATGGCAGTGTCAGAGTAGAGAAGGGGGAATATGTGAGAGATGATGAGAAGGTAGCATCAACAGGACCTAGCAATGGATTGTACATGGGAGGTGAGAGAGAGTGAGAAGTTGTGGACGACATCTAGGTTTTGAGTGTGGGTAACTAGGAGGATGGTGGTACCCTCAACAGTGATAGGGAAGTTAGGGAGGAGGAAAGATTTAGGGGGAATGATAAGAAAGGTATGACAAGGGAGAGAGAGAGACAGAGACAGAGAGAAAGAAGGAGGAGGAAGAAGAGGAGGGAGGGAGGGAAGGAAAGAGGGAGGGTGAGGGAGAGAGGGAAGGAGATGGAGAGAGGAAGGGAGATGGAGAAGGAGGGAGAGAGGGGAGGAAAGAAAGAGAGAGAGAGAGAGAGAGAGAGAGAGAGAGAGAGAGAGAGAGAGAGAGAGGCATGCATGTAGTGAGAGCAAGGAATAATCGCTTAATAACCCTCCTCCCTTTCTTAGCCATACTCCTTGAAAAGGATCTCTGTACTTGCTGCTTCCACTTCCTCACTCAACAGTCAACAAACACTTATGCCTTTCTTCTAACTCACTCCTCAACTCTTGGCAATCTAAGGTGACTTCTGACCTCATCACTCAACTGAAACTTCCCCTTCAAAGTTACCGCGATCTCTTAATTGCCAGGTCTGGTATTTTTTTCTCGGACTGCAGCGTTTTTGACCTGTGTGCTGCACCCGATACGGTTGCCCACCCCCTCTTCCCGGCCACGCTCTCCCCTATGGGTTTTTGTCATGCCGCTTTCTCCTGCTTCTCTTGCTTCTCTGACCCGTCCTTCTCAGTCACCTTTGCTGGGTCATCATTCGTATTATGCTCCCTAATTATGACTGTTCCCCAAGGTTCTGTCCTGGGCCATCTTCTCTTCTCCTGTTGTGCTTTCTCTCGGCATGTCCTCAGCTCCCATGGATTTATTTCCATCTTTATACAAATAAGACACAGACAAGTGCATCTATGTATAATATATGAATACACAGAGACCATATAGGTATATATGTGTTTCATGCACACATACCACGTGAATGTATGTGACACACGTAGGCATGCACACATGTAACAAACACCACATATGCAACATATGTATAGACATGTATGTAGCTATGTAACAGCTATGTTTACATTTATGTTTATACATATCACACACTTGTAGAAATGTAACATGTGTATACATACACAATGTGCCATACATATGTGTATACAATATATAACATACATATAGATGTAATATATATGTATGTACACACACACACACACACACACATATATATATACACACACACATATAAATGTATATATAGACATACACATATCAGTGACCAGCCCCAGCTCTCCTCTTGAACTTTAGTTCCTCGTCACCAATTGCCTATTGGTCATTTCAAATTGGATGTCCCAGATGTGTCCCGAACTCCATTTATCCTAAAATGAATTCATTATCTTCCACCTCCCCAAAAAAACCCAATCTCCTTTCTTCCAAACTTCCTTATTCCTCTCAAAGGTACTCCCACCCTCCTAGTCTCTCAGGTTTTTAACCTAGATATTAGCCTTAACTCCTCATTCTTTCTCACCCCATGTATGCCTCCAGTTGCCAAATCTTGCCATCTCTACTTCCATGACATCTCTTGCATCCGACCCCTTCTCCCCACAAATGATGATTCCATCTTTGTTCCAGCCTTCATCACTTTTGTTTTCCTTTTTTTCCTTTGGAGGAGGGAAGGCAGGGCAATTGGGGTTAAGTGACTTGTCCAAGGTCACACAGCTAGTAATGTTAAGTGTCTGAGGCTGGATTTGAACTCAGGTTCTCCTGACTCCAGGGCTGGTGCTCTATTCACAGCGCCACCTAGCCACCCCCCTTCATCACTTCTTGCCTAGATTATTATAACAGTCTCTTAATTGGGCTCCTTGCCTCAAGTTACTCACCATTACAGTTAACCTGACACATTGATCAGCCCTAACCTATCTTTCCAACCTCTGTATATTACTCCCCTTTCCATACTTTAGGATAAGCCAAACTGGCCTTCTTGTTGTTCTTTTCTCATGATACTCCATGTTCTGGATTCTGTGCCTTTGGCCATCACCCATGCCTGGAATGTATTTCATTTTTACCTCCACCTCATTAAGTCCTGCTCTTCCTTTAAGACATAGGTCAAGTATTATCTTCTGCATGAAGCCTTTCATGATCTTCCCCAATTGCTAGTGTTTTCCTTCCCAAACTACTTGGTATTATTCACCTTATATTTATGATCTGTCTATATAGATACATACACACACACACACACACACACACACACACACATATATACCATAAATGATGTATATGTGTATATTTATGTATATACATATATGTTGCCTGTATGCATGTATTTGTTGTTCCTTTAGAAGGAAAGTTCCCTGTGAGTAGGGTTTGTTTCATTCTTTGTACTTGTATCACCATTGCCTGGCATATCGTAGATGCTTATTAAATGCTCGTTGATTGATACAAAGACAAAAGCTATAGATGGTCCCTGTTCTCAAGGAGCTCACATACTAATTGGGTGAAGGAGGGTTCTGCTGCAGAGTGTACAGCGAGCCTCAGGGCTCCTTAAGGTGCATCCACAGGGCGGATGGCAATGCCTAGGGATCCGGAGGGCATGCTGTGAGGGTTCATGGTAAGACTCAGAGCACCTTAGAACCAAGTAGTAAGGTAAATGGAAAGGTTTAGTTGCCTTCTGTCTTACCAGTCCTCCATATCATAGTTGGTGACTCCTAGTTCCTCTGAGTAAAATGAGCAGTCATGTGCATTCTGCAGGGTGGGTGTGTAAAGGAGCCTGGCCTACTACCATTGTGAAATGGGGAGTTTAAATGTAAGCTCAAACTTCTTGTCCATTTGTATGATTTATCACAGGTTGAAATACTTTTGGGTGAGTTATATAATTTTTTTTTCCTTTTTGGAGGGAAGAAGGCTTGGGGTTAAGTGACTTGCCCAAGGTCACATAGCTAGTGTGTCAAGTGTCTGAGGTCAAATTTGAACTCAGGTCCTCTTGACTCTAGGGCTTGTGCTCTATTCATTATGCCACCTGGCCACCCCGGGCAAGTTGTATAGGTTATCGTTTCATCTACACGTCATAATCTGTACAATAAACATTCTTCACCTATTTGGTCTTTTCTATGTGGATGATCTAGTGAAACTCTTTTGAGTATTTACAGATCTCTTCTAGGATGCTCTACAAAATTCTGAGATGCAATCACCATGATGACATCCACAAACAAGAGAATCTGGAGTCCCTCACCATCCACAGGGAATCTCTATTTAACTTTAATTCTTCACTAAGTTTCCAGTGGTAGATAACCTTCATCAAGCTTCACTTTTACATCTTCCTGTTTTATGCTGTGCCTAATGCTTATGATCATTTAACAGATTATCTCTATTGTCATATCTTTTTTTTTCTTTTTGGAGGGGGGAAGGCAAAGCAATTGGGGTTAAGTGACTTGCCAAGGTCAGGAGGCTAGTAAGTGTTAAGTGCCCAAAGCTGCATTTGAACTCAGGTCCTCCTGACTCCAGGGCTGGTACTCTATTCACTGCACCACCTAGCCACCCCTCTGTTGTCATATCTTTCAAAGAATCTTGAATGATTTTGATGCATGGATTTGAGAAATCTTATTAGAAGGGGTAATTTTACTCTATTGAACTAAATACTTTTTCATAATAAAAAAATAATAAATAAGCACAGTGAAACCTTGTATTCTATACATCTTTCAGTCACTTGTGTGAAGGTAAATGTGGAGTATCACCTGAAAAATTCTGCCTTTTCCATACTAATACCCTTATCCAAGATGCTCTTAATGAGTGTATAGATGATTCTCACAAAAGTTTTTTACTTAGGGGTGGCTAGGTGTCACAGTGAATAGATCACTGGCCCTGGAGTCAGGAGGACCCGAGTTCCAATCCGGCCTCAGACACTTAACAAAAACCAGCCATGTGACCTTGGGTAAGTCACTTGACTCCAATTGCCCTACCTTTCCCTTCCAAAAAGGAAAAAAAAATTTTTTTTACTTAGATGGGAAAGTAGACACTTGGTCAGTAGATGTGGAAGTTGTCTTTAGTTTTTATTAATAAAGACTGAGACTCCTCTCCTCTCTCCCTCCCTCCTCCCCCACTCCTTTGGTATTTTCTTCAGAAACCTTGTGAAGTGATCCCTCAGTACCTTCAAAATTTTGTTACATTTTCTGGATCAGCACATCCAGGCCTACATTAGTCTTAAGTATTAGTGGTTCTAATGCTCTTGATGGTGAAAACAACTTTTTATAAAATATTTGCATATTTTTCCATGTTTCTTCTATTTGTTGTCCTTCCATTTTTATCCTCAAATGCTATCAGGATGATTTTGTTTAATTGTGTCTCTTGCTAAACTTTCTTTAAGCTGATTTTATCTTCCACTGTTTCTCTCTGACATGAGTTAATAACTGCTCATACTCTCCTCTTGTTCTTTTTTGTAAGAATTTATAAATGAATTTATTTTATTAATCAGTATTGCCTTTGTCTACCATTTCCCTCTGCTTGGTAAATTAAGGGTTTTTACTGACTAAGGAAATTTTAAGCTCTTTTAGATACATTGTTACTGTGATTGATGTGTATAAATTAAACCTCATATGTGACCCTAGACAAGTCATTTAACCCTGTTTGCCTCAGTTTCCTCATCTGTAAAATGAGTTGGAGAAGGAAATGGCAAACCACTCCAGTATCTTTGCCAAGAGAACCCCCAAAGGGGTCATGGGGAGTCAGACATGACTGCAATGACTGAACAACAACAGCAACAATAAAATTATTGTAATAGGTGTTGATATTTTTCATTATGAACGACTTATTTAAATAAGTCAGGATTGAGTTGCTCCAATTGCATCTTTTTCTCATTCTTTAGTTCATCTGATCTTTGTTCTAACAAGGTAATGGTTTGACTATATGAAGACAGTTGATTACGAGATGGTTCACCTTAATAATAAATCTTTTCCTATTTGTTAAAATTCAGTCATTTCATTCTTGTGATATTATTTGCTTGCTGTGTCCAGAGCCTACTGATTTGTTTCTTTTTTATGACTTAAGATTGTATTATTTTTGTATTATATTTTGGTAGTAATGTCCTCTGAACCTGTATTATTATCTATGGTATCTATATTCTTCTCTTACAACTTTATTTAATTCTACAAAGGCCAACACTGTTTAAATGTTATTTCTTATACAGTTTGGAATACATAATTTTAGAATAGTTGGAATTTTAAAATTAAGCCAGTGTAATACATGTGAATTTCAATGGCTATTTAGTATAAAAGCAATTCTTGGTTATCCCACAGACTTAAATTTTAACTTTAACAATTTTTATTTAAAAATACTGCATCCACATTTGTAGTACTTTGAGTATACTCTAAATGGTGATGAAGTTTAGTACAGGTTACTTTAAAATCATTTTGAAATCACTGTAAGCTTTTTAAAAAATATTTTATTTTTTCCCCAATTACATGTAAAGACAATTTTTAACATTCATTTAAAAAATTTTTGAGTTCCAAATTCTCTCCCTTCCTTCCCTCCCTCCCCACCTTTCTGAGACAGTAATCAACATAATAAGCTTTTAAACATTCAGAAATTTTTGCTTCTACCTCGTTGTCTAGTTATTAAGTAAAATGCAAGCAGGAGTCATTTAACTATCATTTAAAATGTTCTTAAAGTCCTCTGATATGTTTTTAAAGAAACAGAAAAGCAAGTAAAACTTTTTGCCTTCCACAGCAGAACACTACAAGTCAGTGACAGAACTTTCATATTTCAATGACCTGACCAGTATACATTATTCCTGAAGATGTAAAATTCATTCATTGGTTGACGTATAATTTTACTGATTCTTTTCTCAAAGAAAGAATTCATGCTGTAAAAGTGTGAGTCTTCTTTGTTTTCTATGGGCCTTTGTACTCCTTCATTTGTACTGACATGCTTTCCAGTTTATTTCTCATCATGTATCTCTTTCCACCTTTGCATTGAAGTCACCTAGTATTAAAACTGTATGTTGAAATCACCTAGTATTAAAACTGTATGTTGAAATCACCTAGTATTAAAACTGTATGTTGAAATCACCTAGTATTAAAACTGTATGTTGATTTAATTTGCAAGGTCTCAGCAAGTTTTTTATCCTCTGCAACCTTAGGCGTAAGTACTTTCATATATTTCTTTTTGAAAATACTTATGAGCACTGAATACAAGACGACCAAATGTCCCAAGAAATATATTTCTTGTCACCTTTGGGCAGACAATAAAACCAACCTTACCAATTTGTTTCTTTGCCTGTAAGGATTTGAGGCATCCTCTGATTTGGTTGCAACTTCCTTCTTTCTTCTTCTCATTTCATTTATAGCAAGAATTCAAGATGAATATAATTCAGCTCTGCCTAATATATCCACTGGTTGAACACTGGACAAGGGTTTCACTTCCCTCTCCTTGCTCCCTCTTCCCCAATTTCCCAATCCCTGGGACTCAAGACCTCAGGGTTGCCTTATTTCTGTTCTCAACCCTACCCCTATCCAATCAATTGCCTGAGATTATGCCTTAAACCCAAATTACTCTAGCTCTCACTGACTGACCAACAATAGGTCCCAAACCAAACCCCACCTGGGGAACAGGGAACAGTAACAGGGAAGTGAGGAGAGAGTGGATGAATAGGAGGCAGTTTAGCCCAGTGGAAAGAGCAATAGTTCTGGAGGCAGAGAGGCTGGGTTCATCCTGGGATGTTTCCTATCTGTGCCTTCATCTCCTGAGTCAGAATTCCATCTGTCAAACTAGAGGGCTGAACTAAATAGCTTCTGAGGGCCCTTTGAGCTCCAATCTGGTGAAATCTTGAGAGGAATTCCCTCTTCTGGAAGACAAAAACAATTTGAATTGCATGGGAAGCTCAAGCTCCTTTTGAGAATCTCCCTGCCTCTCTGAGACAGTGGATAGAATACTAAAAGCTGGGCCTCAGAAATGGTGTAATTTGCTCAAAGTCACAACAGGTGGTAAGAGAATGAGGTAGAATTCCAACCCAGGTCATCTGACTCTAAACCAATCACACCATTCCACCATTCCATCTCTCTTCCCTTGGTTGTCCATGGACTCTAGGTCACAAGTATGTCTTTGGGAACGTGATATATTCAACAATATTAAGAGCATGGCTATAGAGAATAAAATATGTAAGAACTAAATGCTTGTCCATTTCTCTCCCTATGTTGACTTCTCATCAGAACATCTCAGTGGCACAGCTTTCACTCAGCCTCTTCTAGCATGTTACACTTGCTAACTAACCTTATCTTCAGCTCAGATTTCCCAGGTTCAGTGTGGGTTGTGTCCCCCAGTTTCCTAGATCTGACTCTGCTTTTATTTGGTCTCCAAAGAGAATGGGGTCTCCTGCCTCAGA
Source organism: Pseudochirops cupreus (assembly GCA_028627135.1). NCBI lineage: Eukaryota > Metazoa > Chordata > Mammalia > Diprotodontia > Pseudocheiridae > Pseudochirops > Pseudochirops cupreus. The sequence continues at coordinate 255,399,269 of CM053581.1, forward strand.
ATCCTCTGGGCATTGGTTCATGTTGGGGCTCAGAAACAAGTTGATACCTTTGTTTACAACCCCCAGCTTAAGCTCAGTGCAACAAGCGTGATTTCAAAACCTACCTTACAATATTTTTGTGAGGGTCAAAGGAGATAACATAAGTAAAGTGATTAAAAATGCCATAACAAAAGCTAACCATTATTATTAAGGGTTTTCATAATCTACCTCCTCCCTAAATCCCTTTAATGGCTCACCTTATGGGCCATCTCCTATCAGAAACTTTTTTGGATGCCCTTAGTTATGAATACTCCTTCATTCCTATTTCTTCTTTGCAAATAATCCTGTATATATTTATCTGTTTATATGGTATATACTTCCAGAAGAATATAAGCTTCTTGAGGACAAAATTGTTTTTCCTTTCTCTATTTTGTATCCTTAGTATTTGGCATAGTGTCTGTGTACAGTAGGCATTTAATAAATACTTTTTAGATTGGAATCTGCCTTTCCAGCTTTATTTGATATTGTGCATTCTAAACTCCAACTAAATTGGACTGATAGCCATTCCTCAAACTTAATAAGCCATTCTCCCTTGTCTGGGATGTACTGCCTTCTCACCTCTGCCTTTCAGAATCCTTCTCTTCCAGCTCAAGTAGCAGCACCTCTTTGGTGAAATGTTCCCTGATTTCTTGAACTGAAAGTTTTCTCTTCCTAGAATTTTCCTCAGCTTTTATCTGGATCTCCATGCCGTCATGCTCTCCTCCCATTACTCTTATATGTGTTCATGTCCTATACCCTTCCAGCACTCTTCCACCCTCTCCCTCCCTCACCTAAAACATAAGTTTCAGAACAGCAAAGGCTGAAACTTTTTTTTTTAAATCTTTGTGTTCCCAGTGCCCAGCATGGTGATTTACATGTATTTGGCTACAAAGAGCAACAGATCTTGGTTGAGTTGAACCAATCATACAGGTAGCAGATGGAAGTCATCCATCAAACATTTACTTAGTCTTAGCACTTGTCAAGTACAGAACCTAGTGTAGGGAGTAGGGGGAAACGGGAAGGGGCAGGGCCAAGATACTAGAATTGGGGAGCTTAAAAGACAATTTTTGCAGAAGTTTGGCGACAGATTAGGGGTGTGTGTGTGTGTGTAGGGGGGAGGTGCTGATGGAGGAATAAAGAACAGTAATCAGAGTGTCTTTCCCTGATAATTTTGTCCATCATCCCAGGCCCTAACCCAGGACCTGTCTGTAAGGAGATAGTCACCAATCCGTACATTTTCTGGAGGGGGTCTTAGGTTTGAACCATGCGCTTCAACGCAGTAGCATTGGTAGTAGTTGCGCTCCATCTCCTGGCCAAAGATGGCTCAGCAGCTAGAAAAACAATTTTTCAGTCGTGTCCGACTCTTCGTGACCCCATTTGGGATTTTCTCGGCCAAGATACTGGAGTGGTTTGCCATTTCCTTCTCCAGATCGTTTCTACAGATGAGGAAACTGAGGCAAACAGGTGATTGCCCAGCTAGTTAATTGTCTGAGGCCAGATTTGAACTCTTCAAGCCTGGCGCTCTATACCCGGCGCCATCTACCTGCTCTAGAAAAACAACTTAGAGAATCCAGAAACGGAATTGACGGCGGGTAAATACTTTCAAATAAATACCAGTAGGTATTTAGTAGAGGGGATTAATTCTTGCTCATATGAGGCCTGAACTTTCCTATTCTCCTGATGCTCATTCCAACCCCAAGATTCCGTTATACTTGTGTAGTCTTTGGCGAGTCAGTATTCACATCTTTGGGTCTCAGTTTCCCTGTCTGTAAAAAGATTGGGTTGTATTCCTTGGTCACTAGGGTTCATTAATAGTGTAGGTGTGGAAAAGGTAAAATAGTGTAGGGTCATGTGATGTAGAACTGGAAAGAACTTGAGAGATCATTTTCAATTTCCTCATTTTTCATACGACGAAACTGAGTTCCATTGGCGTCGTGATATGAAGTGCTGAACTTGGCTGGGGTCAGATGAGATGTTCAAATTCTGGGTCCGAAATTTACTAGCTGCCCAACCCTGGGCAATTTATCTGAGCTTTAATTTTCCCAGCTGAAAATGGGATTATCTTTGAACAACCTGCCTCATGGGGGTGTCGTGGAGGTGCTTTGTAATACTTTATAAATGTGTTATTATGATCCAACAAGCAGGCTAACGATGGTAATTCCTGCCATTTAAACCCAAGGAACTATTTGTTCTGCAGAAACCTATAAAGGGCGCTCAAGGACCCCGCCCCCTCTGATTCCCCACCCCCTGGGGGCGTTCCTTGTAGCACGTGCTCTTTGCCGTCGGTAGCCTACGGGAAGGAAGGGGTGGGTCTTAACCGAGGAGCTACCCTTTTGGGGAAGTTTATTTAGTAAAGGGGAAACTGCAGCACCACAAAGTCTAGTGATTGTGAAAAAGTAGAGGCAAAGGCACAATATCTAAAGGGTTATTGATTATAACATTAAAATAGAAGGAACTTTCGGGATCTTTCTTATCTGTGATGTCATGGTCCTTTTTTTTTGGGGGGGGGGCCTCTTCCTGTCACCTCTCCCCTTGATGAAGGTTGTGTTGGTATGTCCGGAGCCGGGGCGGTGCCTCAGGGCGGACTCCATTTCCCGGCGTGCCCCGAGAAGCCCAGGGAGTTGGGCGCGGTGACGTCGGGGGAGGGAGCTGGCCAGTGCTGAGGGGCCGGGCCCGGGGCTCGGCCGGGGAATCTCATTCAGCGCCGGAGCCTCGGGAACCCAGCGTAACTCCTAGCCCAGCGCCGAGCAGCTCAGCCTTGCCCAGCTTGTCTCGGCCCGGCCCGTCCCGGGCCATGACAGCCTCCGCCTCTGGGGAGCCGCCCCTGGCGGAGCTGCGGGCCCCGCGCTGGCCCTGAGCGCGCCCATGGAGCGGGACGAGCGGCCGCACAGCGGCGCCGGAGGCTCCTCCGCTTCTCCGGAGCCTCCCCTGGCCCCGACCCCCGCTGCGACCCCGGCAGCAGCCCCGGGACCGCGCAACGGTAGGTACCCTGCACCCGCGCCCCGCACCTTACCCCAAACTCCGGGCTCCCTCTGCCTCTGTCTTCGACCCTTATCCTAACTCCCCCTCCTGCAGTCCCCAGCATCCGTCCTGGACCCCCATCCTTTCTATGCCCCTTAACCTCCCACTCTTCTCCCTAGTCCCATCTCCGGACACTTCCCTCCTTTCTTGGAACCCCACCCCCATCCTAATTTTCTGGTCTCCTTTCATCCTCTCTTCTACCCAAATTCCCTCTTCCCAACCTCTCCCTTGCCCCACTCCCCAAGTCCGAACCTACCCCACCTTTTTCTTTTACCCAATTTCTGGACCTCAATCCCTGTCCCCGTCCACCAAGACTGGAACTCTTCTCCCCTAGGCCTCTCCCCACTTCTCCCCCCAGCCAATCTTCGGGCCTCCCCCTTTCCTCCCTCTTCCTATTCTCCGGACCATTCCTCAGCTTCCTTCACCCCCTCCGCTTCCAACCACTGTAGGACTTGGAGTTCCTTAGTTCTCCAACCTCTTAACCACAATTTCCGGATCTCCTCTTCCCTCTATTCTTGGGACCTTTCTCCCCCTCCCCCATAACACGGACCCCCTTCTCCCATCTTCCCCTTCTCATGCCCCTCTTACTCCCCGGATCCCTTCTTTCCTCCCTTTTCCTTCCCTCGTTCTCTCCTCCCTACCCTCTCGTCCCGACAGGGTTTTCCCCACTTCTCTCGACCCCTTCTCTCTCTCCACCCCACAACCCCCCTCCCCCCTCTTCTGCTCTCCTGGACCTCACATCCTCTCAATTCTCCCGATCCCTCCACCTTCTTCCGGCTGCCCCCACCCCATTCTTCTAATTTCAAATTCCCGGGACAACTTCTTTGTAACCCTCGTTTATAGCGCATTTCTCCTTATTCTAGGAGTCTCTTCCCCGCCTTGGTCCTTATTTTCAGGATTCCCCATATATGGGTTCCTGCCTCCCCTCCCCTATATCTTTCAGTCCTCAGCCCCCTTTTCCCAGTCTTTCCAAGTCTTCTCTGGTCTTAGCTTTCTTAACCATATCCTTTCCCGCCCCCATTTTCTGAATCCTGTCTCACCTTTTCGGGGTTCTATGAATTGATTACCTTTGGTTACACAAATACGGGTGCTTCTAGGCTCTTGGGTATTTCTCACTCCCTTTTTAGTTTTCCCGGCCCTTTTCGATCCCTTAACTCTCCTTCTCCATATCGTAGTCTCCTCGGTTCATCTCTATTTTCCAGTTCCTTCTACACTTCTTCCTCCTGGGTTCTTTCTGCAGGTCCTTAAATCTCTGAGTCATTATACCTGGGGACCCGGATCCCACTACTTACGTTTTCCTCTTCTCCTTCAGCTTTCATATTCTCTCCCCTACGGGGGTCTTGCCTCAAGGTCTAGCCTCACTTTTTTCTAGGCTCCTCGAATTCCTTTCCCCTGTGGACTTTCCACCACCACCACCACCCCTCTTCCTATATCTCTTTTCTGTTCATTGTCTCTTTGAATTTGATTCTTATTCTTAACCTAGCAGCCAGAGTGACTTCTTGTTTTCCTACTTCTAATCTTCAATTCTCATCCTGCCCCTCAACTTATTCTTTTTGAGTTCAGAGTTCCGTTCTCCCAACTCCCATTGGCCCCGCCATTGCCTGGTACTCTGATTCACCCCCGGTAAAGCCTTAGAGAACCCTGCTTGAGGAATTGGTCCTTCGAGGGCATTGTCCTGGTTGGCTCATAGGAGGTTCGGAGAGATCTGTGAGGCCTAGAGTGCAGTCTTTGGAAAGCGAGATGGTGAAGGTGGGCATCCCGCTTAGGTAGCATATCACCCCTTTATTCAGGCCTCTTGGGTCCCTGACTGAACTGACTTTTTTTTTGGAGAGGGGTGGATGTACTCCTTGAACTGAAGGTTTATTTGTAGGTTTGATATAGTTCCCTTCAGTGTTTGCCTTGGGTATGTGTTTATTAGTAAAGTGTAAGAAGCCTTTGTGAGGTCGTAAAAGGTGAACTTTTGAACTTGGAAAGCGCCCTGGAGCAATTAGCTGCTGGAGCAATTGCACCGGGAGTTCTGAATTACAAAGGGTGCTGGGGGACCTGCAATAGCAAATGCTGAAGTGGCAAAACCTCTTTATTTATTTGCTGTAGCTTCCACCTTTTACACATCTATGCATTTCAGAGTAAAGAAGAGAGTAACTGAGGTTTTTACTCTTAGACATTTGCAATTGTTTAGATAGACTAAGTCATGGATTTATATAAATTGCGACTTCAAACTTCAGACATAAAATGTTAAATTTGAAAGTCACAGTAGAACATTAAGATAAAGATTACAATGTTAAAACTGGGAGGGATTGTAGAATATAGTTCGTTAGAACTCAAAGAGTTGGAAGGGATCTAAGAACAAAGATTGTTTTTGGTGTTCTAACTGACTTGAATCAAGTAAAGCATTTGACTTGAAAATAACAACCACAGTATTGCAAAAATGTCCTTTAAATCTAGCTTAGACTTGGGAGGTATATATTTGACTTTGAGGGAATCTCTGCCGAATTTGTGATCTGAAATCCTTGCTGACCTTGCGCTTTATGGAATAAATTAAGATGGGTTTGTGTAATTTTAATATTTCAATAAAGCACAAGTTGCAAGTGGAGAGAAGTTTTAAAAAGTTGAACTGTGTTTGATTGACCCAGATCAAGATGTGGGGAATGTGGATAAAAAGAGTGCTTCCCTGATATTTGGGTGTCATGTGTGGTGGTGTCTTTGGGGATTGACTTCTGAATTGTGAGCGTGTTTGAAATCAATAAAATTTCCTGTGGCACAAAGAGAGGGAACCTGGGATCCAGTTAAGATAGGGAGAAAGAGTCTTGTAGAACAAAGCCCATCTATTTAATTCATTGGACTTTTTCCTCTGTAGTCTTTTTGATAATTTAGTTTAGCTATTCTTCTATGAATATTATTAAGCCCATCTGATTTGGGCTCTTCCCAGCAAGTCCTGTGAACCATATATAAAGTAAAATAAGCTTTCTATTGCGTTTATGTAAGACTTCACATCCACAAAGATGACAAATCTTAGGACAGACATTACTTTTGTCTACTTAAAAGCAATATAGTAGTTAAGGGGAGGCTAGGAATTGCCTTGGCTATCAATTATTCATTGGTACATTTTAAAGAACTTTAATGGTGATTTTAACTCACCCAAATTTCTTATTCATCTTCCTGAATGATGAAAGCCAGTTTGAAATGGCAGAGTTCTAGCTATCCTGGGGAAAACAGCATTACTTTAGTATTTGACATTTGTCTTTAGAGTTTCTGAATTCTTCTGTGTAAATGAAAGCTATCTCTGTGTTGCTGTAAACACATGGGAAACTGGGACATTAAACCTAGCAAATAGTTATAGAATGGAAATGGAATGATCATATTTGACTGGGAGGGTGAAATATCCGACAGTTGATTTTTTGCACTATCTTTTGTTCTCTCTTTGTATTAAAGCTTGAATTGGAGCTCCCAAGAGAACCACACAGTATGCTAATGAAAATGAGTGGCATTTGACATAAACATTTTTTTAAAAATTCTTTTGCTTCCTAGTTACATCCTTCTCTAGACCAAATGAAGATCTAAAATCCTGGAATAAAGAATGATTACTCTGGAGGGAACGTTAGAAAATGTCTAATCCAACCCCCTCATTTCTCCTTAAGTACTGGTCAGGAGAGCTGAATTCTTTTCACTTTTTGCCCTAGTAACTGATTTCCTTCATAAACAGGGTTCTGTCCGGAGTTTTTTAAGCTTTGGAGGAATGTTGAATTTTCTGTAAAATAGAACTCTAGTAGATAAAATAAAAAATGCTTAATAGAATTCTTAATAGAAGTATGGAAACAATAAAACTCGAAAATGGAATTTTAGAAATGTTTTCCTGGAGGAATTCCTGGGGATGCTGAATTTACAGTCTTCTAAATGGTTTTTCTGTTCTGTTCTGTTCCTGTTGGTAACAGGACAGCCTGCCTTTGATGCAAGCAGCCCCAACCCTTCCAGGAATTCTTTGTGCTGAGTGGGCAAGATATTTTTCTATTGCTCTCTCGTAGGGTCTTTTACAACAAACACATTTGCTCAACTGTAGTTATAACTGAGGGGGGGGACTATGGAAGGGTTTTCAGAAGAAAGAGGAATGATTTGGGGATGCCAGTGGGGGTTCATTTTATTTAAGAAGAATAGGTAGCACATTTTCAAGTATGGGCATACATACTGCTTAATGAGAGTTAATTGGGTTTTCAAAAACAGATCACTGAGGGAGAAGACATTAGAGGGCATTTATTTTTACAAGAACAATGTAATAAATGGAAAATATGGTTTAGTTATGATGTATTAACTGCTAATGTGTGACTTATGTAGTTATAATGATTATATATTAAAAATTAAATTAATTTTAGGTAGTTATAATGATTATATAGGATGGCCCAGAAGACTTAGTGCAGTTTTAAGAGTCTTTTAAAATTAATTTAATTAAAGCTATTTGAATCTTAATAACTTAAAATTGAATTTGGACTTTTGGGGTGCCATGTAGTTTGAACAATAACCTGAACCAGATGATCTGAGGTTCTTTCAACTTAAAATTTCAATGATTCAATTCAATAAATTAAGCATCTATTATTGTATGTGGATCTGTGTGTGTGTGTGTGTGTGTGTGTGTGTGTGAGTGAGTGTGAGAGAGAGAGAGAGAGAGAGAAAGAAATAAAGTTTAGATAAGATATAGCCCTTAGATAAGTGCTATATAATTAGGGGACTTGTTACATTCTGGTGGGATCTGGAGAGACTTCAGGGAGGGAGAGGCCATTTGATTTAGGGTTGAAAGTGTCATTAGAAATTCACTAGATGGAGAAGAGGAAGGGGAAAGCATTTCAGGCTAACTGGAGAACTGGAAGCAAAGGTATTGAAATGTGAGAATGGGGAACTTGTGGAATTGAGAGTAGTACAGTTTGCCTTGGACATTAAATTAAGTGGGGGGAGAGAAAGGGAGTAAGACCAGAAAGGTGGATAATAGTATCAGATTGTGGAGGGCCTTAGAGCAATGGAATTAACATATCCAGGAAGCTCCTGGAGGGGAAGGTGGGAATCAGAATGAAGACTTTTTAAAATTTAGAGAGTTTGGGAGGATTTGAGCTATTTTGGCAAACGATTGCTGGGGAAAGTAGTGCTCATAATGAGACTGAAGGTTTCAATGAATCTACCTATGCAAATACATGTTGGTGGATTCAACTTCAGTTTTGTCCTGCTTTAAAATACTATTCTTTTGTTATGACAATTAGGGAGAACTTGTAGGGAGAACAAGCTCAATCCCTTCTCTCCCACCACTCCTTGCCTTCCCAACCCCTAAACTTGTCTGTAGAAAACCTGGTGGGAGGGGGATTTGCCCAGTGTACACATATACTTTCAGAAATCTAGGATTGTATTGAGTGTAGAGACAATTAATACTCAGACCTATTGAAGTCCCTTGTTGAATTCTTACTAATGCTTTCAAGCGCTCTTAAAATGCAGCACTTCTAGGTGTCCATTGGCCAGGTGTCCAGGATACCTTCCTTGATATCCTCCAACAATTTTTCCTCTTTCTGATGCACTGCTGAAAGGCAATATTTTTAATTTCTAAGAACATGAGTTAAAATTTTGACTCCAGAATTTACTAGCCATGTAACCTTAGGTTAGTTAATCATCTGACCTTTCTGATCCTCAGTTTCCCTATTTGTAAAATGGAGGTGATAATATGTGCCTAACCTATCTTATAGAGAGGTTGTGAAGACATGACTTAAGTGATAGTTATTATATTGTGTCTTAATCCCCAACCAGACTGTAAGCTTCATGATGGCAAAGGTCCCACCTTAGCCAAACTTTTCCAGCTCCAAACTTTTTAGTATAGACATAGTAGGAACTTAGTATTTTTCTGAGTAACACCTTATATTTATGGAGTTACTTCAAAATCTTGGAATACTTGGCTATTTGCCTTAGAGGCCTTGTGAGAAGTACTTATTAAACCTTAAAGATTTTTATTATCTTCATTTTACAGATGAAGAAACTGTAACTTTCCCGTAGTCACACAGATAGGAAGTATTGGAGCTTGTATTAATGAATGATGAATACTGTCACATAATTTTCAAATTGCATTTATTGGTTTATATGAGGGCTTACTAACTTTAAATATTTTTACCAGCTGGAAGGCTAACCCTCCTCTAGAGGAAGATTCTCTTAATTCCTTTGTTAAGAAGCTAATCTAGATACTAGTGGTCTTGTCTTCTCTTTCCTTTTCTCATATTTACTCCAGAATTGTACTGCTCCTTTTTCTCCATTGTAGCAGAGCTTAATGCCCTTCCTTTGTTAACTGTTTCCAACGTATATAATTGGTATGAAAGCTAAGCTTTTGGCCAGTTACCTTTGAAGAGTAATATTCATATTGATTAAGATTCTTTTATTTTTTAAAGCCTGAGGCATTCAAATGTGCCTTCTATTATTGTGAACTTAGCTATATCCTTCTTTTGTGTGGGAACTGTGTCAAAGTTGGAGGGAAAAAATCAAAGAATTCCTTGACCAAGAACAGATAAACACTTTGGAGAATGAAGGTTGGGGGTTGGTTGAGGGTGGAGTAGGAAGGGAACAAAGGGGGAACAATTGATCCCTTAGTTTCTAGGAAAATTTGTAAGGTTTTTTTTCCTCCCAAATTATTATTTTTTTCACATAGTTATTAGCAGCAACAAAAATTAAAATGATTGTAGAGGGAGCTGTGATTTACATTATTTTAAAAAGTGTATGTTAACATTAATATGGTAATAACACCCTGTTTGCTTCTGTCTTTTGAACTCTTGCATATTTCCTTGGATTTTGTTGGTGGGTTTCTTTCTCCAGTAGTTGTCAGTGTTCTGTGTTCCATTTTCTGAAAAGTTGCTGATATTTAGTCTTCCTGACTCTTATTCACATAGCTTTTAACTGGTTTCATGTATAAAACAAGGTAGCCAACGGGAGTAACTGTAGCCTGAGTTGAGTTCATTTGCAAGCAACCAGATTTGAATGGAAACCTTTTCCTTCCTGACTTTTGTGTCCATGAAGTTACAACAGACATTATTTCTCCTTTCCCTCAACTTCAGAATTAAATATTATAGGTTTCAGTGTATTACCTAAGTTAGAAATTGAGGTTTAGGAACATTAGAGGATTACAAAAATTTGGCTGGACTTGGAGTCAGGAGACCTGGTTTTGAGTCATAGCTTGGACTAGGTGTGGGACCCTGGGCAAGTCACTTTATGCTCTCTGAGCATGTTTGCTCATCTGTATAATGGACGTAATAATGCTTGCAAGCTGTAACTCAGAAGAGGGATTAAGGGGGAAGTGTTTTGATAAATCTTAAAACCTATAGATCCAGGATTTGTTCTAGTTATCTTGTATGTATGTCAAAACTCCATATATGTAAACCCCTAAGAGCATGGACTGGATCTTATCTGAACTTAGTATCTTGAACAGTGCTCTGCACATTTTGAGTGGGTGCTTAGTATATAAGTGCATGAATATAAAACAACTGCAGTTTGTCAAGTTTCTTTGGAGTGATCTTCCCCCAGGGTAAACATACTTCTTGATGGAAATTTAAAATACAGTCCCCTACTCCCCTCTTCCTGTGGGTAAATTTGTATTTCATGCCTGGCATATTATAATGTGCCTAACCCCTCCTCTGCACTGGAGAAAGTTGAAGGACTGGTAATGTGGAGAGAAGGATCTCTTACACACTCACTCCCACTGTTTTTTTTTTTAATAAATTAAGCTACAAAAATAATTTTTTGGCTACCCAAGATGGCTTTCAAAATTCCTTATTAGGTGTGAATCTTATCGCAGCTTCTAACCGCTTCCCTGGGAGAAGAAAGAGTCTATCCTGTTGATACAATGATTATTTAAATCTGGCTTCCTCTGTGTAACCTGGTAATTCTAATTAACAATGATTTACTTTGGGAGCGGATCAGGCTTCCCTGGGCTGCTGGCTGGTGGGTTAAATTGCTTCTCCACCCTTCCATCTCCAGCTGCCCTATATCTTTTGATCCCCAGGCTACAGTGATTGGCCTTTGAGCAGGTTAACTCCAAATTGTTTTGAAAATCCCCAACTTTGGAGGTACTCTTTGACATTTTTGGCATTTGAAGACTAAGGAAAAAATTGAATATTAACTTAATCCTAAATCATCCTCTACTGGAGGGAAACCCTCAGAATCTTAAACATATGGTGCAGACACTGTCTTTGCAAACTAAGGTTCAGCCAAATACAAGCAAATTCAGGAATATTTCATAGGATCATCAGTTTTAGAACTAGAGGCCTTAGTCTTCAAAGTGCTTTTAGAAAACACTTGCTTATTTACATTTTGGCAGTGAAAGGGTTTCTAAAAAGAACTGCTTTGTTTTATCAACCCATAAAGGTGCATGTTACCATGCTCTCCAAAACACTTATTTTGTTTATGAGAAAGAAATGACCTCCCCTCTACCCTAAAATTTGCTCTTGCCAACAGTATGAAAACTGGTTTCTCTGTAAGAGATACTCTGAAGCAGTGGGGAAAGAAGTGATTCAATAGAATGAGACCTTGTGGGCAGAGACTCTTATGTTTCTAAATCACCATGTGGCACATAGTGAGCACTTTAATGTTTAGTGAGTGACAAGTGATTTGGATACAGGAGGTTTGTGGCCACTTCTATTCACCAGCCGATTTTACTTTGGGCAAGTTTACTGTATTTCTTTAAGTCTCTATTCATCTGTAAGGTAATGTGTAAGTATTATTCTCATTTCACAGAAGCACTTTGGAAATGTGAGTAGTTACTTTATTTACTAGGTGTGTGATTTTCTTCAAGTGGCATCATTTACCTGGATCTCAGTTTACTCCCGGTAAAATGAGGCAGTTTGACTAAATGATCTCTAGCTCTAAAATTCTTCTAAGGTGTCGTTTTATAGTTCTAGAATAAAATAACTAAAAATAAATTTCTTACCTCTATATAAGAATGCCATAATTCAGTTACTTTATAAAAGTGTCTTCAAATGGTGAAACCACTGAGTCTTCACATTTTCCTTCTAGTTAATTTATGTTAGCAAAACTATTCAAGTAGAAACCACAGATGGCAGTAGTAATATATTTTTCTCTTTTCTAGTCTGATATATATATATTTCTATACACACACATAAATACATACATATAGTACACCCCCCCCAATACATATATGTGTGTGTATGTATATGCCTGTCACTTTTTCTGTATCAGTTTTGGTCCCCATATCTGTCTCCATGCACCACTGCTATGTCAGCTGCTAGGTGTAGTGTTTCTGAAATCCAATACCAGGACAGCAAAACATTATGTGTTCTTGGGAAAAATTAGGGAATTTGATGGAAAGATCTACTTAGTGGGTGGTTTTGCCTAAAATGGTGACTCTTGTGACCATAGGGAATTTTGAATGTGAATTTGTTCAAGTGCTAGAGATGATTTAATATTTTTGAAATGTATTTGGTATTCCCCTTAAAAGGTGCCTCTAAGGGCCATCTATTCAGGTAATTGTTTGCTCTGGAAGCAGTTTGGACTTAGCTGTTTTACAGTGGATTGGTTTTGAAGTTATGGGTTGGAATCCAGCTTCTGCTTCTTACTAGCTATGTAACTCCTGAACAAGTCACTACCATAACTGTGCCTCATCTGTAAAGTGGGCATAGTGATTGATACATTTCCTACCCGGCCTCTCAGCATTGTTCTTTTTTATTCCTCATATATATAAAGTTCTCTGTAACCTATATAATATAAATATATATATATATATAAATAAATAATATGAAAATTAGTCATAGTACAACCAAGGAATTTTCAGTTTCCAAGTGGAAAAAATAATTCTTCAGAATAAAAATGACTTCCTCTTCAAATCTGTTTGCCTTTTAGGCTTTTTCTTTATTCTGTAATTCACAGACTCATAGGAATGGGAGAAACTTGAGACTGTCTAATTCAAATCCCTCATTTGTACAAATAGGAAACTAAAGCTCAAAAAAAAACCAAAATGAAGTGACTTACGCAGGATCACATAATGAATGGAAAGAGTAATGAAGAAATTGAGAGGCTTTCGTTTCAGCTCTGTCACTAACTTACTGTGATTGAGGGTAGGTCACTTTCTGGTTTCTCCTCTTCTTTATAAGAAATGTGGGTAGAGGATTGTCTCTGAGTTCCTTTTCTAAGCTGTGACATTCTGTGTTTCTTTCAAAACTGAGATTCTGTGATTCTTATCAATTTATAGAATTGATTTAATATGAGCTTTAGTTTGAAAAGGAATGGAAGGAGATAGCATTAAATTAATTTTTTAAAATGACCACCAACCCTTTTCCTGTACCTCATAGTTGTTTTTTCTGTTTCTGTAATGAAACAGCTGGATATTACCAGCCCTCTTATCTGTTTTATTTATTTAGAACTGAATCAAAGGGGGGCATTCTTCCTAATTATACCCTGCCCTCACCATGTTCTCAGATATCTTTTGTTAGCTGATATTGGAAACCTCTTTCTTGACCCTTCATTAGTTAGTTGTGGCTACTTGAGTCTAATAGGAAATTACTCTTTCTCAGTAGTGGGACTCATAATTTGGATTAATGATAAATAATGGTATTGCAAATGTGAGTGTTGTGATAATGCTTCTAGTGCCTTTGTCACAACTAAGAGTCATCCTTACAGATGAAACTGAGGCTGGTCACTTAGCTAGTTTAACATGTCAGACTAGGTATTCAAACCTCAGGTTCTTTGTGTTATGTCATAGCTGCTTCTTCATATCATGCAGTTAATGACTAGACTTCTGATGTACTGATGTGGGATGGACAAATCTAGTGAACTTTCAGATCTGGTGGGGTATACACTAGCATTGTTTAGAGTATTAGGATTGGGGGATAATATAAAAATTTCGAGATATTTATTTCTTCTGTGTATTGTCTCTCAATCAAACCAGATCTCAACCCTTTCCCATCTTAGTAGATAGTTTCTTGAGTTGCAGGGGAAAAGAATAATCCCTAGTGACTAGCCTTCTGGAAAATGAAGAACCTTTTCAGGAAGCTAGTCTGCAGAACAGAGAGACTCAGTCTCAATCCTGTAATCAAAACTTTTCCAGCTTGATAGGACAGCCAGGGCTTAGGTTCCAGTGGCATTGTCTAAGAATTCAGCATTACGATTCGGTGTTCGTTGAATTTTTTTAGTTGTGCTGTTTGGGGAATTCAAGTAATTTAAAACTTGGTTTTCTTTCCCAAATGGTTTTCTCATGTCTTGATCCCTTTGAAACTTAGTTAACTTGAATGTATTTATCATGCAATGTTTCTGTCTTATCCCTTACTAAACTGTGGCTCCTTGAGGACAGAAACCAAATCTCAGTTAAGCTTTGTATCGCTTCTAGCTCTGTCACAGTGCCCTGTGAAAAGTAGGAATTAATCAGTTTGTTGTATTCTATCTCCCTCAATTAGCAATTTAAAAAAATACAATGAAGGCCAGTATAGAATCAGCATTTAAATTTCAGCCCTGGGACAGAGACTGCCCCTGTCTCTGGTGTGAATGACATTTTAGTGTAAGTCAATTACTTTATTGTTAAGGGGGTTAGGGCAGTTGCTAGGTAGAAGTCATTCTGTGGCAAGCCTGCAGACTGAAGAAATGTCACATAACAATGTGAATCACAATGAGTTACAGGATCAGAACTTCCACTGAAGCTCGGTGTGAGGATTAGAGGCCAGGAAAGTGTTTGGGGGAGGGGGGTGGTAGAAGTCATTCTTGGGAGTTCCATATCATCTGGATGGAACACATCTTCAATTAGTTTTTATTTTATATTGCTGGCATAGTTAAGTCATGAGAATAAATTGACCTTACCTTTTATAGAATTCATTCAACAAACATTTATTAAGCACCTATGATGATGCCAGGCACTTTTAAGGTGTTGGGCATACAAAGACAAAAAATAAAGTAGTCCTTGCCCTCAATGAGCTTACATTCAATTAGAAATATGTCCACAGAAAAATAAATATAAAAGACACAGTAATTGGAGGGAGAAAGTCAAGAGGACTACAGCTTGGAGAGGCTAGTTAGGTTTCCTGTAGGATATGCCATGAAGTTTTGGGGCGGGGTGGGGGGGAACAGGGGGAGATGAGGAGGCAAGGGGGAAAGAATGTGAAAAAACACTGGAAACTAATTGACTATGAGATTTGAGGGAAGAGTTGGATGACTCTTAAGGTTTCAAAACTCAATGGTTGGAAGGAGTGGTGGTGACCAGCAGAAACAGGGAAGTTAAGAAGAGGGGCTGGTGGTAGTGGTGATATCTCTTTCAGATGTGTTGACTTTGAGATATCTATGGGAGAAATGTCCCATTGGCAGTCGTTGGTTCAATATTCCAGGAATAAGTATGGATATGCCAGTTTGAACATTGTCTGTCTGGGATCTTGGAATATAGACCAGCCTTAGAGAAATAATCCAACTGCCTCATTTTACAGTTGTCAAAACTGAATTCATAGAAGATAATTGAATTGCTTAAAGTTGTGAAGCTAGTTAACTGGAAAAGCTGAGATGATAAACTTTTGAATGATTTTGGAATTAATTCATTCGGTTGTTGGACTGGACAACACTTAATTCAAAATCCTTTCTCAAGTAAAATCTGCCACATTGTAACTTGAACTCACCATTCTTGGTTCTCCCTGTGGACCAATCAAAATAAGACTGACTCTATGTAAAAGCCCTCTAGATATTTGAAGATGGCTACCATGTCTCCTCTGAAGTGTTCTGCTCCCTAGGCCAAATATAAACAGTTCCTTTGGTTGGTCCCTAAAGGTATTGCTCATAAGAGGAACTTTAACTCAAGGATAACTCAAGGTGGGAGTCAGAACAGTTGGGTTCTTTGAAGCCCCTACTCTGCCATTTGATCCCAAATCTCTGGACCATAGTTAACATCTGAATAAAATATAGGAAGGCTATGATAGATGATCTTTGAGCACAGAAACTTGTGATTCTAATGAATTAATGATGCCTTTCCAACAAAATGATAAACATACATTAGGAAAACATTCTTCTAGATTTGAAAGATTTTGTTTTTGAGAACAAGAAATGTTGGACTGCCAAAAGGAGAAAAACCTAAATTAGTTGGTAGGAGAGGAGAAGTTCAAATTGAGAAACATTAATGACTACGCAGAGCTCAGGGGTAGGGATATATGGTTATAATGCAAGTCCTACTTTGGGGGTGCTTGTAAAGAGAGATAATATAGAAAAGACTACAAAGTGTAATGTAACTTAATGATCAAGAGATCACTTTCATCTAAAGGAGGGTCAGAGGCATCATGGAAGGTCAAAGCTGAATCTTGGAGGAAGGGAAGAACTTCAATGGAGGAGTAGCATGAGTAGGATAGAGTACTGGGCCTGGAGTCAGGAAGACCTGCGTTCAAATCCAGATTCAGGCATTAACTAGCTGTGTGACCGTGGACAAGTCATTTAACCTCTGTTTGCTTCGGTCCACTGGAGAAGGAAATGACAAACTACCCCACCATCTTTGCCAAGAAAATCCCACGGACAGTATGGTTCACAGGTCAAGAAGAGTTGGTTGGATGTGACTGAACAACCACAAGCATGAGTAATAGCATAGAGAGTAATTAAATTTGTTTCAAATGGAAAATGAATAAAGGGGAGTGGTATGAAAGAGAGTTGGACAGGTCAATTGGCCCAAAATGTAGAGGGTTTTGAATGCCATTATCAAAACTGCATTCTTTATTTGATGGTAACTCATATTTCTATGACACTTTAAGTTTTGCAAAGCACTTTGCTCTCCAAAATCTCTTTGAGGTCGGTAGTATGAGTATTATCCCCACTTTATACATCAGCATTGTGAAGAATAGAAAAATTAAATAATTTTTCTATGGTTACACAGCTAATAAGGCAGAGCCGGGATATGAATTTTGATCTTCCAATTTGTTTTCCCCATACCATTTTACCTCTTACCATATAATAGGGGATGAAGAATTGCTGAAGGGTCTTGAGTAGAGGAGCAACATAATTAGAGATACATGTTAGGAATATTACTTCATTGGGGAGTGTCATGAAGGAGGAATTGCAGAAGAGAGAAGTTGGAGAACGGAGATACGTTAAAAGACTAATAATAGTTCAGGAAGAGATGAGAAGGCTTGAAGTAGATTGGTTAGAGTGGGAGATGACAGGATGGAATAGGTAAGAGAAAGTAGGAAAAACTGGAGTTAACATTTAATTTGATGTGGAGAATGAGGAAGAAGGAAGAATGAAAAGTAAAAATTGGGAAAGCTGGGTTTTCAGTTGCCAAGGAGGGTTCAGGGGAAGATGTAAAGCTCAGATTGTGGCCCAAGAGAGGATGCTTATGATATACATGGACTCTTAAAGCTTCATCTTTTGGTAGCTTCCCTTATAGTGGGTCTGGTAAATTTAAGCCTCATGAAGTTGGTCTTTGGTAAGTTAGTTTAAGGAGAGAGAAGATTTTGCTAGTATCTCTAAGGAGGCTGAGAAGGGTACATGGGCTCAGTTCATTCCCATCAAATGCCAGTGGTCTCTGTTTGAGAAGGATATGGTGTATTCAAGCATATTTGCTGGAGTTAGACCTTGAAGAGATGTTAGAATTTATTTAATCACCTCCCCTCATTTTACCAGAAGAGTGGACCATAAGGGCTTGCCCAAGGTCATACTGGTAATTATGTGACAGAGCAGGAACTTGCAACCCAGATCTATGGTTCTAAATTCTGTGCTCTTTCTCTCTGCCATAGTGGCCTCATCTGTCAATGACTAGGTCTTGAGGTGAGAGAGCCTGAATTTGAGTCCTGATCTTGTCACTTCTTTAATAATCTTGGACAAATGATTTTATCTTCTTGAACTTTATTCAGCTTCCTCATCTGTAAAATGGGGATAATAATCCTTGTCATGCCAAAGGACTGTAGATTTAGAGCTTGGAGGGGATCTCAAGGCATGTAGTTCAACACTTTAGTTTAGGGGAGCCCAAGATTACACAGTAAACTTAAGAGCTGGAATTGGGACCTCTGTGACTCCAGAGCCAGTGTTTTCTTTTATTAGATCATTCTACTTAGCCATCATACTGGATGGTTGTGAAGAAAATGCTTTGTGAAACACAATACTATAGAAGAGGCTACTAGTATTACTTTTATTATAATTCATTTCTTCTTTGAGACAGTCCCTGTTGGCAAAGTAGTTTTGATTCAGAGTTCTTGGGACCTGGAATCATTCCATCAGCATCTTGAAGAAATTCTCTTTAGGCCATATGACCCACACTAGAGAATTCCAGATTCAATTTAAAGAAAAAAAAAACCCTGAATAACAGAAGGGAGACCTTTTTAAATGTTGTAGGTCAATAAAAGGGAAGCCCAGCAGGAAGGAGGCGGGTGGTACA
>CM053581.1:255417753-255447076 GCA_028627135.1 Pseudochirops cupreus
AATTGCCCCGCCCCCCCCCCCCCCCCCCCAACACACAAGAAAATTTCTTTTCATGCCAGTGATCAAATCTGAGAGGTGGCTAGCTTGGCAAGGATTCAAAACTGGCTAATTGCATGCAGGTCTGGAAAGATTAACTTAACATTTGGGAAAGGTGGAATATTTTTAGATGCAATCAGGAGATGTCATAAAACACAACAGCCTGAGCTTTATTGTAAAAGTCTTCCCAGTAGTTTAAAAAAAAGTTATGGGGATGTCAGAGTATCACATAATGTGACATAAGTGTTAGAGCTCATGTGTTTCAACATCCGCCTCCCCATGTACAGATGAGAACACTGAGGCCTAGAGCTGGGAAGTGACTTACCTGAGGTCACAATACAAGTTAAGTAAGTTGCTTACTTGCCAGTGTAGTGTTTTTAAGACACGTGGTGACCTATTTCTTTTTTAATTCTGTTGATGGATCTGATTGATGTACCTTTTGTCTCTAGTTCCTCTTATTCCTTTAACCAGACCTCCCACACTGGTTGGATCCTTTTCCTTCCAGTTGGGATAGACCAGCTCACTTGATTTCTTTTAAGGTGTCTGCCCATCTGTCAATCAGCAAGCTTGTATCAAGTACCTGCTGTGTGCCAGGAACTGTTAGGGGTTGGGGACATAAGGACCCCTGCCTTCAAGAGTCTTACAGTCTGTTAGGGGAGGCAGGGAGAGACAACCTATATACATATAAATATATGTATGAATATATGCATGTATATGAATACATATGAATATATGTATATACATATGAATATATACAGAATCAAGGACGCAGTTTTGGAGAGAATGCGCTGCAGAGATCCAGGAAGATCTTATATTGGAAGTGACACTTGAACTGAGCTTTGTTAAAAACAAGGGATTCCGAGGTAGAGGTGAGGAAGTGGGGCATTCCAACACAGAGACCAGAGGTGGAGTGTCCTGTGTGAGGAGTGGCAAGAGGGTGAGCTTGCCTAGAATGTAGAATGTGTCGTTAAGTGTCAGGTGTGTCCAGACTTACTTGAATGTCTCTAGTGAGGTCCCATCATTTCTGGTGGCAGCATGTTTTACTCCGAGGTAGCTTCTTGGTTATTTTGAATCATGAGTGGCGAAGCTATGTAACAGGAGTCAATGCCTCTTTTTTCCAGAAATCTCTGCCTTCCCTACCTTCCTCCCTACCTCTTAACATCAAATTATAAATATTGGAACAAAATTTTACTTATTTGCAGATAATGTGGTTTATTTAGAAAATTATAGGGAATCAGCAAAGAAAACTGAGAGAACAAGAGTGTCAGCAAAGTTTCAGGCTACAATATAAACAACCAAGAATCAACAGTATTTCTGGGTGATAATAACAGAATCAGGGAGCCAACAACAGAAAGGCAAATGCCATCCAAAATAACTACAAAATGCACAAAATATTTGGATATTAATCTAGCAAAGCACGCTCAACTACTGCAGGGTTAATGGAGTATGAAGATCTTGCCTGCCCAGTAATAGGCCCGTGTGACAATACCCCACCAATCACAGATGTTTTTGACATCCCAGGCCGGGGCCTGTGCACGTGGTTTTCCCTGGCTTTGTGTGTGGGGGCTCTTGTGCCTCTCCGCTCTGAGCCAATCAGGTGCTGAGTTAAACTGTATATATAGAGAGCATAGAAGAAAAATGAGCATGAAGAAAAGAGAAAATGAGCATTGAGCAAATTAGCAGCCACAGCAGGAACTCACTGAGCAGTGGGAACTTGCATAGTGGAGAAGAGATCTCTGCTAGATTAAGAGTGAACCTGTGCCGGCAGCCCTCCTGCTGGCAGGATCTGCGCAAACTAAAGCTAAAGTATGGAGTTCTGGGATAGTGGGATACTTGTCTGTTGTTTCTCAGTTATTGTGTAATTTTTTGTTGCAAAAGTTCTTATCGAGATAACAAAAGAGAAGTTTCTTTTGAACTTCTCAGAGCCAGGGCTATGACAGGAGGCAGAGCTTAAGTGGAGCCTGAAAGGTTGGTCGGTGGGTCAGCCCCCGGAGCTTGGGAACCAGCCCGGAGTACAAGATGAAAATTTTGCAGCAAGGCAGGAGCAGTGAGAATGCTTTCTTGCCGTGCCCCCCTGGGATGGTGTGGGACCCAGGGGGTGGAGTTGTCTGTGGTGGGAGTGGGGAAGTGTCATAACCCTTGGGGACCCAGGCCCTGTTGGTTTTTTTTACCCCGCCCCCCCTCCCACTTGAAAGTGGGACTGGAGCAGTGTCAGAAGTTGGACTTTTTGACTCATCTGAGAGTGCCAGGTGGGAGCCTGCAACAGCAGCGTGAGGAGAAGGACACACCCCCCCCCAGAGGACTTTACTACTTGTACACTCTATTTTGATTGAGGTTATTGTAACCTACTGTGACCTAGGGTGGAATGTGTTGTGTTCTCTGCTACCCCTGGGGATGTGTTGTGTTAAGGGGAGACCCTGGCCCTGGATCCCCGGATTGTATAAACAAGTATAAGGTGGGAGGCATGCTGTTATATACTGAATGCAATGATATGTGCTGTGCACCATGCTGCATACTGAGTGCTGTGTTATATACTGAATGATATGTTTTCTTTAAGGTCATTTGGTCACCCTGGTAATAAGTTGTTACATTGTTAGGAATTCTATGCTTTAGTTTCTTGAATAAGGTTTAGTTTTGAATAAATAGAGTACTGATTAGACCCTTAAAAATTATTCATAGCAGCAGCCCTCAGGTGTGCTGCCACGCTTGGCGTTACAACTACCTATATAGGTTCAGTTACAAAATGTTGTTTTTATTTCTTTGTATCCTTAGCATTTAGCACAGGGTCTGGCACATAGTAAACATCTAATAGATGATTGTTGATGACTTACTGATGATTGACTTCTTAAAGAAATAAAAGAAATAATGACCATCTTAGGAAGTGAGGAATATTTAGTACCCATGGTTAGATGGTATCAATATAATACACATGACAGTTAAGTTAATTTACAGATTAAGTAGTATCTCAAATGACCAAAGGGATACTTTATAGAGCTAGACAAAATAATAACAAAATTCATTTGAAAGAGCAAAAGATAGAGGTTATGAAGGAAAACGATGGGGTTTCAAGAAAAGAAAGAATGAAGAGATTTCAAATTATATTATGAAGTTGGCAATTATCAAAACCATTTGGTAGTGTTGTTGTCTTCTTTTTTTAAAGGGGATCTTTGGAATGGACTGGTAGACAAAGAAGAAGGATTTAACTGTGTAATTTGATAAACCCCAAAA
Source organism: Pseudochirops cupreus (assembly GCA_028627135.1). Taxonomy (NCBI): domain Eukaryota; kingdom Metazoa; phylum Chordata; class Mammalia; order Diprotodontia; family Pseudocheiridae; genus Pseudochirops; species Pseudochirops cupreus. Next base: position 255,421,018 of record CM053581.1, read on the forward strand.
CATTAATTAGCTAGAAAAGAACTCCTTATTTGAAAAGAATGGGATTAGTCAGGCTAAGGAAAAGTGGAAAGCACTATGGCAGAAATTGGGTACCTTCTATATGCCAAGTACTGTGTTAGGCCCTGAGGCTACAAGTACAAAAAAATGAAACAGTCCTACTCAAAATAAACTTAAATTCAAATGAGAGAGACAGAAAGTACATATATAAGCATATGTAACATAAGTACAAAGTTAATAAATATAAATATATACAAAACAGTTAAATAATGGTAGTCTGAGAAAAGGAAGACATTAGTGGTTGGAAGAGGAAGTTTTATTCAGAAGGTAGTGTCTGAGCCAATCTTAAAGGAAAAGAGGGGCTCTGTGAGGTAGAAAAGTAAGGAGGGAGATTCCAAGATGACCAGTGCAAAGCCAAGGAGATGTGAATGAGGGACAAAGAGAGACCAATTTGGCTGTATCACAGAGTGTGGGAGGGGGAATGATGTCTTATGTTCCCAGAAAGGTAGCTGGGACCAGATTGTGTATTACATGGGGTCTTAAAGGCAGAGAGAGAGAGAGAGAGATCAGTACCATCTGGGACTTCCCATAATGCCAGTTGTAAAAATTTTCTGAGATTTAAAGGATAGGTAGCATTTCAAAATAAGGGATGTGGGAGAATGGGATTCTAATAATATGGAATATAATGAGTTTCCATTCAAAGAACATGTAGTAGAATGGCAAATTGTCTGGTTTCAGCAGAATATAGAACATACGGAGGACAATAACATGGAATACTGCCTCAGAGGTAGCTTGGAGACAAAATTTAGCAAATATGAGATGCCAAGCAGAGAAGTTTGAACCATCCTCAGTAGGCTCCTGACCAAAAAAAAGGTGAGATATTCTGCTTTCAAGTTTGTATTTTGTGGAACTTGTTACAGTGGAAAGAGAGGGAGGCAGAGAGAAATTTTCATTTATAGCCTAATATTGTGGCCATTCTTGTGTTCTGCCCATTCACATGGAAAACATCTTCACACAAGTTGTGTTTCAAATTAGCTACAGCCTCCATGTGTAAAGCAAAATGCCAAACACAAACCTACACAATAAATATCTTTGTTAGAATGGAGGTATATATAAAAGGGTTAGGTCGACTGTAATGGGAAATGCAAAAAAACCCCAAATTGAGTACATTAATCCATCTTCAGGCACCTAATATTCTATAAGGATACTGAATCAAGAACTGATTTAGAAGTCGAGATTTAAAAACTCTAATTCAGAATTCTGTTTGCAGAGCAATAAACAAGTCTACTAACACCTAAAATATGCTATCCACTATCCTTCAAGAGAGAAAAAACTAATTTCTCAAAAGTAAGAACTGTTCAACACAAGAAATATCTAACATTAAAAGTAATTATATTCCAACACTTCGTTTAGAATAGGGTCTCTTAACCTTTTTTGTTGTTTAATTGACCTCCTGAGCTGTCTAAAGCCTATGGAGCCCTTCTCAGAATAAATGAAAATAAAAGCACTTCTTTTCCATCATTTTTTAATGTATAAATAAATGTATATAATAAAACAATGTTTACAAGGACAAAGATCCTGGGCAGTATTTCAAGAAATAATGAAAATTGCTCAGAACTATTAGAACCAGGGGGAAGATAGAATCTTACTAGTCCCGTCTTGAAAAGGAAGCCCAAAAGGAAAATGATCAGGAATGGCTTAGCCAAAGCCCAGAGCTCCCACTACAAGAAACTATACTAAAATCATCTAGAAAGAAGCACTTTATGTACCAAGGAACGATGCAGGATCACATAAAGACCCTGCAGCTTCAGCCATAAGTGAGAGATCTTGGCAATACAGTATTCCAAAAGACAAATGATAAAGGCTTATAACCAAGAATAATTTACCCTGCAAAGCTAAATATAATTCTAGATGAGGAAAAAAATTGAGTTTTTAGTGGAATAGAAGACTTTAAAGCATTTATGATTATAACACTGAAGCTTTGTAGGAACTTTAAAATACAAATATAAGAGTGAAGAAAAATCTAGAAAAGTAAATTTGTTTGAGTAACTGGAAAGAGGTGCATGATACTGTAGTGCTAACATTCTGATGGAGGAGAAGAAATATGTGTTTTGATTAAAACTTTAATGTCTCCAAAAGATATTGAAATTAAATAAGAAAAACATGACTTGGAGGTGGATTGGTTCTTTAGAAGGGAGAGTAAAGGGAAAACAGAGGAAGAAGTGGATAGAACTTGCTATTTCTTACTACTGAGGTGCATGAAAAGAGTATAAATAAGTTCGGAGAACAATGGTGGGGGAGTAGACATCAGATGACTGTTGCTCTTATTTGAAATAAGCAAAGGAGAATTGAACATGCATACAAATAGTTTGGAGTAGAAATGCATCAAACTCTACAGAGAAACAATTGATGATGGAAAAGAAGTGCTTAAAAGGGAGGATAATACCAGGGAGAGAATAGATCCTGAAGGGAGAAATTAAAGAGGCAAAATTTTAAAAAATAATTAGAATATTTAGGAGTGCCCATCCTTAGGGGAATGCCTGAACAAATGGTGGTTTATGAATATCATATCATAACAAAATTTGAAAAGAAACAGATTATATGCCTTTTATAGCCACAGATAGTGGATGAATCTGGAGGCAAAAAAAGGATAGGGGAAATTACAAAAGATAAAATAGATAATTTTGGTTACACGAAATAGAAAAGCTTTTGCACAAACAAAATTAATGCGTCAAAGATAAGAAGGGAAACTGCTGACTGGGAGAAAAAAAATCTTTGTATGGAATATTTTGAAGGATTTGATAGCTAAATCATATAGACTATGGCAGTATTTAAGACCAAAAGCTGTTCCTCAATAGAGAATTGTCAAAAGATATAAACAAATAACTCTCAAAAGAATTCCAAACTATTAACCATACGAAAGAATGCACCAAATCACTAATAATAAGAGAAATGCTAATCAGAATCCTGAGGTTTCACTTCACAGTGGACTAACATGCATTGTTAGTGGAGCTGTGAAATGGTAGAACCATTCTGGATAGCAATTTGGAATTATGCAAATAGTGACTAAAATACCTAAGCCCTTTGACACAGAGATTCCACTTTTTGGCATATATTCCAAGAAATTATGACAAAAAGAACGGCTCTAGGTATCCCAAAATATTTAGAGCAGCACTTTTTGTGTGATACCAAAGAAGAACTAGAAACAACATACAGTATTGTTAAACAAATTGCATTACATTCATGTAATGGGATACTACTATGCTGTAAGAAATGATGTATGTGATGAATGACAGGTGTAAAGATCTCTATGAACACATGTAAAGTCAGCAGAGCCAAGAACAGTATTCACAGTAACTACAGCAATGTAAATGGAGAGTACAAATACAAAACAATTGAAACTGAATGTTGTAAAATTGTAAAGACCAATTTTTGCCTCAAAGAAGGGAAATGAGAAGACATTCTTCCCCCTTAGCAGAAGCAGGGGTGTGTGGGTGTGGAGCATTGCATACAACATCATTTTTTTTCTATGTGTTTGGTTTTTTCCTTAACTTTTTTTGTTGTTGTTATAAGGGATGGTCCTTTGGGAAGGGATTGGGGGGAACCATAGGTAATATAAAAGCAGAACATATAGATGAAGATCTATTTTAAAATAATAATAAATATTATATCTCACAAAGGTTTATAGCTCTTTCATCTTGGAACCTATGTTTTTATCATAGTTGAAAATTCTGTCCACCAAAGAGAGGCCCTGTACTAGGGTGTTAACAACGTAAGTGGAGAGAAAGGGACACAGAGAAGAAGTGTTCAGGTAAAATTGGTATGATTCAGCAACAGATTGAATATATGGGGTGAGTGAGAATGAGGGGTTAAGGATGGCACAGAGCTTTTGAACCTGAGTTACTGAGGGCATGGTTGTGTCCTTGACAGAAATTGGGAATGTAGGAAGATTTTGTGGGAAAAGTTAAGTTCTGTTTTGGGTGGATGCCTGATATCCAAAAGGAACTGGTGTTACAAGACTGGAACTTTGGAGATCACCAGGGCTAGACATGTAGGTCTGGAATCATCTACGTGATAATTGAATCATAGAAAGTATTGAGATCTACAATTGAGAGATTATTGAGGGAAAAAGAAGGTCCAAAACAGAGCTTTCAGGTGTGACTCTGATAAAGAACCAGCAAAGGAGACAAAGAAAGAACCATAGGACACATAGATCCTTAAATAGTAGTATTAGAAGCCAGAGAGAAAAAAGAATTTAAGAGAAGAAGGTGAACAGGAGGCTCAGATCCTGAGGAGACATCAGGAAGCAATTAGGATTGAGAAAAGGCCATTAGATTGGGTGAGTAAGAGGTCACTAATAACTTTGGAGAGGTCTGAATCAGTAGAAGAGATTTGAGGCCAGAATGCAGTTAGTTAAAAAGTGAATGAGAAGAGTGAGCAAATGGAGGTACCTACTGTAGATTGCTTTCTCAAATTTAGCTGAGAAGGGGAGAAGAGAGGACAATTGCTACAGTCTTATGACCAAGTCCCTGCTCTTTGTTGTTGTTGTCTCTATTACCACAAGCCTTTGAGGGAAGGAAATCTAATGTTATTTCCAACCTACAGATCAGGACATAGAAGTTAAGTGAGTTGTCCAGAGTCGCTTGGATGCATAAGTGTTAGAACTAAGATGAATGCAAGTCATCTGATTTCTAGTCCAGTGTTCTTCGTACTTTGTGGTGCTGCCTTTCAATTAGTTTTACTGTGGTTTTGAAATAGCCTCCATGCTAGAATTTTAGATTTAGAAAGGACCTTAGAGAACACCTACTTAGTCTAGAGGTTCTTAACCTAGAGGCTCTGAACTTGTTTTTAAAAAAATATTTTGCTAACTATTTCAACATAATCGGTTTCATTTGTAATTCTGTGGATTGTTAAAATTAATTTTAAAACATTTTCAGAAGGAGAAGTTCAGTATGTTTCACTAGACTGCAAAAGGGGTCCTTGACACAAAAACACTTAAGAGCCCTCTCACCTAATCCAATCTCAGTTTTCATATGAATAAACTGAGAGGTCAGAAGTGAAATGACAGCCCAGAGTCCCACATCTGCTTAGTGGCCAAAACTAGACTGGAACATGAATTTCCAGGTTCTGTGTTCACTTTTTACAATACCAGTCTGGGGCAGGGAGTGGTGGTGGTGGTGGTAAGAGGAGTGACAAAGAGCACTTTTTCATTTATATGTAACCCATGCTGTACTCCACACAGATGTATTCAGAGTTTGTTCTGCCCCACAGACCACTCTCATGGTTATTTTGGATTCGCTCCCATGAAGAATTTTTATCCAGGGCTTATTTCACAGTTCCAATAGGATCCCAGCGCAGGAGGTGGGAATCTTAAAAGATCATTTTAGAGTACAAATCTGAAAAATTTGAAACTATGAAAATAGATCTCAAACTGTGGGATTCTGACTTTTGGGCAAATTTCAGTTTAAAACTGAGATCACTGAATACACACACTCATTTTACTAGTGATTTTTAAACATTGATATTGATGGTGGTAAAAAGCTAAAGAGACGTTTGGTTATCTTTTCCTTCAGTTCTTTGTGTTCCCCTGGATAGTTAGAGAACTTGCCATTTGCCAATTTCTGGGTTTTATAATGTTCTTTAATAAGAAAGTGAGAGAGCCAGCTGCTCTTCTCTCTCAAATACACTGAGCTTCAGAGCCCTCAAATCCCAGTTAGTAATTAAAAGCCTTAGAATGACCTTGAATCTAGCTGAATCACAAAAGCTGTCTTCAAGTAAATTTATCGCATTTGTTCGTTGCAAGAGGTTAGGTAGAATGGTACACTGTTTGCTAAAACATTAATTGTTAGCCTTGAGTGAACACTGACGATCAGAAATCATTAATAAGAGGTTCTATTAAAGTGTAAAAAAGGCACCCACAGTCTGATGCAAACATAATTCAATTTGTTATCTACCTTTGGCATTTTAAACATATACTTACAAAAGGTTTAAAGTTGAATGGAATTAATTTTTTTAGGTGAGTCATTCTGACCTTACTGGAATTTATTGTGAATGCATTGTTTCTTTTATTCTTCCTCCAGTTTAACATTTGACAACTATTGATACTCAATAAAGGATCAGATATTTCATACTGAATTGGTTTTAGGTTTGTTTTATTTTTTTAGGTTACTCAGCTTATACTTTACAGGTTCTGTGACTACAAACTACCAAGAGTCAGAATGTCATAAAGAAAGAGGCACTTAAATGTCTCTGGACCTCAGTTATCAGTCATATTTCTAAAGTTTTTTCCAGCTCCAAGATTCAGTGTTCTAAGGTACCTTACAGCTGCAGCACTCCTCTTACTTGTCATAGTTGAATACACTATATTTCATTAGGCGGTACGCCCAGAGAATTAAAAAACAAACAACTCTTCACAGAGAAAATTGTTTTAATATTCAATGGTAACATTTTTATTTGTCAAACCAAAGAAACAATCACTTAGCTCAGCTTAAAAGAATTAACAACTAAACTGAAATACAAACTTTAAAAATCGGGATACAAAAATGCCAGTTTTGAGAGAGAGTCATTAGGGTACGGTATAGTGTGCATGGCTTTTAGCAGTCACTTAAACCTCTTTATGTTTCAATTTCCTCATTTGTAAAATTAGAGGAGATTGGACTAGATGGTGGTTTTAGAAGTCTCAGCTCTAGATCCGTGGTCCTATATGCCAACTCTGTCTAGTTGACAGTAAAATTCAAGTGTTAACCAAACGGGGTTCCATTTTCATGCCAACCACCACTTTACATTCAGGAATAGCTTCTTATTAAACCTGAATCAGGTTATAACTATTAGGTTGCTTTCTGTTCGTTTTTTTTTTTTTTCACCTGAAAGGTATCCAGTCATATTCACCAGTGGAGAAGTTAACTCTCCAAGATTTTGTTATTTCTTAAAATATTATTGCTATGATAAAGCATACTATAGCATAACTTAGGATAGGATTCCAAATCTCATCTTAAAAATTTCTTTTAATTTCTTTTTGAAACAAATAATCCTTACTATTTTTATAAGAAAGCATTGTGATATAAAGCAAAAAAAAAATGTATTTTGAGCTAGGAGACCTGGGTTTGAGTCCTCCCTCATTTTTAAACTGTGTACTTTGCATTTCAGAGCCTGTTTCCTCATCTGTAAAATGGAAAAATAACTGAAAAAAAGCACTATAAACCATGAAGTACAGTATAAATTAAAGTTATTTTTACCATCAGAAAATGTAATCTGACAAGTAATCTGACAAGAGCTTTGAAATACCAATTTTGATTCTTTTTTTAAAGGGAAAAAACCCTAAATGAACAAATAATTCACAAGAAACTGTATTTAGCATTCACTTGTACTATTTGCTTTACTATTGGCCCACAAGGGATTTATTACATTTATGACACTAGAGAACATGTGTTATCTTGCATTCCAACATGCCAACCTGACTCTTATATCAACAATTTCAAGGCTTCTATTATCAATGAGATAGTAGTGGTTCAAGGTTTTCTTTACATAATTGAGTGCATACTTCTGGTAACTAGAACTTTTGGTAACTAGAATAATTCCAGTTTCGTAAAATAGAACCATAGAAGGTACTGGAACTTAGAATTTTAGAATTTGAAGGGATCTTAGAGAGTATAGAAGCCTAGAGACAATAAATTACTTGACTGAAAGCATAAAGCTAGCTACTGGCAGACCTGGTGCTAGAACCTGTATCTCTGAACTCAGATTTGAGTCCTCTTTCTTCTTTTATTATGATTTGTTCAGCCTCTTATAAAATGGCTATAACTCTGCTATGTGTAAGCTCTGTGATAGGTTTCCCTGCAATTTAAAGGATATAAACAGGATAAAGAATGGTGGAGTTGAAAAGTCTTGCACTGGGAAGAGGGTAATCTTATGTTTTGGACCTGGTTAGGCCTTGGTGGACAGACCAAGAAACATTGATCAGCTTTAGTTTCCTCATCTGTAAGGTAAGGTCAGATTAGATGACCTCCAAAGTCCCTTACAGTGGAACATTCCATTTTCTATGGTATACCATTCCAAGTTCTATGGTCTTCCTTCTCTGAAATGTGATAATTTTAGATTCACCTGCATTGAGGAATGTGTCTTTTTAGTTAGTACTTCTAAAATGGGGCTATTTTCTTTATTGGACTTAATCTTTTTTCTCAATGCATGGCTTTTTCTTAAGGCTTATTAAAATACCAGAGGTTATAAATGTTACTGTAGTTTTGTTGTCTCCTACTTCTCTGCATAGCATCTATTAGAATAATTGTAACAGCATTCTAAACACTTCCTTTGACTCTTGACTTGATAATGTTGTAAAAGAGTTAAAAAAAAAACCACCACTGAGTCTTTAGGGCTAGCAGTTTCTGAAACAGATGTTATCTCTAGTGTAATAAAAATCAAGGAAGCAGCCTTTTTATTACCTTCTGCTCATCTTTTCCCAATTACATTTAGAATGAATTAACTGTTTACTGTGCTACATTTGGTAATGAATGGGGACCATGGTAATCTGGTAGAACTCGGATTATGGAATCTAATCTATATTATAGTTTGAATTATTAAAAATTCATTCCCGTCTAATTTTAGATGGAAACTGACTTAGCATTTTATCTTTTAATTTTTTACTTGAAGATAGCAATCAGGTTTTGTTTTTTAAAAAATGTTAGTAACAATGAAAAACATTTCCCATTACTATCTTTTTAAATTGTGTGCCTTATGGCAAAATTGCTTCTCTTAAATGCAACTGAAATTATTCCATTGTTTTTATAGTTTTGCCAGTTATCTGCCTTAAGTTAATTATTAAGCAAATTATATTCCTGTTTATTTTTTATTGTACTCCAATTTATTTTTTATTGGTCTTATTACAGTCATGATGGTTGTATTTTTTTCCCTCAAACTTAAAGTGAAAAGGTCTTTTCTAGGTTTCAGATGAATCAAAGAAGCAACTAGAACAAGGACTTAATTAATTAAAAAGTTCCTCTTGGGGATAGAAACATTGAATATGGAAGGATTGTAGGATTGTAGGATTTTTTATGAGTCACATACCTGTAGCTATTTAAGATTCATAACTTGCAAGAATCTTATGAAGTAGGTAGCACAGGAGGTACAGAGTGGTTGAAGGACCTAAGGTTGCTGGGCCAGTGTCAGAGCTTGAATTCTAACCCAGGTTTCTCTTGAAGCCAAGTTTGAGGTTCTTTCCTTTGTGTACATAGGCCATAGAACATCAGAGCAAGATGAGACCTTAAAGATTGTCTGATCCAGTGAGAAAATAGAGACTTATTGAGGGGGGAAAATGACTTTTCAGTCAATGTGTGAATGTAAGAACTAGGCCTTGAACCTCAAATCTACACCACCAGTCTCTCTGAATACCCATAGATCAGATATGTTGGTTTTGTCTTTTTCCCTTGTAATTTTAAACAGGTCACTGCATGTAAACCAACCTGATTAGGACAAATGGATCTAACCAAAAGATGGAACACTTAGAACATTGATTGCATTTTCTTGCACGTAGAAGGCACCTATATTTTTTATAGAATTAAAAAGTGATGAATTAAAAATTTGTATTGAGCCACACTGGTTTAGATGATTTTCTCTGTTTGCAGGTTGTGATTGATTTTTAATTTTAAATATACTTCCTATGGAAATATTTACTATTTAGAAAAAAAATTAAAGTTCTGTCACTAAAATTCACAAGTATACTACTGGAATAGGCCTGACTAGTTAGGACAACTATAGTACTTTGTCATGCTTTTGGGTCTACAATCCATATAAATAGGAAATTCAGTAGAATTTATAGTATAAATTGTGCACAGCAGTGAATTGGGAAACAAGGAACCTGGGTTTAAATCCTGGTCCACTACCTGTTCGACCTTGTGCCCATTATTCATAAAATTAAATGGTTATTCTAGATGATTTCTAAGGTCCTTTCCAATTCTGCTCTGATCTCTGGTACTTAATATCTCTGTGATTTTTCCCAAGTCATTTTTCTCTGAGTCTGTTTCCTCATCTGTGCATGAGGAATGATACTGCCTATCCTCCATATTAGCAGTAAGTACCAACTTTGTCTTAAGATAGTGGATAGTGGGTAGGTTATTTAAAAATTAAAAAACAAAAACCAAAACCACAGCATTATACCAATTCCTCTGCTTAAAAATATTCAGTGCCTCTCTTTCACTCCTATGAAAGAACTTTGCAAACTCCTCTTCCTGGTGTGCAAGATTCTATACAGCTTGATAGACTAACTTTCCAGCCTTATCTCCTCCTACTTATTGCCCATCTATTTTGTACTTAAACCAAAAAGGGCTACTTTGTATCCATTAGAAGATTCTTCTGCCTCTGTTAATGTTGTTTCTATGTCTTATGTGTCCATTGTTCTTTTAAGTAGTCAGCTAGCATTTATTAAGTGCTTAATACATTCCTATCTATCTTTTAAAATCTTGAGTACTTTCCTCCAGAAACCCTGCTTCATTTTTAATGCCTACTCAGCACAATAGCTTTTTCCTCCCTGAGAGCTTACATTAGCGCTTTGTACCTTTATTTTTGTGTATTACAGTTATCTTTGTATATAATATGCCCCTGCTAGACTAGTGTACTCTGTATACAATTAAATTTTATATCTTTCCTAGCACCTAACACCATGCACTGTATATATAGTAGGCACTTAATAAATGTCGAATTGAGTTGAATTATTTATCCCACGTTGTGGTCTGTGTTACAGTCTCAATGATTTGATATATGTTGAGTTGAATATTCCGTGGCAAATTTGGAGTAGAGGAAGGCAATGGCATTTCATTCTTGCTTTTGCTTTGTAATGCCATAAAAGCCTGAAGGAATAGTTAATCATTGTTAAATTCAACAGTTCATTTATTAAGTCCCTTCTACATGGAAGAACCTGTGCTAAGAGGGTGCTTTACAGAGCATTTCAGGTGGAAACCTTTCAGTTTTTCTCTGATTAAAGAAGTCTGTTTGGTAATTTAAAAAAAAATAAAGTTGCATTTCCAAGTGGGTGTGGTTTAAGATTCGTTTGCAAAGCCTTTTATTCCGCCCTCGCTGGGGTCTGCTACTCTAAATGAGGCTGATAAAGCCTTAATCCTCCGTGGGGAGAGACCATCTTTCTTTGAAAGGGAAACTTATTTATTGCCTGTTTGTTTTCATCAATGTATATTTTGTTAGAGTAACCTTAGCATCACAAGGATATGTGTTTTTATTAGGATGGGCATTCTTTCCAGTGATGGCTAATTGAACCCTGTGGTTCACATAAAACCTTTACGTTGGTCCTTATTCAACACATGTAGTACGCTGCCAGGCCTCTGCCTTCCAAAAATCTTTTCATCTTGGTTGGACTGGCCAGAGCTTGTAGTCTGCCAGCATAAACTTTTAAAAGCTCAGGTTCTTCTACATACCATGATAAGGCATCAGAGGGGGATAGTAAGAGAAGAATCATAGTTGATAATAAGATTTATAGCTGAAAGGGATCTTAGTGATCATCTATCCATTCTAACTCCTTCATTTTACAGATGAGAAAACTGAGGCCCAGAGAGGTTAAGTGGCTTATCCAAAGTCACAACTGCTAGTAAATGGCAGAGCCAAGACCCTAATGAAGGCCTTGGGATTCTAAGGTTGGTGTTCCCTTCAGTTATACTACATTTCACATACATTTCATCATTCAGTCCTCATAAAAACCCTGCAAAAGGCTATTGTACGCTTTGGACTCTGAAGACTGGAATTCCAGTGGAAGGTCTGCTACTTGCTGTATACATTTGTGACCTCAAACAAGTCCCTTAATTTCTCTGGGTCTTAGTGTCATCATCTGCAGAATTAGTTAGTTGGTGAGTTGGATTAGATGGTTTCTAGGGGGCTCCTTCCATTTTTCCAGCCCTAAATCCTGTGATCTTTAAATCTTTTTCTCCCCATTTTGCAGATGAGATTCAGAGAAGAGCAAGGGGCTTTCCTTCACCATCATATAGAGACAGATTTCATTCTATACTATTATATTTTGAAGGATCTGAGCATGTAGGAATTTGGGGAAAGTAATCAAAGACAGGCCCGTGTCTTTTAGAATGATTATCATTTATGTAGTACTTTAAAGGCTGACAAATATTTTTGCTACAGACAACTGGAGTTTGGTCTTAATGATAGAGATAATTATTGAAAACAGTTTAAAAATAAGAACTTCCTTATCTTCAACTGCATAAAAAAGTGACATCTTTGAAAACTATAGGATCTAGAAAGGAAAGATGCTCATCCGTTGAAAAATAGCTAAAGAAATTATAGTATATGAATGTAAGGGAAAATTATCATGTGGTAAGAAGTGACAGATCTGGTGGAGTCAGAGAAACGTAGGAGGATTTATGTGAACTGATGAAGTTAGTTAAGTAAGCAGAACAATTTATACTGTGACCACAGTATTGTAAAGGAAAATAGAAGGTCTGTTTGTGACCAGTTATGGCTTCAGAGAACAACTGACAAAAGTGTTGGTCCCACCTCTTGGCAGAGGAGTGATGAACCAGAGGGTGAAGAATATGGGACATTTTTAGACACAACCCATGTATTGATTTATTTTGATTACTAATACTTATTTGTTACAAGGAGGGTTTCTTCAACTGCAGGGAGTTGGTGACTAGTGATTAATAAGCAGAAAGAAAAGAGTTTCATTAAGACATTAAATATGCAAAAGAAGCCATTAAAAAAGAAAGGAGGAAAACAAAGAGGGAAATTTTGTTACTACCAGGTTAAATTTAATACATAGTTAAAAAAAATTATATGTAATAGAAACTTATGGTTTCCTGTGCAATCCTTCTTTTTGTTGTTTAACATTAGATGATTTCAGTTTATAATACAAAAAGAAAATAAAAAACTGTAAGCAGAAAATAAAATTGAGATTTGACCTTTTACTTCCTTAGAATGGTACTTCATGGGTTCTTAACCTTTTTCCATGTTACGGATCTTGTTGGAAGTTTGATGAAACCTATGTCCACCTCCCAGGATAATGTTTTTAAAATAAGTTTTACAATAAACTACATAGAATTGTAAAGGAAGCTAATTACATTAGTTGTCTAAATATTGAAAAAAGAAACAGTTTGTGGATCCCAGGTTAAGAGCCCCTGCTCTATTTCATTTTTCTAATTTTTGTTGTTGCTCAGTCATTAGTGGTGTCTGACTTTTTGTGACCCCATGGACCATATACAATCAGATCCTTCTATGCTATACTATCTCTTGAAGTCTGTCCAAATTCATGTTTGATGTTTTCATGATACTATCCATCTGTCTCATTCTCTGCTGTACCTTTTCCCTCTCCCCTTCGTTTATTTATTTTTAGTTTTCAGCATTCACTTCTATAAAATTTTGAGTTTTAAATTTTCTCCTCTTCCTTCCCCAAAACCAGGTGCAATCCTGATATACGCTCTATGTATACATTTGTATTAAACATTTTCACATTAGTCATGTTGTAAAGAAGAATTAGAACCAGTAGGAGAAACCATGAGAAAGAAGAAACAAAAAAAGAGAGAGAAACCAAATAGAATGCTTCCATCTGCATTCGGACTCTATAGTTCTTTTTTGGGACGTAGATAGCATTTTTTATTCTTTTTGGAGGGGGGAAGGCTGGGGGTGGGGTTAAGTGACTTGCCCATGGTCACACGGCTAGTAAGTGTTAAGTGTCTGAGCCAGATTTGAACTCAGGTCCTCCTGACTCCAGGGCTGGTGTTCTGTTCACTGGGCCACCTTGCCACGCCGTCATATTCTATCTTGTCTCTTACATATTTGTGTCCTTAGAGTATTCACCCTATTAGATCCTTTAGGATAAGAACTATCATCTTTGTATTACCAGCACCATGCGCTGGTAGACACTTAACACAGTTTTGCAAAATTGAATTAAACATCTTAACAGGCCTTTCACCTCCCTTTGTCTAGCTGGGAAACTTGTTAAGTTTTCTATTTCTTGACTTCATTGTCTTGTTTTCCTTGTTGGTCCCATTCAGTTGTGGGAGAATGATGCTCCAGGTTAGGCCACAGTTTGTAGTCAGGAGGGTGAAGGGGAGATATAGGTCACAGTTTCAAGAAAAGAAAATAAAAACCTCTCTCATTCTACCATATACTTGGGAGAGAAAATCATAGATCCTTAGGATTTGTATCTAGAAGGGGCTTTAGAAATCTGGTTTATTCTTTCTTTCCCCCACTTTTTAAGTATTATACAATTGAGACCCATAGAGATGAAGTGATTTGTCTTGAGATCACACAATAGAGCCTGGATCTGAACCCAGATTCTTTGACTCAAAATCTAGCACTTGTTTTGTAATCACAAGCTGCCTCTGAGAAGATTCACAATGAGTAGTAGGAAAGAAAGGCAGTCTTTTTTTAAATCTTTTTTAAAAATCATTTTTATCTTTAAAGTGATTAATCTAACCCCTTTCATGTAATAAACCTGGAGGAAATTGCAGGGAGGAGGGGAGGTGCCCTAGACTGTACTGTAAGTTGACAAGAATGTGAGGCTTATCAAAGAGATGACTAACGAACAATGGCCTTCCACCCAGGGAGCCTAAACCCTAAACTCTTGCTCAATATCCTTTTAAATTCCATGATGAAAAGAAAGGAAAACTAAAAGCTAATGTTCTACACACACACCCACCCCCCCCCCCACCCCCCCACTCCCCCACCCCCATGATTGGAAATGGTGTTTAGTAAGGGTCAGGAGGTCTTGTGTGCTTCTTCTGGGTGTGTAGAATATAAAATCTAGTCGTCATGGGGGTGGGGAGTAGTCTTTATAATTCGGGGTATTTTGTTGGTGTCAAAGGACCAGGATTTGATGCTGATTCTGCCTTGTTTCCTAGGAAGACCCTTTATTTCAGTCTCAGCTTTCTCCTGTAAAGTGGAGATAGTTTATGCTATGGTAGAAACAGCTCTGGTCTTGGGAGTTAGAAGACTTGATTGGGTTTGATTCTAGGCTCCACACTTAGTAGTTTAGTGGGACCCTGGGCAAGTCATTCTACCTCTTTCTAACTTTACATTTTCCCCATCTGTAAAATAAGGATAATTCTTGAGCTACCCTGGGGATAGAATCAAATAAGATAATGCATGTGTAAAGCCTTTGTAACTCTCAAAGTGCTATCTGAGTGTGAGCTGCTATTATTACTTTAAAGGGAGAATTGTAATTTAAATTTGTTTGGGGGTAGGGTGGGCCTGGGAGAGAGTCTGTAGCTGTTAATAAACATGCCTGAGTCATTTACTGCTTTGGTCCTGTCATCTGAAGCCTGAATGGTTGACCCAAGGTCAATTTTCACATGAATGGTGCTGCTTCATAGAGAAGGAAACATCTTAATGATTGCACTGAGTGATGGCTTAATAAGTCCCCTATGCCATATGTGTGCCTGGCTTAGAATAGTAATAGCACAGTTTTTTTTCAAAACAGTTAGTTATATATTTGGATCAAGAAAATGCTTCCTAAAATAAAAATGATTTTGAAAATGATCTGGATGAATTAACAAAGAAGCAGTCCAAACAACTGATTAGATAATGCTTTTGTAAAGGTGGAAGATGGAGAGCTATTCCCTTAGTTTTCTCATTTGTTAAAATGAGTAAAGTTAGACTAGATGACTTCCAAGGTCATCTAGTCTTAACATCTTAACTTCTGAGGTTAAGCTCTAACATTCTGTATTCTAAGAATTCTTCCAGCCCTGACATTCTTGTTTTGAGGTTCTCCTCATAGATCTAGGCTCTAGTGCTGGAATTGGAGTTAGAAGACACCTGGATTCAAACCTCAGGCTTGCAGCATTCACAGTCTCCATCTATCTCCCTGGGCAAATCACTTTGGGCATAATGGTACTTGTACCACTACCATTGTTGAGAGGATCAAATGAGATCATAGATCATATAAGTGCTTTGTAAATAACAAAACATTACATATTCTAAAATTTAGCATTCTGTCAAGACATCCTTTGCCATATTGGGAGGAGACTGCTGGATAAATCTATATACACTGTAATGGCATTGTGAAAATAAGTATTGTTATACATGATACTGATATTCATAATGTTCTTTGTTCTGAGGTCTATTCCAATTTTAACTTGTAATTCTTAGCATGCTTTAGCTTCAGATAATGTGAAGGTCCTTGAGATAATTTGAACGTCTGTTTTTAAAGAGAGGTAAGTCACTTGCTTGGACTCACATGCATAATAAGTGGCAGAGCAAGGACTCTTTCCACTACACTGTGGCCTCTTCCTTACTTATTACTTTTATACTTTGACAATTTTGTAATCTATCTTAACTGATTTGGGGGAAACTGCCTTTGTTTAAAAATTTTGACTATACTTTGATATCAAGATAAGAAGATGGAGTAGACTGTGATGATCTTAGTAGGCTAAGGTAAAATCATGAAAGGTTGAAGAGAAAGTCACTTGTTTGGTTAGCATATAAGAGGAGAGGGAATAGTATGAGAATGGTCTGGAAAAGTGGGTTGGAACAAGATTGCAGGCCTTGATTGCCAGATTCCAGGGCTTATACTCCATTCAGTAGGTTTCTGAAGGCCATTCACTTGAAAGTGGGATTAGAATTGCTGTTCTTGGCCCCACAAAGCACAATTAGAGCAGTGAGGTAGGAGGGTAGAGACTTAGGTTAGAAATAGACTATGAGAGAGTTATACCAAGTGGAATGGGCTTTCTAGGGAGGAGTGAGTTCATCTTCATTGAGGTCTTCAAGCTGAAGTATAAGATCACTTGTCAGAAATGTTAAAATGAAAATCTAACACCTTAGGTAGGTGTCAGATTGGATGTTGCCTGTTTCCCAGTATTCCCTGTCAGCTACTAAGGTTTTGTGCCACATTCTTCTAAAGCCTGTGTTCTTGCTCACCTTTTTGCTTGCTAATTTGTAGCTGGGTTTCTGAGGCCTAAGGACTGAGTTTGGGACTGAAGTTGAACACTAAGGTCGTTTTTGGTTTGTTTACTCCAAATTCAGTGCTGTTGTCTTTTATTAAGACCACTATGTTTAAGACATTGTGCTGGATGCTCAGCATACTGAGACAAGAATGAATCCACTTCTGCTCTCTAGGACTTTATTATTCTGTCACTCATAACAACCCTGAGTGCTACTAGATGCATTGATGGATTTAGATATTGAATGTAGAAAAGCAAATAGAAATTTCATTGGGTACATTTTTGACTCCAAAAAATCTTCCATTCTTAATATATTTTATAGTATAAAGATTTATTACTGAGTCTTGAAGTGACCGTAGACAATCTAATCTGACCTCATTTTACAAAGGAAGAAACTGAGGCCCCAAGAGGTTAAGTGGTTTGCCCAGGGCCATAGCAGCTAGGAACTAACTGGAGCAGGATTTTTGGATCTCAGGGTCCTCTAACTTTATATTCAGTCTTCTTCTCATTGTATGTGCTGTTCCCCAATCTTCATACTACTCTCAGATAAGTCTTTTTTTTTTTTAACCTTGGGATTTGAGATTATTTCATAGGCATGAGTTTAAGTAGGCTGACTAGCATATTATTAACAGTGACTTGTGAATAGAAAATGATGTAAACAATTTTATCCAAGACATAATTTAGAGTTGGAAGGACCTAAGGGGATCATCCAGTGCAATCCTCATATTTTTCATAATGAGGAAAGTGAGGTCTAGAAGCATAAGTGACTTAGCCAAGGTCAACAGTGGCAGTAGAACTTGTGTTATCTGTCTCTAAATTCAGTGTTCTTTCCACTGTACAACAGTACCTTTTAACATATATGACTGGACAACGTGTTTTAGCCTTATAGTCAGAGTGGCTATCCACAAAATATTAAAATTTAAAAAGTATACAGAATGTTAAGTATTTACTTTGTACCTCACACAGTGCTTAAGACTGGGGAAACAAAGATGAAAAATTATACAATCTGGCCTTGCCCTTAAGGAGCTTACATTGTACTAAAGGGATGTGACATGTACCCCACAGATAAATATAAAACAATATTGTCATTAGTAGCAAAGGAGACATTTTAAATTCCCTAGGAAAATCTGAAGAAGGAAAGAGAAATTTTAATTGTGGGAGATAAAAGATTGAATAAATGAAAATGCATTTATTTAAACGATTATTCTGTGCTAAGCACTGGAGATATTAAACAGAAAAGCAAAACAGTTCTTGCTCTCAAGGAGCTCATGTTCTGATGAATGAGGGGAGACAACAAATACAGAAGGTTCCAGCTGCAAGTTAGGTAGAAAAGCCCCAGTGATGGCTGCGATACATTAGCAAAAACAGATGGCCAGGCATCATTAAACCATTTTATGCTGTCAGAGACTTTGGTGTAAAAAAATTTTTCTTTTCCCAGTCTTGAATGGTTATGGGTGTGGATGAGGCTGGGGATTTAGCCCTTTCAGAGACAATTACAGTTCTCATTTCCAGCAGGGTTGTTTCCCTGTCCAATGATGGTGGGGTCTGGGCTGGTAATCTGGAGGGCATTACTATACCTGAGGCTCTTGGGCTTACCTGCCAGTTGGTCAGCAGTTGATGGTAGCAGTGGCAACAGATCCCTTTTCCAAACAAGGGTTGTTCCTCTTTATGATGGCTTTGGGGGACAGGCTGGAAGCTGTGACAATATTTTGGGGGGTACACTGTTCCTGGGACTCTTGGGCTCAAGGTTCTGAGCTATTCCTCCATGCCCTGCCCTCCCCAAGAGAAGTTACAGTGGTTTGACCTACTTGGCACATGGGTCATGAGCTAGATCTGGAGGGAAGGATTTCAATAGACTATGCTTTACCAATAAGCCTTTGTGAATGGATGGAGGCTGGAAAGAACAGAATAATCAATTAACCAACAGGCTTTAAAAACTGACAATATGCCAGGCCCTGGGCTAAGCACTGGTGATGGAAAGAGGAACAAAAACAATTCCTGCCTGCAAGGGGCTCACATTCTAATGGGGAAAACCACGTGTACCTTCAAGATACAGAGTAGATGGTACCTTAGAGAGGAATAGCCGTCCCCGACCAGGAAAGGCCTCCTACAGAATTTGGCTTTTGAGCTAAGTATTGAAGTAAGCCAGGGATTCTGGTAAGCAGAGCTGAGAAGCAAGAACATTCCAGGTATGGAGGAAAGTCAGTGAAAAGGTGTGGAGACACACAGCAAGTGGACCAAAACGGAACGTGTGTAGAGGGGAATAATTTATAAAAAGACTGGAAAGGTGTGAAGGGGGGTTGTGAAGTCTGTGTGCCAAATGGAGCTAATATTTGATCATAGAGTTAATGGAGTTAAACTATTGTAAACTGTTATTATTATTATTAAATAAACTATTAGGAGTTTATAGTGGCTTGGTAAGGTTGAGGAGATCAGGGTCAGATATGTGCTTTCGGAATATCGCTTTGGCAGCTGTGTGGTGGATGGATTGGGGAGAAATTGAAGGCAAGGAGTCCAGTTAGGAAGGTACTGCAGTAACTCAGGCAAGTGGTCAGTCAGTTAACAAGCATTTAATAAGCAAGCACTATCACATACTGTGCTAAACCCTGAGAATACAAAAGAAAAGCAGAAATGTGATCCCTGCCCTCACAGAGTTCACATTCTAATGCAAGAGACAACATGTGAAAAAGGGTGGTGATGTGTGAATAGAGAATAGGAGGCATACTGGAGAAGTCTTGTAGAGAAAAATTACAAGGTTTGGCAACTGATTAGATTAGATTGGGAAGCAATTTATTAGTCAGATTTGGCTGAAATGCAGTGTGTGAGGAGAGGAATAATGTGAAATAACATTGGAAAGGTAGGTTGGAGCTAGGTTATATATAGTCTTAAGCGCCAGCTTGAGTTGATATTTTATCCTGGAGGTGACTGGGAGGCACTGAACTTGTTTGAACAGATTAGTGACTTACTTAGAACACCTCCAGTACTTTGGGTAAATTTATATTTATTTCTATGTTCTAGCCATAGAATCTTCATGAGATAGAAAAGCATGGACAGACCACACTCTGTACTGACTAAGGGGATTGCCACATTGATGAGATCATGGATCTCCTGAAATATTGAAATGTGATTAATTTGTTTTGCTCCTGTCTTGATTCTCCTGGGGTAGAAGGTAATAGATGCAGTATTTCTTTGTTGCTCTACAATTGATTTCTTAAGGTGACCATAGGGAGATGGTTACACGGGGCTTTACTTACTGAAAGACTAGGATGTTGGAAAGGCTTGCGTCTAAAACTTTATTTGTAGTAAAGGGATGCTGATATATGCTCTTCCATATATAGAGTTTTAAAGTTTACAAAATATTTTGTTCATTATGGTCTTGTGAAGGAAAGAGGTAGTAGCAAGGATTGTTGTCTCCATTTTAGAAATGAATTGAGCCTCTTCATCAAGGCCAGTGATTTGTCCAAGACCACAGTGTTAGGAAGTGGGTCTTTTGATTTCATGTCTTTCCATTATAACAAATAGGAAAACCATTTTGTGTAGGATATTTTTGAATTGAATAGAGAGGCAGATCTGTGGGTCACTTGGGACTTTTCTTTTAAAGATCGTTGTGTCAGCGCCTGGCTAATGGATTTCCAGTATGTTGAATTCAGCTGTTCTGGCAAACCATCTGTTTCGGATGATAAGGAGAAAAATCACTAATCCCCTAACAACTGGGCAAGTTTTCTTGACTGAGCACTTTTGGTCCATAACGGTTTTTGTTGGCGTCCCTAGTTTCTTCATTAGTCTACTTGTTTTATTTGTTGTTACTGCTGCTGCTGATTATCATTACTGCAGTGCTTTAAGTTTTATAAAACACTTTCCTCCCATCTGCCAAGTGAGGTAGATATTACAGGCCTGATTGTTCCCATTTCATTGATTAGGGAACTGTGACTCAGCAATTAAATTCCTTGTCCTAGGTTCCATGGTTAGTGTTAGAGGATTCCAACCCATGTCCTCTGACTCTCAAGTCGGTGCTTTTCTACTACAGCATGTTATGTTTTCTTCTTACCTAGATTTTCTTCACAAAATAATAGAAATACAAAATGGAAGAGATCTTAGAGGGCTGCATAGTGTAGTGGAAATAACATTGGATTTAGAGTCAGAGGACCCTTTTGGGGGGCAAGTATGGAAATGACATTCTGACACACTTTTCCTGAAGCATCCAATAACATTTGAGATTTATATTTGAAATTTAAGTGGTGGAAATTGTTTTGTTTTTTTTTTTTTAACATCTCAAGGTACCCTTGAGACCCTTGTACCCATGATCATATACTATATAACTTCTGAATAGATCATATTTTGGCTTTGCTTTTGTAGCTAGCTGTCATGTGAATACCAATTTTGAGGCTTAATAATTAATTTGTTGTAATGGAAGAAGCATTGAGTTAGGAATCTGGAAACATTAGTTCTAGTCCTGGCTTTGCCACAAACTTGGGCAAATGATTACTCTGTTCTGGGACTCGGTTTTCTCATTTGTAAGATGAGCAGGTCAAACAAGATGGTTCCTGGTCCCTCTCAGCTCTAACAGTCTGTGTTCTTAGATCCCTTATTCTGTCTACATGAGAACTGCATTTTGAAACTTTATATTTGCTTATGCCACGTTTGTAACGTGTGAAGCTTCTATTGGAAAGCAACAATAAAAACTTCTTGCCTCCTGTTCAGAGAGAGAAGAGAGATAGGATGTCAATGCAGAAGTGTCATAGGTTTAATTCCCTACCTAGCTTTCTGAAAAGTACTTCTTTCCTGCTATATAGAAAAAAACCATTAATAACCTCCATCTCTTTTACCCCAGGCCCTCCATCACGGTGCTTGCTGGTTTTGTTGCCCCAGCCTTGTAGCTATGCACAACTTTGCTCTGCATTCCTGCTCTTAATAAAAATTTGAAATGAGGTCCTTCATCTTAGACTACTTTTCTGCCAGGAATCCGTTTTCAAGGCTGTGGCTACAAAATTGGTAGGCCATGCAGACTGCATGAAGGGGGATGTTGGTTGGTGATGTAACAGTGATTAATGTTTCTATAGAAATGAAGGCCCTTCTCAAAGAAAGGCCTCGAAAAGCTGAGCAAGTCAGTGTGGCACATAATAGCAAACAGAATAGAGAAGCCTCTTGCTTTTTGCCCATAATCCTTCCAGTTGAGAAGATTGCATTAGGGGAAAAAACACATAAGTGTTCTCAACTAAAAGGACATCTTGTTTTTGTCAAGGCTTTCAAAACATGTGACCTTGACATTTGTAGGTGGTAAAAATAAAACGTTGCTTGAAGCTCTGCCAGACTGATCCTTGGGTCCCTACATTTAAAAGCATTTTCTGATCTTTTTCAAGTGCTGTTTGTCAGGTTGGCTAATGGAAAACAAAAGTTAATGGCATTAAGAGTCATTAAGGCATTAAAAGTCTACTCACTGAAGCACCTAGTAGGAGGCAGAATTTAATTCAGCTGAAAATAAGCAAACATTTTTTTTTTTAAATAGCCTCCTGTGTGCTAGGACGGCTTTGTGCTCAGGCTGGGGATAAGATGAAACCTGGCTATCTGTGCCCTCAGGGAGCTTACTTACCACACTAATAGACAGGGTAAGATTAAATACACTGATAACTAATATTAGGACAGACTCTGAAGATCTGAGTCTCAGACATGCCTCTGATAATTCTTAGCTTATGTGACCATGTGCCCTAGGTCGCTTTATGTGAACTCATAGGAGTTAGTGCTGGGAGATTTTAAAAATCTTTTGTTTAACCCCCTTATTTTTTTAAAATTAAATTTATTTATTTACTTTTAGTTTACAAGATTCAGTTCCACAGTCCCTTAAGTTTCAAATTTTCTCTCCTCCTTCTTTCCCCTCCCCTCCCATGGCGGCATGCAATCAAGTATAGGATCTGCAAATACTTTCACATTGGACATTAGCCTGGTTGTATAGAAGGGTTGTAACCAATGGAGTGAACAATGGGAAAAAAGAAAGAGAACCAAACATGAAAAAGTACAATAGCATGTAGATTGCTTCAGTCTCCATTTAAACTCTGGTCTTTCTAGATCTTTCTCTGAATATAGGCATCTCCTTCCATCCTGAGACTTGTAGAGTTGTCTTATAGCTGTGTGTTGCTGAGAAGAGTCCAGTTTATCAAGGTTTGTTGTCACACATACGATGTGTCTGTCATTGTGTACAAATTTCTCCTGGTTCTCCTCTTCTCACTTAGCATCAATTTGTATAAGCCTCTCCAGGTAAATATGAAGTCCATCTGCTTCTCATTTCTTATAGCATAATAGTATTCCATTACATTCATATCCCACAACTTGTTTAGCCATTCCCTGATTGATGGGCATCTCCTTAATTTCCAATTTTTTGTCACCACAAAGAGAGCTGTAATAAATATTTTTGTACATATGGGTCTTCCTTCCACTTCCATGATCTCTTTGGGATACAACCCCAGAAGTGGTATTACTGGATCAAAGGGTATGCAATTATTTATAACCCTTTGGGCATAGTTCCAGATTGTTCTCCAGAATGTTAACCCCCTTATTTTACAGATGAAGAAATGATGGCTCCAAAAGATTAAGTGACTTGCCTAAATCCAGTCACTCAGTAAATAGAAGAGCCAGGTCAGTCCTTTGAGAACAAATACAGTGCTCTTTTCACTACACTAAGCTGTCTCCCCAAACCCATCCCCTAAATGAATAAATTAAACCAGTACTCCAGTATTTCAGGGGTGTGCATGTGTGTCTTAATCTTAGTTTATAATGAAGAACCTTGAAGCCAAGTCACCAAGATCACCTGAAGGAATTGGGAGCTGCTATTTAGGACTCAGACTGTCTTTGTAGAGGAGAGAGTAGATGCAGAGAGGAGAGATACTTGTTCAGAGAAATGAAGTGAGTTTTCCATCAAATGAGAAAATGTTTGTAAAAAGTGCTTAACACAGTGCCTGGTGCATAGTAGGTGCTATGTGCTTATTCTCTTCCCTTCCCCTTCTAATCCTTGGATGTTAGGGATGGTATAGAGGGGATTCTTGTTCAGAACAAATTGGGCTTAGGGAGATAAAGTGATGTGGAAAGAGCTCTGGATTTGGCCTCATGAAACTCAGATCTAATCTTGACTGTACCATACTAGCTGTGCAAGTCACTTAACCTTTCAGGGCCTCAGTTTCCTCTGTTGTAAAGGGGTTGGACTAGATCTTGAAAATCCTCTCTAGTCTAAATCCCATGGTCCTAGATGGTCTTTTAGCCCCCAAGTTATATTATTTTGAACTTCATTTCCAGGATGAATTAATTCTAGCCTGACAAGATCTTGAAAGAACAAACTAGCAAAAGGATTAATTTTGTTTTGTAACCTTCTTAACCCTTCTTGCCACCTACGGTTCCATTCCAAGGTAGTGAAATTCTTTACCTAAGCTGCTCCCTGGAACAAAGGATCTCGGATCTCTCTCTTGGGGTGGCAAATGACAAAGTTACTCCCATCATATATCAGCGGGTCAGAGATAATTTTGCATGTGTATATAGATTGGCTCCAGGGAGTCCAATGCTAAATTCTTATTGTTCTTAGCAGTTCAGCTGATAAAGTGAGTCTGGTGCCTTGCTTTTGTTATTCCATTGTTTCTATTTTGAGGTTAAAATATTTTTGAGGGAAAGACCCTGAACCCTGCAAAGTTGGTCTTAGTGGAGAGGATCATGTAGTACAGCTTTTTCGATGAATTCTTGAAAGCTGATGATTGGCTACAACTGGCAGCTGAGATTGTTGTAGGAATGAAGGCACTTGGACCACATAAATACTCTTTTAAGAAAGTTGGGCATCTTTCAGTCTCTTTGAGCTGCAACATTCAGTGATGTTTATAAGGGTCCTATTCCAGCTCTAATACTGCACGATTGACCAGTTTAGTGACATCAGGCAATTCACTTCTCTGGACCTTAGTTGTCCTCCTATGTAGATGAGGGGATTAGGTATTAAATGCACAGGTCTAACTTCCACTGCTTATGTCTATGGCATTCCCTTGCTCAGAAACCTTTAGTGGCTCCCTATAGTACAAAAATATAAATCCCTTAGCCCAGTATTCAGGTCCTCTCCACAGTTTGGGTTTGATCTGCCTTTAAGTCATATTTTAGGCTACTTTATGACTTATGCAGCCAAACCGGACAGTTATTTCCTACCCATTTTTATTGTATTATCTTCTGCCTTTGTGAATTTTCTCAGACCATTCTTGGAGCTTGGAACATATTCCCTCCTCAATCGGTGAGTAATTACTAAGTGCCTTTTATGGGCCAGGTGTCATGCTAGCTGCTTCAGATACAAAAGCAAATGAAACATTCCCTGCCCTTAAGATGTTTACATTTTCTTGAGGAAGATAAATACATATGTAGGTATATACAAAACAAAGATAAAGTAATATTTTAAGGAAAAGCATCTCTCTTAAAAAATCCTTTTCATCATACAGTGCCCAGCTTAGTCTTCCCCAAGGCTCCAACTCCTTTACCCAAAAGTAATGTCTTCCAATTTTCCTGTTGAGCTTTGACTATATCCTTAGATCCTGTTCCATCAGCCTTTGGAATATTTTTTTTGTATATTATTTTTGTATATGTCATGAACCCCAAGCCTGCATGTCTTCTTTTTTTCTTTTTTGTCTTTTTTTGGGGGGGGAGGAAGGCAAGGCAATTGGGGTTAAGTGACTTGCCCAAGGTCACATAGCTAGTAAGTGTGTCAAGTATCTGAGGTTGGATTTGGACTCCGGTCCTCCTGACTCCAAGGCTGGTGCTTTATTCACTGCGCCACCTAGCTGTCCCCTGCAGGTCTCCTTGATGCCTGTTTTATCCATTCTACCATGTTGCCTTTATCACTTAACCCTTCAGTATTCTAGGTAAAGGAAGATGTAGTTATGGAGAGGTTGTTGGAGAAGAATCACAGTACCTCCACCTTCCCTCCTTATACAATTCTGGAAGACCTGTGCTCCTATTGCTTTCCCGAGATGAGGAAAGAGATCATTTAGCCACTTTGTAGTTAGAATCTCAATTTGAGTAGAAATGTGATCATTAGTCAACAAGTTAATAAGCATTTATTAATATCCTACTATGTTCCAGGGACCTTGGTAAGCACTGGGGCTACAAATAAGAGCAACAAGAAGACACTTTCTCCTCACCAGGAGCTCAGGTTCTAATGGGGGAAGACA
>CM053581.1:255447576-255604865 GCA_028627135.1 Pseudochirops cupreus
AAAAAAAAAACAAAAAAAAGTGTTCTAAAAACGTTTCCATTTTGTGAGTGGTTATTACATTTCAGAAGTTATTATATAGTCCAGAACAGAAGATGTAGATAGTCTGTTTGTATTCCTTTCTGACTTAATGATTAATCCTAAAGTAACAACGTTGTTTTTCAGATTATTTCATGTTTTGATTTGATGGTTTAGGATAGTTTTCCAGGGCCCTTGTGATGGTGTTCTGGGAAGTCTCATAAGGCTTTGGCTTCTACTTTCAATAAGTCAAATGCTGATTTTGGTGTACTGTTTTTTTATATTGAATCCACCCTCCAAAAATCTCGCCATCTAATAGGACACAATGATTCCTTAACTTTTGAGAGTTAAAAGTCATTTTGTGACTGAAGTTTTAAAGTTCTGTCTGCTATTAAACATCTGCCTGTAGTTTTATTTAAGTTGAAGAACTAGATTGTGGTAGATTGCGTTTGACCAACTGTTGTCCATATGTAGAATTGTCAAATGTAATTACTTTCCGCCAGTCTCTTTTAGGCTTCTGGAGTTCTTGACAATAACCATGGAATTGAAAGGAAGATGGAGTCCAAAAAAAAAAAAGGGCCTAAAAAAGGATGAACCCAAACTAGTTCCCCAAATCCCAGAATGCTTGGTGCTGAGGGTCATCCAGCAAAGCTGGAAGAAAATGGCTTGAGACCAAGTGAAAGGAAGTACTTATTTATACCATGGGCTGCTAATAGGCGAGACTTGTTACCGTCAAGAAATTTATAAACTGAAAATTAAAACAATTCAAGAAGGATTTGGATAACTTTTTAGATATAGAGCCATAGGGAAGCTAGCCATTTAATTCAGCAAGCATCTATTAAGAGCCAAAGCACTGTTCTAGGTGGTAGGAATACAAAGGCAAGCAAAACAGTCTCTGCCTTCAAGGAGCTTACATAGCTTGGGATATATCCCTGACTTTTGGAGAAATCTGTCAGAGCTATAGCATTTCAGACAAGGGTATGTCTGACCAATTTAATTTTAACAAATATTTATTAAATGGCTCCTGTGAACAGGGAGGTACTGTTGCTGCTGAGGTGATGGAAGGAAGAAAAGAAGGGATAAAAATGGAAAAACTTGCTATGCTTGGGAAGCTTATCTAATGATGGGAACATACCATATATGCAGGTTGCAAAGTAAAATTTGACAGAGAAAAGAACAGGCTTTTATTAAGTGCCTACTACAGTGCCATACATTGAATGATTGAGTTGCTAAATGATTGTACTTTGTTGAAAACTGTGACCACTTTGGTGAAAACTATGTGGCCATTTTAGTGATAAGTTGTCAAGAGTTGTGACATGGTGAATGCTGTATTTTGATTTTCTGTGATAAGTTGTAACATTGTTAATACTATACCTTGATTTTCTGTGAATGTTTTGCTCTGATTTGTTACTGAATAGAGAGTTCACTCTGCTGTGTAATCAGAACCTTGAAAGCTATTCACAGCAGCATCCCTCTGGAAAGCTGGTCATGCATGGCTTTATAGTGACTTGCTCAGTGTTTCAGTCTGGATATAGTGCCAGTGCTTTGGGAGTGCTTCCTCCTTTAGGAGGAAAAAAAGATTACTTTTTTTTTTAATTTCAAAACTTTTTTTTTCAATTAATAAGCATTTCTTTTCTCTGTTTCTCACCTACTCTCTCCCTTTCCCCCACAGAAAAAGTAGAACAAATAAAACCCTTGTAAGAAATATGTATAGTCAAGTAAAACAAATTCCTACATTGTCTCTGTTCACAATTGAATGTGTCATTCTGTGTCTGTATCTTGGGTCTGTAATCTGTCAGGAGGTAGGTACCAGACATCATCATCAGTCCTCTACAATCATGTTTGGTTATTGCATTAATTAATGTTCTTAACAGAATTGTTATTATATAAATTGTTCTCATAGTTCCGTTCACTTCATCCTGCATCGCTTCATACAAATCTTCCCAATTTCCTTCCTTCCTTCCTTCCTTCGGCAGTTGGGGTTAAGTGATTTGCCCAAGGTCACACAGCTAGTAAGTAGTAAGTATGTCAAGCACCTGAGGCTGGAATTGAACTCAGGTCCTCCTGACTCCAGGACTGCTGCTTTATTCACTGCACCACCTAGTTGCCCCTCCACCCCCCACCCCTGCCATTTTCTTTGAAGACCATCCTTTTTGCTATTTCTTACTCTGTGTGTGTGTGTGTGTGTGCATGTGTGTGTGTGTGTATAAATAATGCTATAACATTCAATTACAATCTTATACTGTGATCTGTTCTGCTACTTTTCAACTGATGTGTGCCTCCTTGGTTTCCAGTTCTTTGCCACTATAAAAGCGCTACTATAAGCATTTCTTATCCCCATTGGTCCTTTCCCTCTTAGAGTCTCTTTGATGTATAGGCTTAGTAGTGGTGTTGCTGAGTTAATGGATATGTACACCTAGTACTAATTGAGCATAATTCCAGTTGATTCTCAGAATGGCTAGACCAGCTTCACAGTTCAATTCAGTAAATATTTAAGGGCTCACTATGTGCCAGGCACTGTGCTAAGCACAGTGGATGCAAAAAGAGGGAAAAGTTCCTTTCCTCAAGATGCTTCAGATCCAGTGGGGGAGACAATATGCAGACACCGTGTATACAAAGCAAGTTCTATCCAGTGTAAACAGGAAACCATTAAAAGAGAGAAGAGTGCCAGAATTCGGAGGAGTCGGGGAAGACTTCCTGTCGAGGGTGGGATTTTAGTACTAAAGGAAGCCGGGGAGGTCAGTAATCAGAGCAGACAGGAGAGAGAGAGTGTTCCAGGCATGAGGCAGCCAGAGAAAATGCCCGGAGTCAGGAAATATGGAGTGCCTTGTTCATGGAACAACCACGAGGCCAGTGTTAGTGGATAGAAGCATACATATTGGGGAATAAAGATGTAAGAATTACTGGAAAAGTAGGAATGGGCTTTGAATGCCAAAGAGAGTACTTTGTATTTGCTCTTGGAGGAAGTAGGGAACCACAGGAGTTGAGGAAGAAAGAGAGGGAGTGCGAGGGAGAACGTACGCATGAGAGCGGGAGCACGCTATAATGGGGGCAGTGTCAGAGGAGAGAAGGGGGCATATACAATAGATATGTTGCAAAGGTGAAATCAACAGACCTTGGCAGCAGCATGGATATGGGGGGAGGGGATGCGGGGTGGGAGATAGTGAGGAGTCCACAAGGACTCCTGCTTTGTGAGCTTATTGCGTTTGAGTTAACTATTAGACATCTACTTGGAGATGTCTGAAATGCTGTTGGAAATGTGAGATTGGAGTTGAAGAGAGAGACTGAGGCAGGCAGGAAAGATTTATAAATCATCAGCATAAAGGTAATGATTAAATCTTTGAGAGCTGATGAGATTGTCAGGTGAAGTAGTACAGAGGGAGATGACCCAGGATTTATTGAATATTGGACTAGTAGGTGAATTTTCTTCTGTTTGTTGTGTCTTCATTCTGTTCCATTCATTAACCTCTTTTTTTAATTAATGCCAAATTATTTTGATGATTATTGCGTTGTAGTATAGTTTGAGATCTGGTACTGTTTTTTTTATCATTGAATCATCGACTTGTTTGTTTACTTTTAGTCCACAAGATTTAGTTCCACGATCCCTGGAGTTTCAGTTTTTCTCCCCTGCCTTTCACCCCCCCCCCCCATGGCAGCTTGCAATCAAGTCTAGGATCTGCAAATACTTTCACATGGACCTTAGTCCGGTTGTGTAGAAGGGTTGTAACCCATGGAGTGAACAGTGGGAAAGAGGAAAGAGAACCAGACATGGAAAAGAATGACAGCATGTGGATCGCTTCAGTCTCCACTGACTCTGGTCTGTCTTTGAATGTCGAGCTCTCCTTCGAGATCTGGTGCCGTTAATAACCCCTTTGTTACCATTTAAAAAATGTGTTTCCCTTGAGAGTCTTCACTTTTTGTTTCTCCAAATAAATAACTACTGTATATATGCACACATGCATGTGTGTATGTGAACGTGTGTGTATATGTGTGTGAGTCCATACACACGCATCCGTACAGCTAGGCGGCACAGTGGGTAGAGTCTGGGCCTGGAGTGAGGAAGACACATCTTCCTGAATTCAAATGTGACCTCAGGCACTTACTAGCTGTGTGACCCTGGGCAAGTCACTTAACTGCCTCAGTTTTCATATCTGTAAAATGAGCTGAAGAAGGAAACAGCAAACTGCTCTAGTATTTTTGCCAAGAAAATCCCAAATTGAGTTACAGTTTAACACTACTGAAAATGACTAAACAACAACAACAATATGTAATATTAATCCTTTGGTAGTTTGGTATGGCACTGAGTAAGTAAATTGGTTCAGATAATACTGTTATTTTTATTTCATTTGTTTGGTATGTCCATAAGCAATTAATATACTTCTGTTTAGGTAAGGTTCCTTTGTACTGGGTTGGGGCAGAAGATCAAGAAAGGCTTTGAATGTTCATAGCTTATACATTTTCTAGCTCCTAGCTTATGCACACTTATGGATCACACTACTAAAATGTTTGTTCAACAAGCATTTGTTAGGAACCTGTTAATGTACCAGACACCATGCTAGGTGCTGAGGATACAAAGACCAAAAAAAGCCTAACATATAGCCAGACAAGTAAATGAATAGTAACTTTGGAAGGTGAAAAGGCATTAGTAACTTGCATGGTCAAGTTTGACCTCTTATAGGAGACGGCACTTGAGCTGAATTTTAGACAAAGTTGCAGTATTCTATGTAGCCTAATTGCTTTGATTCAGTCTCTGTTTTGATATGATAAGAGATATCTGCATTCTGAATCTGTTATACCAGCCATGTTCTTCAATACTTCTTTTGTCATTTTGAATACTACATTTAATGTAAGAAAAGTTGTTTATCAAATAATAATAGTTAACACTTGTCAAGTCATCAAGTATTTATTGTCTACTATGTGTTAGACACTGTGCTAAGTGCTAGAGATGCAAAGAAATGCAAAAGTAGTCCTTGCCTTCAAGGAGCTCATACTAATGGGGGAGAAAAAAATTCAAATTACTCTGTATAACCAAGATATGTGTAGGATAAACTGGTAATAGTCGCAGGGGAAAGACCCTTTGCACTAAGGGGTTCTAGGAAAGGCTTCTTGGAAAAGGTAGAATTTCAGCTGAGGCTTGAGAAGCCAGGGCAACGTGGAGGTGGAGATGAAGAGGGAGAGAATTCCACCTATAGGGGACACTGGTGAAGTTGCAAACTATGCTTTCCCAAAATCCTGCAAGGTAAGTGGTGTAAGTATGATTACTCAACATTTTACAGATCAGAGGTACTGAGCGTCAGAGATGTGATATAACTCTTCCCAGGTCACGTAACTAATATAGTTTGGAAACCAGGATTCCAGATATCATCTCCTTACTTCAAGCCAAGTGTCCTTTCTACTCTTTCATGATGTCTTTTAGAGTAGATTGATTTTGGTAACACATGAGTAGCCCTGAATGGACTGCTGACATTCACTAGATTTGTGGATGACTAAATATTTTCTGTTTGAGGTCAGGTTAGAAGTAACTCACAAATCATAAATGCTGTTTTTTTTTCTTTTTCCATAGGGTTCTGTCAAGATGATTCAGTTGAACACGACCCGACCAATAGTAAGTCCTACTCATCAATGTTCCCTGTAGTTTTCTAAAAAATAGAGATTATGGGAACCTGAAAGTTCATTTATATGTATTTTGCATCTGTGTGCCAGGTTTCTCTCTTTCTCCCTCCCAGCAACCTAAGATGGTTTAGCAAACCATTCAAAAGTATCAACAGACTTGTTAAAAGGCATATGTTTTTAATCTGAAGCTAAACTATGTTGTGAAAGGAGGAAGAACACATGCCCGGACAACATTTGAGAGATAGTATCGTAGAATCCCAGGGTCAGAATGGCCTTATAGAGACCATGGTAGTATAACCTGTACATGAGGCAATAGATCCCTTTATAACATTCCTGTACAATGATCAGGGTTAGAAATGAATTTTTCTTGACCTTGCTACAAAATGTTTCTCTTATACCTTCTTTCCCCAACTTTCTACCCCCCTACCTCTTGCATTTCTCTTAGCAATACATATGTATAAATCAATAGTTTGAGTTTGGTGATATGATGAAGCATCATGTGCATAATCTTATGAAGTTAGTTGGTTTTGTTTGATTCGTTATTAAATAGTTAATATCATGAGTCACAAAATATGACTTTTTGCCCCTCGTCTCTCTTGGCTCTTTAAGGTCACTTAAAATAAATTGTTTCAAAATTTTCAAGAGTTGTCTGCCATTTTTGTTCATCAGAGTTTCAGCAAGTATATCTTTGGAGAAAGATCTTTGTGTGTGTGCATGTGCGTGTGTGTTTGTAAAAGTATAAGTGTTATAGGCCTCTTTACAGTTTAGAATATAATCTCAAAGTTGGAAGCCACATCAGAAGTCAACTAGTTTAACCCACTTCTAACACCAATTTGTACTTGAAGGTCTCTAGGATTGGGGAATTTATTACTTCTTGAGATAGGTCATTTTATTTTTAGAAATTGTGATCTTAAAGAAATTTGTCCTTATCTCAAGCCAAAATCTTTATCTTGGCTCTAAGGTCCCTTTTAAGACTATGATTGAACTAAAATAGCTAATTGACTGTGTATGCTTTGTAAATCCATGTTAAGATTTTTTTTTCCTAAGCATATTGCATATTTATGTTACCCTGTTCTATCCCAGGGGCCATAACTAGCAGCAGTAGGTAGACTAGAGAATAGGAAAGTAGACTTCATTTTAGTAAAAGGAAGAACTTCCTACAGTGGAATGTGCTACGTCAGGTAGTAGTGATTTCCGTGTCACTGCTTGTGTTTGGAAGAGGTAGAGTGACTCACAATCAGAATCTATTTGGAAGGAAACCTCTAGAGTCCATTTAATCTGGCCAAACCTGTACCTAAACAAGAATCCTTTCTACAACATATCTGAAAAATAAAGATTCAGCTTAAAAAAATAAAAGATCCCCCTTGAAGGGGAATCTAATACCTTAAGAGACATTCCACTCCATTTTTTTAAATAGCTCTAGGTTTTCCTTATATTAAGTCCAAATTTTGCCTCTCTCTAACTTCCTTCCCATTATTCATAATTTAGCCTTCTAGGGCCAAGACGAACAGGAATCAAGTCTAATCTTCTTTCCTCATGACAGTCCTTCATATGTTGCAGATAGGTATAATCTAGGCAACCACTTCCCCCATATTTTCTATAGATAATTCTCAGTTACTTCACTCTGTATATTACATGATATCATAGCCGTTTACCATCCTGGTCATACACCAGTATATCGATGCCCTTCCTGAAATGTGTCCTACACAGGATAGAATATTCTGGATATGCTTTGATAAGGTTGGGACTAACACTGCCCTCCCTAGTCCTGACCACAATACCTTTCTTAATGCAACCTGAGACTGAATTAGCTTTTTGGGGTGTCATGTGATACTACTGACTCACACTGAGCTTGCAGCACACTAAAACCTTTAAGATATTTTCAGATTAACTACTCTCCAGCCATGCCTCCTCTGCCTCATACTGTGGATAATTTTTAAGCCAAGTGTAATATTTTTTATTTATTCCTATTATGTTTCATTCTATTATCATTGACCTACAGTTCTAATCTTTCAAGATATATTTGATCTTGACTGTCAGCCATAGTGTTAGTTATCATACTAGTTTTATGTCACTGGCAAGCATAATAAATATATTATATATTCCTTTGTTAAAGTAACTGATAAAAGTTAAAACAAGAACAACTACTACCACAGGGCCAAGTATAGTTCCCTGGGCATTTTATCAGAGAGCTTTTCTCAAGATGACATCAATCCAGTAATGAGCCCTCTTTAGGTATAGTCACAGAGTTAGTTCTGAATCCACCTGACTTTCCTGCCATTAGACTCACATCTCTCTTTTACATAAAAATAACGTGGTAGACTTTGCCAAATCCTTTGAATCTAGGTAAATTATAGCACTTACTTCCTCTGCTAGTCCAATAATCTGGTCAAAAAGAGATGACCTGTTCTTGAAGTCATGTTAATGTGATCAACTGCTACTATTTTTTAGATGTTAACTGTTCCTTTAATAATAAAGAATGTACATTTGAAGATTTTGCCAAGAATTAGATTCAGTGACATCAACAAACGTTTCCTGAGCATTTGCTATTCTGTGCTAGGTAGGCATAGAAATTGAAGTTAAAACTCACTGTCTTAGAGTTTTGCAGACTATTCTCACTCATCTCATTGTTTCCTCCCTAGCAGCCAGCTCCTTTGTTGGTGAAAATTAAGTCCAGAAAAGAACTTTCTCTCATTTGTGATTATCTTTTGAAAGATGAAATTATCATTAAAGTGATCCAGGAAATTATTAATTGAGAAGGAGCTCCGGCAGATGTCCTGATAATGGAAGTCCTCCATTACCACTGTATCATGCCTGTGTGCCGGGCCTATGACCCGTTTCCTGAATGTCTCATCTGTTTCCTTGTTCTATCTAGGTAATCTGTAGTATCTTCTGAGAACAGTGTTACTTCTGTTTCTGTCTCTGATATTCATTCAAATGCTCTACACCATGCATCCCATCTACTGGATTTCTTTGGTTTATCTTTTAAACTAGCTGTCTCTTTCCTTTCCTTCTTCCCTCATCTTACATATCCCAGTACTTTTGAATAATCCTTCCAAAGCAATCAATATTCCATGTCCTCTATTCCATGTCCTCTCTCATAAAATCTCAGTATTGGATAGCACGGAAATTAATTTTAAAAGTTGAAAATGAAATTTTAATAAACAGTGGGTGGAAAACACCATACTATAGTCATGAGTGGCACTTGCTATTTTTTCTGTTCTTTCTTCCCTCATAAACAACCTTGACTTAGGAGAATAAAAAGCTAGAATAAAATCTGTGCTTGAGTGACTGTCATGATTCAGAGGAATTTTTGAATAATAGAAGGAACCTTGACAGGTCATATATCTTATTGGTAGTACCACACATTATCTATTCCAGATAGATGAAAATTCATCCTTTAAAAAAAAAACTTCCAGAAGGAGATGACATTGTGGCCTCCTATAGTACCTGATCTGAATTTAGCATGCTATATAGCTTGTCACTTTTCTGTTGTTCAATCTTCCATGGGGATAGAAAATGAGATACTACCATATTCTTTAAAGGAGTCATTAATATGCTTAAAAATAGTTTTTGTCATTCTGCTTTTAATTCATTTAACCTTTGATAGAATCGCTGGATTTAGAGTTGGAAGGGACCTTAGCATTCATATAGTTTGACTTCCTTCTTTTACAAAGGAAGAAAATAAGGCCCATGAAGAAGAGACTTACCTATATGGCCACAGAGGAAATAAATATCAGGGCTGGGATTCTCCTGAATTCAAATACAGTGTTCTTTTTATTATATCATGATGTCTGGATAATCTCAAGGGGAGCTGTTTTAACTTTGGACCTGTCCTAGGAGGTCTTTCCATTCTTTTTACATTGTTAGCTGGCCAGTTTTTCCAGCAAGTTTTCCACTGCACCTGGGATTCACCTTTCATCATGCTTCTAAATACTGTTGCTTACTAAATATCCCTCTGAGTATCTCTCAGCCCTTCCTTGACTCTAAGGTGGTTGTAGATTTTTAGTGAGGATTTGTTCATACTGACTTCCATCAGAGTCCTTCTTTAATGCCTCTTTATACTAGGGAGGGATGTTGGTCTCAAAGGATCCAAATAACTACAGAGCACAAACTCTGGCTTGTCCTACCAAGTTGGGAAGGTTCTTAGGACAATCCCGGTGACAAGATAGTCATCTGAGTCCCATTGAAATTTAAGTTGTGAGAGGCTCAGCACTGAATGGCTGGACATCAGGGTTCAAGTCACTAATTAGCTCTGGTAACTAATGAAGCTAAAACACAGAGTGGTTTTTATCTGTTGGAGAATACCCCCATCAATGAAATTACAGATCCTGAAAAAAATGCAATATTGTTATGATAGAGGAGTCCAGAAAATCTAGGAAAGACACTTAGGGAATAATAATAGCAATACTATCTAACATTATATAGGACTTACTGTGTGCCAGGCATTGTGCTAAGCACTTTACAATTATATCTTATTTGATCCTCACAACAGCCCCAGGGGGAGGAAACTAAACCAACAGGTTGTTTGGTTAAGTGACTTGCCTAGAATCACACAGCCTGTAAGCATCTGAGGTGGGATTTGAATTCAGGTTCTTTTGACTTCAGGCTAAATAGTTGTCAGAAACATGAGAGCCTAAAGCCTAGTCTGAACCTTACTCCTTAACTGATTGCAGAAACTCACAGGTCTTAAACTTCTTGTCTAGCTAACTCTTCTTAATGATATCCTAATAATAAAATGCTTTTAAGACAGAGAGAGTTCATCTTTACAATGGTCAACCAGAGAGACTGGATGATTTCTTGTTGAGGACGTTGTAGTATTTCCTACTCAGATATCATGTGCCCTCTGTGGTACCTTTTCAACCTTGTGATTTTGATTTTAACATACAAAGACCTGATATACACATAGTCTCTGTCATATATTGCACCTGGGAGTCAAGTCATACCTTTTTCTGCTTGGGTTCTGACTTCAACTGAATGTTTTCTATTCTATCACCTTTTAATATATTGTGCATCCTCTCTCCCCCCTCCCCTCATTATGTGATGATGGACCAACAAATGGTCATACCTAAGAGATGAGTAAATTTTTGTGGATTTATAGACTTCTCTGGTTCAGTAATTATTATATGTGGAAATAATGTTTCTATCTTTTTAGACCACTAAATCACACTTATTAATAACTATCTTCATTTTTCAGGGTACTATACTCAGATGATTGGGTTACCATCCTGAGTCCTTCTCATAATTTCTTTGTGAATGAATGAAATATAAAAGGTGTGATTATTAGCTTGCTATTGTATAAGAAATACAGAGAGTGAGGGGTTAATCACAGCCAAGTTCTATCAAATTATCCATTCAAATTAAAATGTCTACAGTATGTTGGGTGGATCCTTTTTGAAGAATAAAGACATGAAAGAGAATTATAGGAGATGAGAAAGATGAGATTTTTGAAGGCCAGACCAAATACAGCACAATCTCTTTGAGGTCCTTCATATGCCAGATGTGTGACTCTGGACAAATCATTTAACCTCTGCCTCAGTTTACTCATCTATAAAATGGGAAAAATAGCACCTCCTTCACAGTTGTATGGATCAAAAGAGATAACCTATGTAAAGCTCTTAGCTAACATTTAATCATTGGAAGCCTAAGCAGAGGAGTTGGGTGTCAGGTGAGGAATTTTGGGGACTCGGCAACAGATGAAGATTGCTTACTAAAGCATGCAGGGAATTATGATATGGGGGGGGAGCACTTATTCTGGGATCAGAGATCTTTGAAGTTAGGGTATTTATGTTATTTGCTGATAACAATCATGAATCTTTGGGCATGGTACCCATTG
Organism: Pseudochirops cupreus; assembly: GCA_028627135.1. NCBI lineage: Eukaryota > Metazoa > Chordata > Mammalia > Diprotodontia > Pseudocheiridae > Pseudochirops > Pseudochirops cupreus. Next base: position 255,459,041 of record CM053581.1, read on the forward strand.
TTGTTAGCTCTCTGTTGTTTCAAACCAGTTGGTGGAAAACAAGTGAATGGTAGGGAATGGGAAATGAGATGTGATTTGCTGAATTCAGTTAGTGTCATGACCCTTCTTATGCCTGAGCCATGGGGATGCCTAGGAGATGGACCAATACTGTAAACTCCCTGCAGAGACAGAGGCTGCCACTTTTCCCATGCTGGGGACTCCTGTGATACTTGCCCAGCTCTGGTCTTCAAAGTCCAATGCTATGTCACAGGTTCAGGCTAAGTTCATTTCTACAAGGAGCTTTCCTATTTGCCCTTCCAATTAGCATAAGCTGGGGACAAGGGCAGTCAAAGGTCAAGGGAAGTTCAAAACAGCATAACCTCTGTGTGCTCCTTTTACCAAACAACCCTGAATCCCACAGTGCTTTCTTCAAGCATTTCTGAACTACCATGTTTACTATACAGTTGTAAAACTCAGGAAGAACAAGGATGGTCTTGATCCAAGGGAAGTCGGAAATATAGCCATTAAGAATAGAACGCATTGTTGCTTAAAACAGGAGAAATAATTGATTTATGTTATGGTGCCCAATTAGGCTGTAAACTGGGGGGCACTAAAAGCAACCCTGGAGCTTCAGGACAACTTCTTGCTTGGGCTTCTGTTCAGCCAACGGGAAGCTCCCCAATAAAGGTCATCAGCTCTGGAAGCTAAATTATTAATTCCTTTCATGCCACACAGGGATTGTAAACAGCACATAATACAAGACAACAATTGATACTGTTCACGTACTGGCCAGAAGAAAGGTCAAAGGCTACATAGTTGGACTAGCAACAGCTGTTCTTCAGAGTCAATCCAACTTTTGTCCTTTTCATCTTTTGGAGGGAAGTAGTTTCTACAATTTTTGGCTGCAGGTTTATTCTCAAGTAATCTTAGGAAGAATTGAAACACTCCATTACCAGATAACTAGATCCATTTTAGGGGAGTTTTTGGTGACCCCCTGTAAGGTATGTTGTAAATGAAATTCATGCTTGGGGAGGAGTTGGACTAGGTCTGTCCTTTGGGATCCCTTCCAAATCTGCTTCTTTCTCCTATGGCATTGCCCGTCCTCCCCTCAAAGCCAAAACTCCAGTTTTGGGAGTTTTGCTGCATTTTTTGCAGCATTGTTTATTGCCTCTTATCTCCCCAGGTGCTTGAGTTGAAAACATGTTGTAATTAAGTGGTGAACATGGACCCGGTACACCTGGGCTCAAATTCAGTTCCTGGAATTTACAAGTTGTTTGATCAAAGAAAACCAGATCATCTCCTTGAGTATTAATTTTCTTCATGAAGAAATGGGGTAAAATAATGCTTACGTTACCTTTGCAGACTTGATGTAAGGAAAGTGCTTTGTAAACATTTAAGTACTACATAAATATTATTGAATAACTTCTCTTTCCATTCATTGAAAAGGGGCAAAAAGCTGGGGCTCTGGGAGGCATATCCTATTGAGAATCAGTTGAAAAAACTGGAGATGTTTAGAGAAGAAACAACTCTGATTCAGGGAAAGGAAATGATTGTTGTCTTCAAGTGTTTAGAAGGCAATTGTAAAAGAGAAAAGGATTAGATTTTTGCTCTGCTTGGCTCCAGAGAGTGGTCAGTTAATAAACACTTATTAAGTGCCTACTGTGTGCCAGACAAGGTGCAAAGCTCTAGAGATACTAAGAAAGATAAAAGCTACTTCCTGCCCTTGAGGAGTAACAATGTATTAGAGGAAGACAACACATAAAAAGAACCTAAAAGTGGGGATGGTATGAGGGAGGGGGGGAAGGAGAGAATACCTCTGGAGAAATGATGATGGTCTATTGCAGTCCTACGGTCAGCTAGGGGATTAGATGGCTGCCCTGAGCCCCTTCCTTAAATGGAGGATCTGGGAGGGGCCTTTTCTACCCTCTCCAATCAGAGGGTTAGCCACAAAGGATTAATTTTATTTTTGGTCTTAGCAACTCCCGAAGATGCTGTTCCAAGGTAGAGAAGGGGTTGCATGAGGACAGGTCCACAATCTCCAGCTAATTAAGGAGTACTAACAGTAATTATACAACAAATGTTTTGAAGTTTTGACAAGAAATGGCAAATATTATCTTAAATTAAGATATATTTTCAACATTGAATCCAGGGGGAGAATTTGGACATTTTGGTCACTAGGTTAGTGATGAATCTTTTATCCACTTCTTTTATCAGTCTCCAGAATTTGTTTCAGGCGAGTACTTTTGGTTGGTGGGATGGAATAACACTAGAATTAATTAGACAATTTGGTTAGAGTTCCAGGTCTATTACTAGCAGTGTTATCTTGCACAAATTACTTCCCCTCTTTGGGGTTTAGTTGTTTTCAATAATAACAATAGTTAACATTCATATAGTGCTTATTATGTGCCAGGCATTGTGCTGAGCACTTTACAATTATTTCATTTGAACTTCACAACAACTCTCTGAGGTTAGTGGCTATTATTATCCCCATTTTACGTGGGGAGAAACTGAGGTAAAACTGAGGTTAAGTGACTTGCCCAAGCTAGGCAATGTCTGAGGTTAGTTTTGAACCCAGGGCTTCCTGACTAAAGGCATGGCATTCTATCTGCTTCATCACTAGCTGCTCACCTGTACAACGTGGTAGTTGTACCATTTAAAGTGCTAGCAGCATGCTTTCATCATCTAACACCATCTCTTGTAGCCCAAATGATCAAGTCTGAACTTTTGGTTTTACTCTTTTTTTCTTGCAAATATGATGTTTTATTTTCATTGTACTTGGGTTAGGCTGGCCTGAATTTCTGAATGATCTAATCATTTCATTCCAAATGTTAGCAGGTGTAAGTTACCACTTGAAATGAATTGACCTGATGGTGAGGACTCAGATGCTTTTGGCCACTTTTGCTAACCATCTGGTTGACTTGGAGTGTGGATGTCCCCTTCCCCCACAGAACAGCAGGTAAACTACAGTGACCATCTGCTGACCCCTGTCTTTAACCTCAGAGAAGGTCAAGGAAGCTGATCTTCAAAATAAATATTCAGATTCAAATTATGTACTTCCTTTTTGGGCAACATATAGAGTTTTACAGAGTAATTTTGGGAAGACCCATTTATACCATTTTCAAAGTTGATTATAGAACATTATTTTGAAAAGTTATTGCATGTTTGGAGGTTAAGATACACCTAAGTAAAAAGTTTAAAAATGAAATTTTTTAAAAAGACCCTGGAACTGGAAAGAGAAATGTTTTTTTTTTAATTTAAAGAATAAAAAGAAAGTAAATGAATAGGTACTCCCATGGTGGGATACCTTATTCATTTTGAAAATCTGATAGCTTACTAATTAGGTAACTGTGTGACAGAAAGAGGATATTAAAGACTAGCTGCAAAATGGGAAGATATGGCTTAGGTTATCTACAGCCATAAAATCACAGGACACAAACTGGAAGGGATCCTAGAACATAGATTGGCTGGAAGAGGCCTTTTGAATATAGAATATTAACAATGGAAAGGACTTCAGTGATCATTTAGTTCAACACTTCTCTGAGATTTCCTTATTTATGAGAAAAACTGATTTATCCAAGTTCACACGGTGGTAGAATGGTGACTTGAAACCCAGTCCTCTCAAATTCAGTAATACTTGTAAAGTGCTTAGTGGAGTGTCTGGCACAAAACAGGTACTATAAATGCTAATTCCCTTCCTCTTCCCCTTTCCCCTCACTTAAGTCCAAAAGCATTATTGAGTTTCTTATGGCGCTGTGGAATAAATCCTACATGAGCTGCGATTTCAAGGAAACTTTTCTAGTCTCCTTAGACTGTGTAAGGCCTGGTTCCAAAGTGAGATGCACTAGAGGGTCTGATATTTGGATCTACAAAGAAAGATTCTGCTTTACATTGATGGTGCGTTTGTGATCATCCACGTTTGCATTAGCTATTCAAGGTTGGGCAAGGCACTTCCTATCCATGAGGGGGGTTGGAGTAGATGGCCCCTACAGTTTCTCCTTGCTCTTACTACTTGTGTAATCTTGGCTAACCTCTGCATCTTTGTTTCTTCTTCATGAGGAAATTGGCAAAGACTGGCTATTGGGGTAAGAGCTCACTATTGGGCAAAAACTGCAGCAAAAACTGGAAAGCAGTCTAGAAGAAATTAGGTATTGATCAATGACTCATAATCATATTAATAAGATAAGTTCCAAATGCATATGTGACAGACATAAAAGATGGCATCATAAACAAATTAGAGGAGCAAGGGTGAAAATACTAGCTGCATCTCTGGAGAAAAGGGAGGAAGGCAAGAAGTCAGCACCAAATAAGGGATCACAGGAGATAAAATGGACAATTTTCATTACATAAAACTTCAAAAGATTTTGCACCAACCGAACCAATGCAGCTAAAATTAGAAGAGAAGCAATTAACTGGAGGAAAAATCAGGGTTCTCTGATAAAGGTCTCATTTCCATATATAAAGAATTGATTTTTTAAAATACTGTTTTCCCCAATTACATGTTAAAACAATTTTTCCAGCATTTGTGTGGTTTTTTAAAAAGTTTTGAGCTCCAAATTATACTCCTCCTTCTCTCCCCCCCCAGTAAGCAATCCAATATAGGTTATACATATACAGTATATGTATCTAAAACATTTCCATATTAGTCATTTTGTACAAGGAGATTCAAACAAGAAAGAAAGAAAAATAGCATGCTTCAGTTTGTATTCAAACAATATCAGTTTATAGAACTGATTTTTAAGAACAAGAGCCATTGCTCAATATGTAAAATAGTCAAAGATAGGAACAAGCTGTTTTCAAAGGAAGAAATCCATGCTGTCAATAACCATATGAAAAAATGCGCCAAATCACTGGCAGTTAGAGAAATGAAAATTAGATCAATCTTGAGCCTTGATTTCACATTAAGTAGACTGGCAAAGATGACAAAAAAGAAAAAAGACAAATATTGGAGGGGCTACAAGGAAAACATACGCACCAATACACTTGGTTAGTAGAACTATAAAATTGGTCCAGCCATTCTGAGAATCATTTTTGGAATTTGTGTCTCAATCACTAAACTGAGTATATGCTTTACTAAAAATATCACTACCAGACCAGTACCTAAAAGAGACTAAAGAAAGAGGAAAAGGTCAGATAGAGATAACATGTTTATAGCATATCTTTTATAATTGCAAAGAACTAGAAACTTATAGGGGTGCCCATTAGTCAGTCAATTAGTATTTATTAAGCATTATACTATGTGCTAGGAGTTATGGTAAATGCTGAGGGTATATAGAAAGGCCAAAAACACTTGAGCAAACAAGTTATATACAGGATAAATTGGGGCAGCCTCTGTGGGGAAGGTTGGGCATGGCTTCTTGCAGAGATAAGAGGCTTAGCTAAGACTTGCTGGAGGCCAGGGAAACTGGGAGGCTAGAGATGAGGAAGGAGATCATTTATGGCATGGCGAACAACCAGTGAAAACTCTTGGGAGTCAAGAACTGGAGTGTCATCTTTGAGAAACTAAAAAGAGGCTACTATCTCTGGGTCACAGATTCAGTGGTAAATGAATATAATGGAATGCTAACTAGCTGTGTGACCCTGGATGAGTGCTTCAGCCTCTGTTTGCCTCAATTTCCTCATCTGTAAAATGGGGATAAGAATAATAGTACCTACCTCAGAGTGATTGTGAGGATTCAATGATATAATTGTAGAGTGCTTACTTAGCTCGGTGGTTGGCATATAGTAAATTCTGTATGAATGTTAGCTATTATTATTTATTAAATGGTGAAAGGGACAGTTTTTGAGAAACCTGGGAAGTCTTAAATGAAGTGAAAAGAACTAGGAGAATGATATATACAGTGACAACATTATAAAGACAAAACAGCAGGGTTTAAGAAACTGATCAGTGCAACGATTAACCACATTTCTAGAGAATTGATGACGCCTGTGACCCCCTGACAGAGAAGGGATAGACTTGAGATCCAAAATGAGATATACATTTTTAGATGAGTCTATGGAAATTTATTTTGGTTAACTGCATATTTGTTATATTCCCTTCCCTGCCCCACCCATCCCCAATGGGGGAGAGGGAAAGGGATAAAATAGTGAAAAAAGCTTTAAAAAAAAAGTCATTGAGGCAGCTCTTTAAGAAAAATACAGTTCACAGAAAAGAAAGGAGACTTAAAAGAATTTTGGATGAACAGGGCAACTCTGAAATTAATAAGTTGAATTTACTGTATATTTTAAAAGAATTCAGTCATGTAAAATTTGATATGTAACTATTAGATAAGTTAAATTAAATAATTATTAGATATTTTAAAAGAAAAGCAAACTATACATAAGATATCCACAGTTTCCTGTCCATAACACACAAAAAGGGTTAAAAGCCTATGCTCTAGAGGATGACAGGCCATTGCCAAACCTGTCCTCAAAACCTTTCCAGCTCAGCAGGAACAGCTAGCACTTGCACCCTGTTGATCCAGCCTTTGAGAACCCAAGTCCTATCCCTTCTCTGTCAAGTGGAGGAATTAAAGGAAGACTTTGCTAGGGGCAAGGAAAAAGGTGGATAGAAGTTCTCCTGAAACAAAAGAAGTAAATTCTGCCTTCCCTTGCCCTCTGACCCTCCTATCATATCACCCTGCCGGTGATTTCAGAGTGTTTGTGTTGTAGGCCCCACGTAGTCCCTATGCTAAAGAGAAGGATCTGCTTCCAAAGCTGGGGATGAGTACTCTAGTCCCTAGTGATTCTGGCTTTTTGAAGGAATCTCTCTTATGATAAGTATTTCTGTTCTGGGATTTCATTTCTTGGATTCTCTCCCCTTGTTGACAACACTGACCCATTTTGGGTGTTGATAATGAAGCTGCTCTTTCTACCAACCAGAGTTTAGGACTGTTGATAATCTGTCAGAAAGATATATTACAAAGGCACGCAGCCACAATCTTTGCATTAATTTGGAGATCCTTGGTATCTTGAGGACAGGGACTGTTTCTGCCTTGAAATTCTTCTGTTTAGCATAGGGTCTGTGTATAGTAGATGCTTGATAAACGTTTGTTGGGTTGGTGGGGGAGGGGAAGAGGGCAAGGCAATGTAGCAATGAAGATTAGAGTTGGAGTGGGATGTTGTGTTCAAATCATCTGCAAAATTGGGGCATAGGTCTGGACGAGGTCAAGGGATCTTAACCTTTTTAGTGTGGTGGATACCCTTTGGCAGTCTGGTAGAACCTGTGGATTTTCTCAGAATGATGTTACTTTAAAAAAACATAATTGAAAGAACTACAAAATTTCAGTTAGAGGATAGTGACAATAAAGATGTAACTTTTTTTCCATCCAAGTTCATGAACTCTTTGAAATATATACACAAATCTCCTGAGTGTCTGTAGACTCCTGGTGAACTAGATCTGAAGTGTCAATCACACTTGCTGTACAAACACTTGAACTGAAGTCTGAGCCAGATTAAAATGTAATTGAGGACTATTGAACAAAATAAGTAAAAATACAGTAAAGCAGGTAATGTTAATATGCAGTTTTCTGAGTCAGTATGGTGCCTGCAGGGATCCTGATGTATGGTTTAGAGGCCCCTATTTCTATCTGAGTTTGCCACTGCTGGACTACATCATTTACAAGGTCTTTTCCGCTATGCCAAGTTACCTGGTGTTTTAATATTTATGTTACCAACCTCACAGGCTTTCTGTGAAGAAAATGCTTTTATCAGTCTTAAAAGTCTTATAAAATTTGAATTGTTATTTTTAACCTTTCAAATTTAATTTTTAATTGGTTGTATAGGTTTTACTAGTTCAACAGAGTATCTTCTGAGCACATACTGCAGACATTTTTTCCTTCTTCCTACCCTGTGACCTCACAAAAAGACAATGGCAGGTAAGTTGGTTAATGTTTTGAGGAAAACAGTAAATTGAAGCCAACCCCTTCAGATAAATGCACGATGGTACAAGTTTCTTGGCTTTGAAAGTGACGTGCAGCTGGACTCTAGCAGAGAGAACACAGTAGTGTCATTACAAGTTTGTATGATATTGTGAAAGGGCTCTCAGTTTGGAGGTGGAAGACCAAGTTTGCAATCCAGGATCCTGCTGCTTACTAGCTGTGAGGTTTGGTTTCCTTATCTGTAAAACTAGAGTCTTTTGTAGTTCTGAATTCTATGATCCTAGGACCACCTGGCATTCACATGCAGCCAGCCTTGTTGTTTTCCACTTTATATTTTAAGTCTCCATCTTGTGGATTTGATTGAGCAGTACAGCCCCGACTCTGGTGAGTCTTCAGTGTTAGATTCTCCTTAGTCCACTAGGTGGCAACAAGTCCTAACTAGAGAATGAAAGAAAGGCTGTTGAGCTCAAGGTAGTTAAAAAAGTACAGTACATTTGCAATGAATCAAAGCAGAAAGGGACCTTGGAGGTCCTCCTGTTCAGCTCCTCATATTTTTGAGCCCAAGTGATGTCAAATGACTTATTCAAGATCACATGGGCATAAAAGTGGTAAAATGTGATGCAGTTACAAGATTTTTTGTCTTTGTATCCCCAGCACTTACCCAGTGCTTTAATGGTTGTTGTTGGTTAATAATTAAACAATCAGAAGATCCACTGACCCTATGAGATATAGTGCAGATTTGCCAGTGCAACTAATTCATTATACAATAGTTAATCTCAGCTCTACCATTTAGTCTATCTATGACCCTTGGGCAAGTCACTTTTCTTAGTATAAACAGTTGTTGTAACTTGGCATTTGCACTATACAAAATCTCATGATTAAAAAACAAAAAACAACAAACCACAGAGCCAATGGTGGAAATAGGATTAGAAACACAACCTCAAAAACTTCCTCAGTGACACATACAAAAAAAGATAAGAACTTAATGAAGAAAGGTAGTCCAATTTATTTTTACATGATAAATGGTTTTAAAATATGTTAATATTACAATAAGTAATAACTGCATTGGGGCCTGTGACTGCACCTTGGGTTGCTGCTCAATCTGGAGTGTACGGCTCTGGCTACAGTTCCTCCTGCCAGAAAGTAGGGGTGCTTTGGACCAGCCATTCTAGTACAGCTTCTACTGCACCAGAAAACATACAATAAATGTGACACTTTACCTTGACAAAGACCTGGTTTGCTTGTGGAAATGGGCATTAGAAGGGTTGTAGCTTGTGAGTTATGGTGAAACAGTGCTGTTTTCTGTGTTTTTGCTGTTTCTTAATGGAAGAAAGGTACAGAAGCAAACTTGATATTCACTGTACACTCTCAGTGTTCACTCATGTATCAGTTGCCTTGGAACAAATCCATATTTTCCAATTTCACATTATAGCAGAACTGACTGTACTTCAGTTTTCTCAACTATGAAAAGACTGGGTCTATTTCAACTCTGATACTCTCTGTATTACTATGCCATATTGAAAGGTCCCTTCCATTCCTACCATTCTACAAAATTCAATATAACTCACCAAATTTTTATTCAACAGCTATTCTGCACAAGGCCTTGTGTTTGACATTGAGGATAGATTAAAAAAAAGATAAATACCTTACTGTCAGAGATGTACAAATGACTATGCCTCTCTTGCTACAGGTAATGTTAGCAAAGGAGAAATACAAGCAAAGTTCTGTGACAGATTTAAGAAGGGAGACATTGCTTTCAGCTTAGGCTAGGCATCTTTATGGGTTGGGAGAAAGCTTCATGGGAGAGGAAGCCCCTGATCTGGTCTTTGAAGGAAAGAAAGGAGACCAAGGTGCTGGGGAGGAAATCTGTACATGCTCCCCCCCCCCCCCCCGCCCCCACAGGACAGAGTAAACAAAGGCAGGAGAAGGGGAAGGGAAAGGCTGGCACATGCTAGAATGAATGAGTGAATGATGAGATCAGGGTGGAGAAAGGTAGAATAGAGCTACTTCATGGAGGGCTGAGAATGCCAGGATTAGAATTTTGTGCTTGATCGTATGCTTCTTAAACAATGGAGAGCCTGAGGAGGGCTTGCCATGTAAAAATAAAAATGAGCATATTTCTACATCAATTTACAAAACACTTTCTTGCCAGTAATGCTTTTAGTAGTATAAATATTACCTCCATTTTCAAGATAAAACTAAGAATTAGAGAAGTGAGGTATCTTCCCTAGGCTTATACAGATAATACATGAAAGAGCTGGGGGCTGAAACCCAGATCTTCCAATCAGTCCAGTGCTCTTCCAGCTAGTGTGCCTCTTCTGTTAGAGACTGAAGCATTTGGTAGCATTATGGTCCTTGCCCTCCCTGAGTTTCAGATCTAGAGGGTGGGAGAAGCAGAATATAAATGAATTGTGATTTCATTGCTGTGGATGCTCCAAGTAACCTAGTTCGCCATGGGAAATAGTCTCTATGAGTTTTGGGGGCTGAAAAAATTAATCTGGCAGTCAGTTTTCTAGGAATCTTACCTGGTCTGGGGTAGTCCTCAGATAATAGACATGGTCTGTTACTAAGCTTGTTCTCAAAGCCTTTCAGGTGTGTTAGGGCCTACCAGAGATGCACCTTTGTTGTGTGGGAAAAGAATAGTAACAGCTGACATTTCTGTATTGAAGTGTGGTTTATGGAATAATTTCCTTACTACAGCCCTATGAGATAGTGAGTCTAAGGAACAATTTTTTCCTTTTACAGAAAAGGGTAGTAGTTATCCATTTGCTTCTCTAGTTTAAGATTGAGAAAATAAGAATTCTCTAAAGAACTAAAAACAAAATCCAGAACTAACTTTACTTTTTTCCTTTCCTGATCCTCTCGAACTGTGATTTCTTGGCTTGCTCTGTGAAATGCTAGATGCTGTGATAAAGGGACATAGCCTAACAAAGAGGTTTCTAACCTAGCTTCCAGGAGTTGAAGAGAAGGTAGAGGAGAAAGTCTTAAGATCTTGACTGGGGATGAGAGGGAGGGAAGCATGGATGGAAGGGGAAGGAAGGACCAGAGGATAAAGGGGAGAAAATATTCTCTGAGTAACTTAAAGCTCAGGTTACTAGCTGTGGAGTACAGACTCTCTGGAAATTCTCAAATGAAAATAGACCATTGACAGCTCTGAATGGTCTTATACTATCAGTAGCTTGAAGGCAGAAGACAAGATTTGATCATCCTGAGAAATTTCTTCTAGCCAATTGAATTCTCTTATTTTCTAGTATGTGATCTACAAATGTCTCCCTGTAGAGGTGAATTGTGTTCAGAGGAGTCAAAGAAGCTTTCTATCCTCATCTCTTTCTGGGGTTGCCCTTGCTACATTGCCAATCATGGCATCCTAGAATGTTTGTATGGAGGGCTCTTAGAACATCGCATGTTGTGTGAAAAAGAGGCTCCAGAAAACTTCCAGAGAGACATCATTTTGTAGGTGAGAAAATTTGGGATCAGGGAGAAGGGATTTTTGTCCATAGACACACAGATGATGAAGTAATCAAGCCACGATGGCTGCCGATGCTTATGTTTTGTTGTTGTTTGATCATGTCCAACCCTTGATAACCCCATTTGAGGTTTTCTTGGCAAAGATACTGGAGTGGTTGGCCATTTCCTTCTCCAGCTCATTTTACAGATGAGGAACCAAGGCAAACAGGGTTAAGTGACTTAAGTGCCCAGGGTTACACAGCTAGTGAGTGTCTGAGGCCAGATTTGAGCTTAGGAAGATGAGTCCTGATTTCAAGCTGCCCCACATTTTACATAGTAGTTTCTTTTTTTTCTTTTTAGTTTATTTATTTTTAGTTTTCAACATTCACTTCCATAAGTTTTAAATTTTCTCCCCCTCTCCTCCTCCCCAAGACAGCATGCAATCTGATATAGACTCTACATATACATTCCTATTTTCACACTAGTCATATTATATAGAGAATTATAATGAATGGAAAAAACCATGAGAAAACAGAACAAAACAAAAAAGAATATAGTCTGCTTCAGTCTACATTCAGACTCCATAGTTCTTTCTCTGGATGTGGATGGCATTTTCCATCATGAATGAGTCCTTTGGAATTGTTTTAAGTCCTTGCATTGCTGAGGACTAAGTCTATCAAAATCAGTCATCGCATACTGTGGCTGTTACTGTGTACTACGTTCTCCTGGTTCTGCTTACTTCATTCCACAAAGTCCGCCTGTTTGTCATTTCTTATAACACAATAGTATTCCATTACATTCATATACCACAAACTTGTTCAGCCATTCCCCAGTTGTTGGCCATCCCCTCAATTTCCAGTTCTTGGCCACCACAAAAAGAGCTGCTATAAATATTTTTGTACATGTGGATCTTTTTCCCGTTTTTATGATCTCTTTGGGATACGGCCCTAGAAGTGGTATTGCTGGGTCAAAGAGTATGTATATTTTTATAGCCCTTTGGGCATAGTTCCAAATTGCTCTCCAGAATGGTTGGATCAGCTCACAGTTCCACCAACAATGAATTAGTGTTGCAACTTTCCCACAATTCCAACATTACGTAGTAGTTTTTGAGTTAAAGCTAGATGGCTCAATGGATAGAGTGCTGGGCCTAGAGTCATGTGACCCTGGACATATCACTTAATCTCTGTTACTTTAATCCACTGGAGAAAGAAAATGGCAAACTACTCTCCAACTTTGCCACAAAAACTCCCTGGACAATATGGCCTATGGCCCATGGAGTCACAAAGAGTCTGACACAACTGAACAACAAAGTTTCAAAACACTTTAAGCCATGTCTCATTTGATTATCATAACATTCCTGTGATTCAGGTGCTATAGATGATATCCCTTCCTATCTTATAGATGGGGAAACCTCAGAGAAGTTGTGTTTTGCTAATGATTGCAAAGCTAGTAGGTCACAGATCTGGGGTTTGATTCCAGGTCTCTCCTGGTTCCAAGTCTCTTTCCTTCTCCCCTCAGTTTTACTGAGACTTGCTTATGATGAGGGAGCCACCACTGGGAAGGGTGCAACTGTGGATTTTTTTTGCTGTGACTTACTGACATGCTTTGCTGAGAGAATTTGAGACTTGCAACTAAGATCAGCTTTCTTGTATTCCATGTGCTGACTTCTTGTCATTTGAACTGTGTGATCAGACACACATGAAGAAACATGTTATAGTGTCAACAGAATTGAACTTGGCTGCCAAAGACCTGAGTTTGAGTTCTGGCTCTGCTACTAACTTGTGTGCTCTTGGGACCTTGTCTCTTTGGGTTTTTTTTCTTCACTTGCAAAAAGAATGCATTCGACAAGTTCTTTAAGGCTCCTTTTAACTAACTTTTACTATTCAGTGATCCTGGTGTACTGTAGATGACCAGATGAAGTGTGGGCCAGTACCAGGTCCTGAGAAGTACAATGTGTCAGAGAACTTGGCTTGCCAAAAGGTCATGGCCTGCATGGCAAGGTGATATGCTTGTTGGTGCCAAGTAATGGCAAAATGTACTCTTCCTTAAGAATTCAGAAAGCTTTATAAAGAGTTTCAGGGGGCTGGTAAAACTAAGATGGCAGGGGGCTTAGGTAGAAGCTAGAGGTCTTAGGAGTAGGATAGAAAAGGAAGTTGGTGTGGCTGTTTGCTAACTTTTTTGTCAAAGAACAAGCACTAGATGTGGACTCTAGAAACTAGAAAGTCTCTTTGAATCTCAACTCTGCTACTTACTAGCATTCCCTTCTCTGCATCTCAGTTTATTCTCCTTTAAAATGGGAGGGTATGTTGACGGACATTATCTTAAAGGTTCCTTACAACTTTAGATCCTGTGAAAATCCAGAGAATTATTTTAAAGGGATTGCTTTTTCTCTCTCTCTCTCCCCCCCCCCAAGAGACATATGCTTTCCCCTCCCCATTGAGTTATAGTATTGTGCTTAAAGCTCACTTTTTCCAGGAAATTTTTCCAGATTTGCCCCTACCCCATTCAAATCACTCTTGCCCCTCTGGTATTCTTGTACTTCTTAGCATCTGTTTATCCAATGAGAACTATATGACTTTAAATTCTTAAATTTGTAACATCTTAGAATTAGGAAGGGAACACTGAGCTCATTGGATGACCCATAAGGGGTTGTGACCCACAGTTTAAGAAATGCTAGAATCTAACTCCCTTACTGAGGGCTGAGAACTCAAATGCAAAAAATTAAAGTAAGGAACGAGCCGAGTTCATGCCAAATATAGTGGCTTTTTGTCAATCCTCCGCTTGTTGATTTCCTTGCAACAACTAATACTGTTGATCATCTCCTCGCTTTCTTCCTACCTGACTGTTCCTTCTTTGCCTCCTTTACTGGTTCTTCATGTCAAACTCTCCACCCACAATTGGTGTTACAGTAGTCTCTGTCCTGGGACCGCTTCTTTCTTTATTCTTTGTTATCTAACTTGGTGATCTCATCAATGCCCATGAGTTCATAGATCTATACATACCTGGTCTTAGAGTTTCTGTGTGTCTGTTTCTCTCTCCCCCCCCCCCCCCAACAACTTACATATACATATGCAATATATAAGTACATATAAGAAAATATATAGACTAAATATAAAGAGAACAACTACAAAATAATATTACAAGGTGGCTTGAAAGGGAGGGCACTAGGAGTTGACAGGGATCAGGAAAGACTTCATTCAGGTAGAAGGTGGTTCTTGTACTGTATCATGAAGGAAGAGAGGAATTCTATGAGGCAGAGGAAGGAAGTAGTGATAAAGATAGTCAGTGTTAAGGCTCTGAGACAGGAGATAGTGTTGTACCATGTTGGGAGAGAAGGCCAATTTGGCTGGATCACAGAGTTTGGAAGGGGGTGGAAGTAAATATAGTGAGGCTAGAAAGATAGGTGGAGGTAGGTTTTAAAGCTAAACAGAAGAGATTAAATTTGATCCTATAGGCAACTGAGCCACTTGAGTTTATTGGATGGGGGAATACTAGGATCAAACCTATAAATCAACTGGAATAGGAAGTGACTTGAGGCAGGGAGACCAGAAGGCTATTGCAATACTATAAACTCATTCTCTCCCTCCCTATCTCCCTAATCCTAGATTACTAATGCCTTTTTGTACATCTCAAATGAGGTGTCCCATTGGTATCTTATAACCATTATGTCCAGAACAACTCATTACTCATTATCTTTCAATACAAACTCTTCCCTCTTCTAAACTTCTCTGTTATTGATTAATAAGAGTACCATCATCTCCCAGTTACCCAGGCCTGCAAAATTCTGTGTCATTCTGTACTCCTCATACTTCACATATCTAATCTGTTGCCAAATCTTGACACTTCTACCTTCAAAACATCCCTTGTCTATGTTCTTTGCTTTTTATCTACACAAGTACCACCCTTGTTTGGGTCCTCATCCCCTTCTAACTGATTTCCCTGCCTCAACTCTCTCTCTACAACCTCATATCCAGTAAGCTACTAAGGTGATTTTTCTCTCAAGCATAGGTCTGACCATATTATCCTCTTACTTAGCAAACTCTAGGGCAGGCCTGTTGACTGACTAACTTAGAAGTCACCTAGTTCAGCCTTCTCATTTCATAGAGGAGGAAGCTGAGACCAGAAAGTGAAAAGACTTGTCCAGTGTAATTTGGGTCACAAGTGGTAAAGCTAGGATTTGAACCCAGCCTTTCTGATTGCAGATCTAGAAGGCAATCTATACATTGTACCAGATTGCCTTCATCAGATGATAGCTAAGCTATCTAGTTGTATCTAGATATCTAGTTATAAATCCTGTTCCCTCAATCCTTAGTAGTCACTTGGCATCCTCTTTGGCTTTCGTTTCAGCTCTAGAGTATTACTGGTCTCATCTTGTCTGCTCTCATGCCTGTCTTCTTCTCTCCCTCCCAAACTTCCAAAGTAAGTGCCAACCGGTAATGGCAGAGTTAGTAGCCTACGGCATACGATTCTTGCAGTGGGGAGTCTGTGCCTCTAATGCAGAGTCTAAGTAGCTAATAAATTATTCACTACCAGAGCCCTTGTTTTTCCATTACTATGAAAGATTTAGTGGACTCATAGCAGTCTTATGTAATTCTAAAAGCCATTATAACATTTTAATTTTGGCTAAGAAAAAGGTTGTGTTGCCTGTTGTCTTGGCCTTTGTATTTCTTCTGTCCCTACACACTTCTTATTTAGGGAATCAAATCCACAAAAACCATAATGAATGTGCCCTCTTAGATTTGGATGGAAATACAAGCTAACCCTGCAGAGGAACTTTAATTGTTTGCGCCAAAACATTAGGTAAAACAATATTCCAGAGGTTAGTTCCATAGGAGCAATGTCTATGTGGGCTCAGTACATAGCAACCTTGAAGCATAGGAGAGTTAATGTTACTGAGGCTCAGGCACCGAGTTAAGAGTTTTCTTTGCCATCCAATGAATTTTTTGGACCCTTGGCTGAAGGATTTAATATAGTATGTTGGGTTTGTAGGTCTTTTTTTTTTTTTTTCCATTTTTCCATTAAAGCATTTTGTTTAGTACCTCAGAAGATCCACGATTTTTGTCATTGTAAGAATTCCCTCTATGTAGATCCCCTCCTAGTAGATAGTCTTGAGTTTTTTGAACATAGACATTGATCACCTGGAGTCAGCCTCACTTATGAGCCTCTCTGTGCTTAGCTAGACTGGTCCTTAGTAGACACTAGTCCCATCATCACCGGTTCCCTCTTTGAAGGTTTTCCTGTTTGGTGTAGGCCTTGCCAGATCATGTTCCTTGCTGGCAGAGCTTTCAAGAACACAGGTTCTTCTGTTTTCTGACCCCAACCTTCAAGAAACAGGTTCTCCTCTGTGCTAGGGTGAGAACAGAGGACTTCACTGTGTGGGATCAGGGAGGGTGAGAATGAATGAGGAGGGCAACAGTGGAGGGAATCTTTGGTTAGAATATGCCAGTGATATTATTATGAAATTACATTGTTCAGGGTAATGTCCCATGGATCATGGCTATATTTGGGAAAGTTTAAGAAATTTGAGAAGCAAGTACTTGGAATTTAGTAAGCTTCTCCAAAGACAGATAAAATCTACACAAAATTCTACTTCTTGTTTTAAGGCTTGGGGAAAATAATCCCTCCAGAAAGTCTTTCCTGTATTGATTGATAATTATTCCATCTGACTGTAGAACATCAACCATGGAACTTAGTTTTTACCTCTCTTTTGTAGTTATAATTTGTATAATTGTCATAAATTATACAAATTTATATTACATAATCTTAAAATCACTCCTCACTGTAGCAAGGCAATACTTTACCACCTCTTCAATTAATTTATCATCCCTCCCACTCACCATAACACTTTTCCAAACCTTTTCACCCTTCCTCAGACTTCCCATACCTTTCCTTTTCCCCAGAGCTAAGAGCTGTACCTCATATTTCTGGGAAAGGAGACAATTTAATTAAAACTCCCTCTTCTCTACTCATCTCACATCACTTAGATGCTTTCCCCCATGATCTTCTCTTTCATTCCTGTCTCACATGAAGAAGTGACCCTTCTCCTTGTCAAGGGAAAAGCCTCTACATGTACAAACGATTCAGTTCTATCCCATCTTCTCTAGCAGATTGTTCTCACTCTCACTAATCTTCAGTCTCTCCCTGTCTCCTTGTTGCTTCCTATTGCCTACAAATACACCCATGTCAATCCTATCCTTTAAAACTCCTCACTTGAACTTTCCATCCTGCCATCCTATCATCCTTTACATCTCTGCTTTCTTTTGTGCCTATGCTTCTTGATAAGGCCTTTTGTGTTAGTCACCTCCGTCTTCTGCCCTCTTATTCTCCACTCTGCATTCTCACTCCAGCCTCATCATTCAACTGCACCTGCTCTCTTCAAGTTACCAGTGATCTCTTAATGGTCTGATCCAATGGCCTTTTCTCAATTCTCATCCTTCTTGTCTCTCTGCAGCCTTTGGAACTGCCCATCCACTCTAGTTGATATTCTTTTCTCTATTCTCTAGGTTTTAGTGACACTGCTTTATCCAGTCTGGTCACTCCTCATAAGGTCTTTGCTGGATCTTCATCCAGCTCACATCCGTTCACTGTGAATGTTCTTCCAAGGCTTTGTCCAGGGCCCTTTTCACTTTTCCCTCTATACTGTATCTTTTAATAACCACGGATTCAGTTTTCTCTATCTAGATGATTTTCAGATCTATTTATGCAGCTTTAAATTCACACAATCTTTAGTCTGACATTTCTAAATGGTTTTTGGCTGTATAACTGGATGTCATATAGGCATCTTTAACTCGGCATGCTCAAAACTGAGCTCACTGATTTTCACTAAACTCTCCCTTCTTCTTCACTTCTCTGTTATTATAGAGGATACCCACTATACCCCTAGTCACTCGTGACATCTAGTCACCCAGATGTCATTGATACCTTCGCTCTCACTCCATATATTCAGTCTTTTGCCAAGTCTTATTGATTCTACCTTTGCAACATACCATATATTCTGCTTTTCTTCTCTGAAACTGCCACTACCCTAGTAGAGGCCCTCATCACCTCACACTCAGACTATTGCAGCACCCTGCTGGTTAGTCTCTTAGCCCCAAGCTTCTTTCTAGACAGACTCCAGCGTATCCTTCACTCAGCTTTCAAAACAACTTTCCTAAAGAACATATCTGACCAACTCACTCCCTTAATCCTCTAAAAAAAATAGGAGGACCAAATAAAAAATCTTGTGTTTGGCTTCCTGTCTTCCCAGTTTTCATATATTCTCTTTCTCTCCAAGTATTCTACAATCTAGTAACACCAGTTTCCCTGCTAGTCTTTGCAAAAAGACATATTATTTTATGACTTTATGCATTTCACTTGTTGTTCTCCATGTCTGGAATGTTCTTTCTCTTCTCCGTCTCCTAGATTCCTTCAAGTCTCAGCTAAACCCACCTTCTGTAAGAAGTCTTTTCCATAATGCTAGTGCTTTCTCTCTAAGATTATCTCCAATTTATCCTTTATATATTGTTTGTAAAGAGTTGTTTCCATGTTGCCTCCCCATTAGAATAGGAACTCCTTGAGGTCAAGGATTGTTTTTTCCTTTCTTGGTATCCCTATGCTTAGTACCACACCTGGTATATAGTAGGTCTTTAATAAATGTTTGTTGATGCTATCAATTTGGTATTATAATAACTTATAGATGTGTTAATCAGTGTATTTCAGTAAGTAGTAATAGAAAAGACAATCAGGAAGGGCTTCCTTCCAGTAGGGGATCATCTGAGCCTGTGAACCTTGACGTATGCCAGGACCTCTGAGGTGGAAGTGAGGTGAGGAATCATTTTAGATGTGGGAAAATACCGTGCAAAGACATGTTAGTAGAAGATGGAACACACATATAGTCCATTTTCTCTAGAATTTAGATGAAGGGAAGTACTGTTAAACAAATCTAGAATGGGTAGGTTAGATGTAGGCTACACAGGATTTTTAAAATGCCAATATGGAGAATTTGTATTTTATTTTGGGGACAGTAGAGGGCCACTGAAACTGACAGAGTAGGTTAGTGTCTAGGTCAGACTTGTATTTTAGGAACATTATTTTGGCAGCTCTATGTTGGGGGCCAGGAGAGTAATTTGGAGAGAGATTCTGGAAATGTGCACTTGTAAGATTGAAGGCAAACATGGTAGCTTTTTCATCTTTCTATCTTCCTCAGTACCAAGTACAGATCCCTGCGCAGAGTAAATGCTTAATAGATGACCACTGAGGTTAAAAGCTGAGACTGAAGATATTAGCGAACAGCAGTCTGCTTGAGAACAGCTTCAAAGTGCACGGGAGATGCCAGGACTTCCTCCTTCAGTTATTTGATCCGCAGTCTGCATTCATTGATCAGTGAGCTGAGTGAGATAAAAACCCACCGACAGCAATGAATGTTTATTGCAGACGTTATATTTTCCAGAGTTAGGACTAAAAGGGCATCTCTTCCTGAGTGTTCTTGGCTTTTCTTTCCTAACAGAAAGGCTATCGGAGAGTTTGATTCTGATCAGTGGTAACCTTCTTTCTCTAGCATCTGTATGGTGGGTAATTTACTTTATGAGAATAAAGTAAATGAGATTAGGGATATATTAGGTTAGGATTCAGTGCCATCATTTTTTAGATGATGAAACTGAAGACCAGAGAAAGGGAAGGGAATTGCCCGAAGTTTTAAATAGATAAGGTAGTTGGTTGATGGATATCTTCAGACTAAGTCTTAGAGGCTGGTGTCAGTGCTGAAAGGCAGACCTCAGATCATAGAATGCTGGAGCTTTGAGCACTTTAGTGATAACCTGTTCCAACTGCATTATTTTATAATGGAAGGAACTACAGTTTAGCCGGGGGAATGATTTGTTTAAGGTCACCCAGTGAATTATTGGGAAAACCATTTCCATTCCTCTGTTTTTGCTGTAGTGACCTTTTCTATTTCTTTCCTTTTGACAATGATTAAGTGACTTTTCTAGGTCACTGGACTTGTAAGTAGTAAAATATGGATTAAAATAAGCTGATATTTTGTTTAAGCTTACATAGTGAGTAAGTACAAGGGATGGATTTAAAACTCAATTATTTTGTCTCTTTCTGGTGCTTTCTTCATAATAATAATATTAATAACTATCATTTATATAGCATTTAATGTTTTCAATGTACTTTAGAAATATTATCGAATTTTATCCTCATAACAACCATGAGAGGTAGGTGTGTCATCTGCATATTACTGATGAGGAAACTGAGGCAGACAGAGGTGCCCAAGTAAATTTTTGAGGGCATATTTGAACTTGGGTCTTCCTGACTGTAGGTCCAAATTTCTATCCACTGTACCATCTAACTGCCCCTCTATAGTTGTTTGAAACATATACATCCTCCTATTCCTATTACTGTTTGCCTCTTATGTTGAAACACTGGTTCTTATATATAGAAGTCAAGAGTCAGTTTTTATATTTTAAACTGAAGAAAATTCTTTGAAAACCTTCCAGTGATGTCTTTTCAGGAATAGCTGTGTAACCATTAACTTTTTACAGTAACAGTTTTTGCCATTGCTTATAAATCATGCCCTTTTAGCTTTTATTGAGCAATGCGTCTATGATAAACCTCAAGGTACAGTCAACGGTCGATGGTTTCTTTTAAATCTCAAAACTCACCGACAGCGTTGAATGTTCACTGAAGTTATCTGTAGGTTGCTCTCCATATGCCTTTTGTGTGTGTATATATATATATATTTTTTTTTTATTATTTTTTTTTCCTTGAATCTTTTTTCCATTTGAAAGGCTGCTGATGGCTATATATTCCTTTCAGGAACTTACATCACAAGTACTGTAATTTGGAAATGGAACTCTGTGTTAGAAAAGAGCTAATAAATTGCAGGACTATGAGGCTATAGTTAAAAAGTCGCACTTGAAGAGAAGACTGAGAAAGCTGTGTTTGCATGGTGCTCATTGGTAACTATGAAAATAGCATTTTCGTTTTTATCTTGGCTGTTTTAAAACCTATCTTCACTTAAGTAATCCTTTGATAGATACCTCATGACAAATATGAAGGCAACTCTGGGTTTTTGTAGGTTTATACCAGAATACTGTAAGTTCTGGTTAGTTCTACCAAACAAGAAGTCTTTAAGGAAAGACCTGGAAATGGACTGGATGTGTCCAAGAAACATCTTGTCAGAAGTTCATCACTAGAGGATTGGTCCTTAAAGAATTACTTTCTTTTGCTTATAGCAGCTCATGAAAACTGTCTGTTGAGGTGTAACCATGTTATAATGTTAGCTGATAGAAGGAGTATCCCTGTTCATAGGATGTATAACTAGAAGGCATGATAGAGGTCAACCTCTCACTTTACAGATGAAGAAACTGAGGCTGAGGGGAAATGACTTGTCTACTTTTTAAATAGTAGATGTGGTTTCAGAGTTGGATCTTTTGACTACAAATTTAGAGCCCTTTCCTATGTTCTCTCCTATCTGATGTATTTATCTGTCCATATCAATGAAATCATAGTCCCTTTTAAGTATTATAATAATATTTTTTACCTAAACTGTTTGCTTAAAACTTACTGTCGTGTATATGTTGCCAGAGCTCCTACCACACAGCACACTCATAAGTCACAATTTATTTTGTTTCTTTATCCTTAACAAGGGGGTTAAGAGGTTCTCATAACCCACTTAAAATTTTTCTTTTGAGCTCTTTTATATCTCTGTCATTTCTCCATCTCTTCTCCACTCTCCAATAGAACATTCTCATAATAAGTTAGTATAGTTAAGCAAAACAAATCAACACTTGGCCATGACTGAAATATATCACCCATTCTTCACCTATTGTCTACCATCCCTGCTGAGAAGCAACTTAAATCACTTTGCAAAAATTCAACCCTTAGAGATATGGTGACTCACAGCAGTATGACCCTTTTAAAATGTATAATACCCTTTTGACAATAAACCTTGGAGATCTGTAATGCAAGAAGTACTGTATTATCTTTCCCATTTTAGAAATACAGCATCCTCTAATGGAAAGAACACAAGATTTGGAGTCAGAAGGGACATGAGTTTGAATGTCTTCTCTTAAATTAGCCAGGCAAATCATGTTACCTTATGAGTTTTCATGTGTTGGGTTTTTTTTCCGCCATATAGACAATGGGATTATCTGTATGGGTTGTTGTAAAGAAAGAAGTCGTATGCCTTTAATGGCCATATCAATATGAACTAGCAGTGCTGCTCTGGATGATGAACCTGAATTTCTGAGGAGGAAAGTGAAGTATCTATAGTTGTGTGTCAGTAAGTGCTGTAGCTGGGGTTCAGACTGGAGCTGGCTGACTCCCAAATCTAACATTTCTGTTACATTGATCTGCCTCCCATTGGGCTAAGTAGAGTACTTACTTCCTTAGCAGACTGCCTCTTCTACTTCAACTATGGGAGTGGTGGCCAGCCAGCAGATGACCTGAGTTCCAGAGACAAGAGGTAAAAGGTATTCAGTAATTTATCTTAGAGTGTCTTCAGGGAATTACTTAAATCTGGTAGAGTTAACTAACACACTGAATAAGACAATCATGATCCAAAAAGGTAGGGTTAAAATGTATTTTTTAATTTACTAATTTAATATGATGTTTACGTTTTTTTTTAAATTGTAAAGTCTTCAATTTAGGTTTAAAAGAAATCAACTGTACCAGGACAAGGTGGAGGAGAGATGTGACTGGTAGCAGCTGGATAGTTCTATTGACCTGCAAACTCAGCATGGGTCAGGAGTGTGACATGATATCCAGAAAATGAAACTCAGTCTTAGAGTTCAGAATAAGAGTCTCTCTGCCCTGGTCAGACCTCATCTGGAATATTGTGTTCAGCTCTAGGTACTTGGTTTTAAGGAGGGTCATAAACAAGCTGAAGTACATCCAAAGGGCTTTGAGATTACTCACCCTTGTCATATGAGGAAGGATTGAAGAAATGAGGTGTTTAGCCTAGAGGAGAGGAAATTTAGGAGCTGTCTTCAAATATTTGAAAGATTTTCATGGAAGAGGTATTAGACTTGTTCTACTTGGCCTTAGAGGATAGAATGAGGAGATTGCAGTGAAGCAGTTTCACAGATTTAGGCTCAATAAAAGAAACATTCTCAATCTTCATAGTTATCGAAAAGTAGATTAGGCTGCCCTGAGAACATAAGTTGACCATCAGTGTCAGTCTTCAAGTGGGGGTGAATAGCCACTCTTCCAAGATGTTGTAGAGAGGATTCCTTACTGATAGGGGTTTGATTGGATAAGTCTTTTGAAGTTCTTTCCTTCCTTTGAGATTTTGTGATTCATTTTTAATTGGTGGTATTCTTAGCCTCTCCTCCAAGTTGGAAATTAGATGTTGTGGAAACCAGTCAGGCAGAACTCAATCTTAAAACACAGCCAAAAAAATCAGATAAAGAAAAAACTCACCAAGTATTTGGTTTGAATGTGAATTGTTTGTGTTACATCATCAGCTCAATTATTTTTTCCTCTGTCAAAACAGTGAAGGCACCTGGCTTTGCCCTGACCCTCACTGTTATAACTATAAATTGTATATAGGAGAAAAAAAATTAACTACTATTACTCCAAAGTTGAAAAACTTGTTAATTGAGAAAGGTGATAGAGTTGTTACTTCAGCTAACATCATTGATTGGTCTCATAAAAATTGGTTATTATGAAAAAATATTATTGGTACTCAGCTTCATGGGCATAGTGTTACAAATGGAGCATCCGAGAGGACCGACTGAGAGTTAAAACCGCTGGAGTTGCAGCATTAGCTTGGATTATTACTTGTTTTGCATTTTAGGCAGTTGGCCAGAAGATAGAAGCAGGATTTCAGAATGTTACGATAGGACTTGCCTTAAATTTTAATAGCTAAATCTTTTGGAACACCCCCGTATTAGTGGGTAGAATGGCAGAATGACATTGGTCGGGGGAATGTTATATACATATGCCTGTGGTTTTTTCCTTGTCTTCCCTCCCTCCCCCGCCCCCTTATGGAATTATTAGAAAGACATAGATTTCAGGTGGAAGGATCTGAGGTTTGGATTTCAATATCTGCCATTTAATTGCTATGTCACCGTAGGTAAATCACCTCACGTTTTGGAGTCTTAGTTCTGGCTTCATTTTGTTTTGAGCCTTTCACTTTCAAACTCATTTTTATTGTTCAAGCAGGGCTAATTATAATCAGTCAGAGAAATCTAAATTGCATATGTAATGTGTAAGTTACAAAAAATAGTAGTTTTTGTTAAATATTATTTCATCTCAAGCAAAGATGCTGTACACTGAGAGTACATTATATGTGTGTGAGGAAATGAGTTAATGCCTCTGAAGGCATCCTTCAGAGCTCCAGGGAAATAAAAGACCACCATAATATGACTTTTGAGTTAATTTTCCACAGTGTCATACTAATGTGGGTTTTAAGAAATATGTGATATTATAGACACCGAGTGTATTATCACTTTTTAAATCATTCTTAGGAGTCATAGGATCATTGGACTTAGAACTGGAGAGGCTTAGAACCAAAACCTTAGAGCTGTAACAAATCTTAGAGATAAATTAGTTCAGTCTGTTATTTTAAAATAATGATTAAACTGAGGTTCAGAGGTATAAAAGTGACTTGTTCAAGGTCACATAGCTAGTAAGAAAACTAGGGTTTGAGCCCAGGTCCTTTGATTCTAAATCCCATATTTCTTTCCACTACATCATGTTGCCTCTCCGAGATCTT
The DNA here is from genome assembly GCA_028627135.1 of Pseudochirops cupreus. NCBI lineage: Eukaryota > Metazoa > Chordata > Mammalia > Diprotodontia > Pseudocheiridae > Pseudochirops > Pseudochirops cupreus. The sequence continues at coordinate 255,484,022 of CM053581.1, forward strand.
AATCAAGGACAAAAGCATTCTTGGATAAGGTCAAATGATGCAAAACTCAGCAAAATTAGTCTTGATTGGAAGCCTAGATTTAAATCTTATTTTATCTAGTTTTACCCTTATTCAAATATAACAAGCAATTGTGTTCCTCATTCTCTAAAATTTGAACTTTAAAGACTTAAATTAGGTCTTTAGGCAAATTTGGACCTACTGCAGGGAATGAGTTGAGTTTTATAGAGGTGATGAAATGTATAGTTTACTTTGGGATAACTGGTGGAATGAGGTTATGCTAGAGTTCTGTAACATTACAACAGGATTTGATTGCCAATGGAGAGGCTGTATAGTATACAGAAAAAGAAATCTTGGTTCTGCTGGTTGGGAAAGTCATTTATCCTCTCTGAGCTTCAGTTGTTCAATGGTGATAATAATACTTGCACTACAACATTTAGTTATCTTTAAAATGCTATATAAAGGTAAACTATCATAATTGATATATTAATGGCATTACTGGAAAATAGGTCATATCATCACTTACACATTTTACAAGAAAAGGAGGTTGGGCCAGTCAAATATTGAGAGTGTGGTGTGTTAGATGGCTAAGAGGAGTTGTTAATCAGTACCCATGAAATATTTTCTTTTAAAAGCCAAGCCAAAAAACAGAGTAAAGTCTCCAGTGTACTTGTATTGGGAAGATCTTCAGTTGAAGACTGAGGTTTGAAAAGCTTGAATAAGAATGGCATAGGATGAGAAGGCATGAGAGGGTTGTGTTCTTTACAGGTAGAAGCAGTAACCACATCAAGTAACATCACGGATACATTAATGTACTGTGAAATGGACTTTTTTAGGATGCCATTATGCTGGTTATTCCTATGTGTTTCATATCATTCAGATGGTTCCAGAATAGTTAAAATTCACATTGCTTCAGCTGAGAAATGGGAATGTTGTTAGGAACACCTTAAACTTCTGGTGTCTAGTCTCTGGTACCTAGAGGAAATAAAGCAAAAGTACAGTAAAATGATCCATTAACACTAATGGGATGTGATGAAAAAGTTTATTAAATTGCACTCTCTCTTTCTACACACACACACACACACACACACACACACACACGTGCGCGCGCGTGCACACACGCATGCACACCAATCTTATAACATGGTTTATGGTTCACAAAGCCATTTCTTCACGACACCACTGTGTAGTTAGATGGGGTGCAAGTATTATCATCTCCATTGTATTGCTAAGGAAACTAAGAATCGGAAGGGTGATTTGAGTTCTTAGCTTTCCTTGTTGTATTACCTCATGTTGTGTTTCCATGTTTTGAAGGTCCTCTAGGAACCAGAGCCCTCCAGTATGTTTTAGGAGAAGTCACACGCCCTGAAGACGAGCTCTAATTCCTAAGAGTCAGTGTGGTGGCTCAGTGCTTCTCATAGAGCATTAGACAGTTGTCACATTAATTTTAATGCATATTTTTTCCTTTATGAAGCTCCTACTTCTTATAATGAAACTTGTTGATTTCCTTGTGATTTTCCTGGGGAAACTTTTTTTCCTTAGATATTATTAACTAGATGGATATATAGATATATGTCTGCTTTCCCCTGTAGGTTGTTATAGATTTATTATCCAGAGTACTAGGAATAATAACTTGTTACGTGTAGCTAGTTATATGTACCTTCTTAGTTATAAAATCATAGAGATAGAGTGATGTGGTTGAAAAAAGCACTAGATATGGTATTTAGGAGCTCAGGGTTCAAGTACAGCTTTGCCATCTGTTTGCTTGGTAATCTTGGGCAAATCATTTGTCTCTGGATCTTAGTTTTCCTCTGTAAAAGAGGGAATTGGAATGAATCTGGTGTGCCTTCCAGATTTAAAGTTCTATATTTTCCAGTGACTTTCAGCTCTGAAATGGAGTTATGTTTTTTTTTCTACACTATTTCATGTGTTTAGAAGAGTACAGAGTAATATCCTCATTTTAAAAAGAAGGAAACTCGGTGGCTAGGAGATGCAATGAATAGAACACCAGCCCTGGAGTCAGGAGGACCCGAGTTCAAATCCTGCCTCAGACACTTAACACTTACTAGTCATGTGACCTTGGGCAAGTCACTTAGCCCTAATTGCCCTGCCTTCCCCCTTTCAAAAAAAGTTAAAAATAAATAAATAAAAATCAAAAAATCAAAAGAAGGAAACTTAAGAGACTGACTGACAACATCAGGGACTGAACTCAAATTTCATGACTTAGTATTTTTTATTATACCCAATTGCATCCCCAGTTATAACAGATTTTTTATATCAGATTTTTTTTTAGAATGAATACATTTAGCAAATAATCTTGCATTTTGTTTTCTTCTTGTAGTCACTGATGAGGAAAAGGTGAATTCTAAATTGAAAATGTCTTTGTTGTATAGATACAATGGGATTTGGCTTATAGGGATGTATTAAATGTTTACCTTGTGGCAATCTCAATGCTAGTTTAGCTCAGTAGTATAATTTCAATATGACATTCTTCCAAAAACAAAACAGTATCCCAAAACTCCAACCCCACAAAAAATAGACACAAAACCACTGGCTAGATTATTAAGAATTTGAGAGAAACCCGAGGAAGCCATCATTAAGGGGAAAAAAATCACATATAATCAAAATATTTGTAGCAACACTTTTTGTGGTAGTTAAAAATAGGAAACAAATAAGATGCCCATCAGCTGAGTCATGGCTAAACAAATTGTGTTACGTGAATGTAATGGAGTATTATTGTGCTACAAGAAATTAAATGCATTCATACATTTATCACAATGTATGTGATCAATACAAGCAAGCATGGAAAGATCTATATGAACTGATGTAGAGTGAAGTAAGCAGAGCCAAGAAAACAATATTCACAGTAACTACAGCAATGTAAATGGAAAGAACAAAATAATACATGAAAAAATCAAAATTAAATGTAACGAGATTATAAAGACCAAGCAGGACTTTGAATGAAGAGATACCAGAAAATGCCCCCAACCTCCTACTTCATGGAGTTGGGAGGTCCACAGGAGTTACACATTGCATATGTATTCAAACTTTTTAAATATATTTGATCAACTGTGCTGATTTTTTAATCTCTCTAAAAATGTTATGTGTCATATGGGATGGCTTCCAGAAAAAAAAAGGGGTTACTTAGGATAATGATAGTGATATGAGAAACAGAAAATACCAATAAAATCTTATTTTTTAAAAAAGTAATTTAAAAGCAATCCAGCATCTGCTATATTAAGATCTATTTTGCATGACTTGATTTGATTATCCATTTACATGGTTTTCTAATGAAGAAGATATAAGGGTTTCAGTCGAATGAGTCATCAGCCAAAAAAAAAGTTAGTAGAAAAACATCCTCTACCTTTTTCAAGGGCCACCTGAAAATCTTTGGCAGTCCTTGCAGGCCTGATGTAAGGAGAGATTTCCTAACAATTAGAACTATAGAAGACTAGAAAGGGTTGCTTTGGGAGGTTGTGGGTTTTTTCTCACTTGAGGCTTTTAAGTGGGGGCTTTGGTCATTTGTTGGCGATGTAGAGAGGACTTCTACAGGGATGAGTTTGACTACGTGCCCTTTTGATTCTGAGATTCTGTGATTTTGTGAACAGAAGCACCCAATGAGATCACTTGGCCATCTTGCAACTCCATAAAACTTCTGCTCTTCCATTTTATCATCTATGCTCAAATATTCTGTGTTGTGTTTATTCTGTTATTGGGCATTCAGGGAATGAATGCCTTTTTTTTTCTTCAGTTAATTCCTTTTTGAAACCAATATTCTCCAATAATATGATTGCCATTTATGGTAATTATTTGATTGACTAGCACATTAGTGAGATTTGTAGTCAAACGTTATGTCTAGGTTATTTTGAAAACAAACATTTCCAACTTGTTTGAATGCATATGCCAGACAGTAGGAGACATCTATTACATAAACTAGCATGTAAGAACTAAAAGGAACATTAGAGCAGATGTTAATACAGACTCTCAGAGTTGGAAGATAACTTTAAAAAGCATTTAGTCCAGTTCCCTCCTTTCACAGATGAGTAGTCACTTCCAGGTTGCTAAAGGGATTTGCCCAAGTCACAAAAGAAGCTAGAGAATAACCCAACACTAATACCCACATCTTCTGGCCGCAAAGTCAATGTTCTATAGATACCTAATAGTTCAGAATACTGTTCGTAGTCCTTGGTTGGGCTAGTGATTTACATTTTGTAATTATGCACTAATTAAAGACAGTATCAACTAGTATCCCTGATCTTATATAACTTCAGTTTCTAAAAGGGGTTGCCAGATTAGAAGTCACATAGTGATATCTGAATGAATTTATCATATTTTTAGCTGTGAGATTTCTTGCTCATTTGATAGGAGAGCAGACTATGACTAATGCTGGTTTGGCACTAAACCTGCCTCTTTGACTCCTAAATCTGACTTTAATTTGACCTGGAAAAAAAAAGTTTCCTTTAACTAAAATGTTTGCTTTCACAATATGAATAGGGGAAATAAGAGCACCCAATATAGAGCCCTAAGGTTGATATTCATGTATAAAATCAATTGGTCATTTGTTTAATTGTCTGCACAATATTGTACCAAGGATTAAGAGGCTTAGCTATGTGAACTCACTAGTTCAGCATTTTTTGTTTTATTTAATGAATACTTTTGCATCAGGTTACTTCAGATAAAAATTTGGATCCTTCCCTCCTTCCTCCCTGAGATGGTAAGCAAGAAGACAGAGGTTATACATATGCAGTGATATACCATCTTGTACAAGAAGATTCAAATAAAAAGGGAAAAATGAAAAGTGGCATGCTTCAGTCTGTATTCAAACAACAATCAGTTCTTTCTCTGCAGGCAGAGAGTATGCTTCATCATTAGTCTTTTGGGATTGTCTTGGATCACCATATTGCTGAGAATAGCTAAGTCATTTATAGTTCTTCATTGAATAATGTTACTGTGTACAACATTCTCCTGGTTCTGTCCATCTCGCTATGCATCAGTTCATGTAAAGTCTTTCCAGGTTTTTCTGAGATCATCCTGCCTGTCATTTCACAGCATCATAATATTCCATTATAATCATATACCATGTATTTGGCCATTTCCCAATTGATGGGTATCCCTTCTATTTCTAATTCTTAACCACCACAAAAAGAGCTGCTATAAATGTTTTTGTACAAATAGGTCCTTTCCCCCTTTTTTGAATGTCTTTGGGATACAGACCTAGGAGTAGTATTGCTGGATCAAAGAATATCAGAGTTTTATAACTCTTTGGTTATAGTTCCAAATTGCTCTTCAGAATGATTGGATCAGTTCACAACCCTACCAACAGTGCATTAGTATCCCAGTTTCCCCACATTCTCTCCAACATCCAACATATTCCTTTTAGATCATATTGACCAATTTGGTAGGTATGAGGTGTTACTTCAGAGTTGTTTTAATTTGCATTTCTCTTAATCAATAATGCTTTAGAACATTTTTTCATATGATTATTGAGAACTTTGATTTCTTTGTCTGAAAACTGCCTGTTCATATCCTTTGACCCTTTATGGAGAATGACTTGTATTTTTATAAATTTGACTCAGTTCTCTGTATATTTGAGAAATAAGGCCTCTATCAGAGATACTTGTTACAAAAATTTTTTTCCCAGTTTTCCACTTTTCTTATCATTTTAGTTGCATTGGGTTTTTTTTGTGTGTGTGAAACCTTTTCAATTTCATATAATCAAAATTATCTATTTTATATTTTGTAATGCTTTCTATATCTTCTTTGGTACTAAATTCTTTCCTTATCCATAAATCTGACAGATAAACTATTTCATGCTTTCTTAATTTGTTATCACCCTTTATGTGTAAATCATGTACCCATTTTGACCTTATCTTGGTATGTAATGTAAGTATAGTTGGTCTATACCTAGAATCTTCAAAATCTTTAAAAAAGAAAACAAAAAAACAACCACCAGATGGTTGTTTCAATATGGAACGTTTTCTGGGTCTTTTTGTTTGTTTGTTTGTTTGTTTTAAGTGAGAGATGGCAAGAATACTGAATTTTATTGCAGGATGTGAAATGAGCACTGGTTATTACTTCTGAAAGTCTTTACACAACTTGTGTGTTTGACAGCCAATTAATTAAATATTGAAGAAAAGGGTCAAGGCATATTTAATCTTTCATTTTGAAATATAGCAAAAGAGACATTTCTTGTCTTTAACTTATCAAATTAAAAGTTAATTACTGAGTACTTTATTCTTACTAAACTTGATCATTGCTCTTTGAGGTTTGCTTTTGCCTATGTAAATTATAGACTTGTGTTTAAAACACTGTCATGGCTAAGTGGAAATGATTCTGAACTATTTTTAGTTATTTATAATACTTTAAAAAAAAATCTTTAGGCAAGTAGCTTTTCTTAGCTACTAAAACTGTACTTAAAACTGTTTTTACAGGAGAGTTTCCACTCCTCCATTACAAAAGGGAAGAAAAGATAAATTTGGCATGATCTAGAAAGTTTTACCATAGTGTTTGTGGAAAGATAATTGGACTTGAAGTCATGAAGCTGGTTTTGCTACTGACCAACTGTGTGATTTTGAACAAGTCACTTTTCTCTGGCTTAGTTTCCTCATCTGTTAAATGTCTCTAGCAATATGATGATACTTGTACTTTGTATCAAGGGGTGGTTTTTGCAAGGAGGCTGGAGGTGATCTGTGATTTGATCCACGTGGAAGAACTCCTCTGATACAGATGAGCAACTTGTCAGCCACTTTTATCTGTCTAAATTTAGACTTAATTGACTGGGACACTGAGGGATTAAATGACTTGCCCACAGTCACTTAGCTAGTATGTTTCCAATGAGATCATGTATGTATATATACCTAAGGCACTTTTCAGCCAAAATGCTATGTAACTAACTAAACTATCTTAATTCATGAAGTGCTAATATTCTATGTTCTAAGGTCCCTTCCACCTCTAATATCCCAAGTTTTAAAATTCTACATTTTAAACCCTCAGCTATATCATTCTTTGTTCTGAGGGCCCTAATAGCACTAGCATTCCTTATTCTAATATATTTGGCAGTCTCTCTCCTTTTCCTTCCTTCTTCTCCTCCTCCCCCCACCATGAATTCAAACTTTTAGTAGCGTCAACATGATCTTGAAATGTTTGATGAATACTACTGCCTTAAAAAGGCCTTTAGTGTGAGATGTCCAACATCATAGAGTGATAGCCTCAAGGCTGTGACTTTTATTAGGTGAAGTCACATTTGAAATGCTTTCTAATCATGGTTGAATACCAGGGGATATAAGAGATTTGAGAAACATTGGACTATCTTCTGGGAGGGATTTATTTTAATTGCTAGTGTGACTGGGGAAATAATTATAATGCCTATTAGAAGCATCTAAATACCACTTCATCTTGGGCTTCCTGCCAAGTGTCTCTAGCTGGAATTGATGTCAATAGCTATGTGCCTTTTAGGTGTTTCTGACAAAGCTGACGGAATTGAGAAAGGCCTTCAAGTGTTGACATACAGGAAGGACACAAGGGATCAAAGACTGGCACATGTTTTAAACCTTGAAAGAATGGAATTTGGACACTAATGATTACCATTGTCAGGAGTGATCATGACAGAGACATAGAAGGACAGTCAGCTGGTGGGTTAGTTTGCACAGGACAAAAGGTACTAAACCTAGAAGATATCACCAACCTTTCACAGATGAGTTTGGCTGTCAGTGATCAATCCAATTTCCTGAACTCCCCTCCTTCTCCCCCCAGTAGCACACAATCATACAAATTTTAGTTGCAGAGAGAGCCTTATAGGTCATTTGATTCAGCCTCCTAATTTTTCAGAGGAGGTCCAGAGAAGGGAAATTATTTGCTTATGTTCAGTAAGTGGTCTCTGATTCCAAGTTAAGTGCTGTAGACTATGGTACTTCTTCAGTATTAATTGTAGTCACATGGCATTTTTACTATTTGGATTGAATTACCATTTTATGAAATAACCACGTATCATTAAATGTCATTAACTTTATTATAATTAAAAAAAAAATCCAATGCTATATTCAGTTTATCTTCATAGTTAGGTCACACATAGGATGATTTTAGACATAAAACTTGAAAGATTCAAAACTTGTGTAGTCCATGAATAAATTCAAGGGGGAGGGGGCTTGTTAGCATAAATTTAAGTTTTAGCTCATAGACTTTAACAACTCATACTTCTAAAGCACTTTAAGGTTTGTTTATACAAAGTACTTAGCCTATAAGGTAGGCCTTCTAAGATCCCTTTCAATTTTTGTATTGTACTTGCTAACACCCTGTGTTCTAGCTCTTTAATTATATAAAACAGTGTGGTAGAGGTCTTGTATTGTCATCAGATGTACACATGCAAGCTGGAGATGTTTTTTATCCCCATTTTGCAAAAGATAACAAGGCCAACAGGAAAGTAACTTGCCCATTGCCCCCAGACTATAGTATAGCACTGCCTTTGGAATCCAGGTCTCAAAAGGTCAGGGCTTTTCCCACTGTACTAAAGTATAGGACTTTTGGCTAAGAAAGTTATGTGAAAAAAATCTGGATTTTTAACTTGGACTTGAACTCAAGTCTCTGGATTTTAACATTTATTAGCTTGCATCTCCTGGGAGTTTCATCCCTACCTCTCCCCTTTGCAAAAAGGAAACAGTAAAACAACAGGGCAGATATGAGGCAAGCATTTTGTAAAATATAAGAGAGATCTTAGCAGCGTGATTCCAGGCACATCATTTCTCCTTGCTCAGTTACAATAACCTCATCTATAAAATTAGGATAATAATGTCTGCCTCATGGAGTTGTTGTGACAGAAGAACCAATGTAAAGCACTTTGTAAACCTTAAAGCCCTTATAAATCCTGGCTGTTATTAAAACTCATTGCTTTTGGTGTGACCTTGAGCAAATGATTTATCCTCTCTTATTTTGCTTTCGCATCTATAAAGTAGGGAAAGTATTTGAACTATCTATCTCAAAATGGTCATGAGGAAAGTTCTTTGTAAACTTGGAGAGCATTAATGAAATATGCATTCTAATCCCTAGCATATTAGACACTGGAGTAAGTCTTTTCTGTTGAGGTCTTATCCTAAAGTGATACAGCTGGATTGAAGATGAATTACATCCAAGTACAGTGGTTTGTATGTTGACCAGCAGCCAAAATCAGCACAGTAGCAAGGTCTTAAATTATTGGTAGTATTTTCTTCCCAAAGAATAATTTTGATATGTGGTTATTGACAAACTTTATTACTTACATAGATTTGTACATTTTCTCCTGGACTTATTTAGGTCTAATTGAATTCTGGTTTTCCTTTTTTTGGGGGGGGAGGGGTCATCCTTTGTGGCTAGCTAAACTAAGGGCTACCTCTAAATTAAATGTTCTATATGGCTTAGAGATTAAGTGGTGACTAACTTCTTTGTCAAGCTCATAAGCTGGCTCATCTACATCACTAACTAGTTTATAGGATCAAAAGAGTTAGAATTTTAGGGATGATCTAATTTCCACTTTTTACCCATGGGGAAACTGAGGCCCATTGACTTACTCAAGTTTTCATAGCTAATATGTAGCAGAGATAGAATTTGAACTTGGGTCTTCTGACTCCAAATCTACTGTTCTTGCCTTTATGTCTTGTAAATAGCCTGAATTCAAAACTCTGAACAAGAGGGAACATTAGGAGAAAAAATTTTCTCCTTTTCTGGATGACAAAATGCCTTTAGGAATATTCAGAAAAAAAGTCAAATCTTTTTTAGTTTTTGGCCTCCTTTCATCTTCCTTTTCTTGTCCCCCTCTCATGTCCTTGTGTCTTGCTCCCAGGCTTCTAAGAACAAGTATTCTTAGTGCTGTGTAGCAAACTATATTGAGAGTTTTGCTTCTGAGTAAAATTTGAGTAACTTAGACATAAAAAGTACTAAAACTATCTGAAGGAGGGTTGAACTTTGATGGAGCTTTCTTGTAAGAGGTCTTATGTACTAAGGTCTGTTGTCTAATTTATGTGTTAAGCTTCTGTCCTCCCAGTGCACAAAGATTTGGTCTTTGATACCAAAGATTTCTCATAGGAGAAAAATCCTCTTAATGACAGCAGGGGTAGTATAGAAAGAACACTGAACTGGAAATCAGAGGATCTGGGTTCTCATCCTATCTCTGCTACTTCTTATTTATGTGGCCCTGAGGAAGGTAACTTCTCTGGGAATTCATTTCCTCAAATATAAAAATGAGAAGAATAACAATAGAGTTAATGTTTCCAAAATAGATATTGTTGAAATCATTATAAAGTCAGAATGGGAAAGTACCTTCAAAGAGTATCTAGTCAAACCTTGTCCTCCCCCTCCTTTAAAAAAATGAGGAAACGGAGGCCTAGAAAAGTTATATATTCTAGAGACAGATGCATATTTTGATGTAAGGCTGAGATTTGAGCTCAGATTCTGTGACTCCAAATGCAGAGCTTTCTCCACTATATCATGAATTCAACTCCCCAACCCTTTTAAAAAAGACTCTTGGCAAATAAGGTTTTAAATCCCTTCAAGTCCAGAACTATAAATGGTAGTGCATAGCAATCAGTCCTTTACTTTCTTAAAAACAAAAACTGGACTGGGACCTAAAGATGTTTCCTAGTGATATGAAGAAGGAGAGTTGTTTGTAGGTCACCTTTTAAAAGTGAGAAAATCCCTCAGCAAAGTACTCTGAGGACACATGCCAACTATGAACAGGGCTCTCACCAGAGAGTAATGATGTGAGAATTTGTCAGAGTGCAGCTGCCAAGGCTCAGTGTTTAATTTCAACACCATCTGTCTGCCAGAGTCTGCAGTTCAATGGGGTTTTTCTTCTTTAAGTAACAAATTACAACCACATACTCTTGTTGTAGAGGGGTAGGGGGACAAAAAATAGAAAAATGGGAGATATCGTCCAAGGAGCTTCTTGCCTCTGTAAAAGTGAATGCATAGCAACTGCTTTGTCTGCCAGCCTTTGTAGTAATCAGTAATAGGCACTTACAGCTGGAAGGGACCTCTGGAGCACCTGTAGCTGAACAAGAATCTTCCTACAACATCCCTGACTAGTGGCCAACCAGCTTCTGCTTGAAGACCTCTGGTGACTGGAAACTCACTGCTTAAAGCACCTTGTTCCACTTTTAGACAGCTCTAAAGTTGAGAGGTTTTTCTCAGCCATTCTGTTATTCTGTCCTCCATCTCTGCCACTCTCCTTTTTAAATTCTTCCTTCTGGTCTCTGGGTCCAAGTACACGGTACTGCCTTAGCTTGTCAGTGTCCCTCCAAAAATGTGGTTCCTAAAACTGGGTCCAGCATTCCAGACGTGTTTAGAATATCAGTCCTGCATCCTTAAGTTATTACCTCTCTTTATAGCTATTTCCCACTGAACCAACAGTATCTTTTAAAGGAAAACATTCTGATGACAATATTATCATAATTTGTTGCCTATATTGCTTTACCAGTGTTGTTTCTATTAAGCTGTTCAAGCTAACAATTTCAACATTTTCCAAGTCTGTATCTTGGATACTTCTCCCTTACGTAAGGAACAGCCAGTTTCCTCGCTTTATGTCTCAGCCAGTTTATTTTCCACATGAAGTCAATTTTTACTCTTTTCTTTTGTTTACTGTTTATATTGTACTGTTATTTTTACACACCTCTCAAATGAGCCAGTGGGAGCAGTGAGATTTGGTATTCTACATTTGGTATTTCTACATAATGACCTCTCATTTCTACAGTACTTTATTTTTATAAGTGTTTTTCTCACAAAAAACTTAAGTAAATTGTACACTTACTACCCCCACTTTGCAGTTGAATGAACTGAATTGGAGTTAAATAAAGTGATGTGACTCAAGATCCTATAGCTAGTTAGGGTCTACTACCTGTAAATCTAGTATTCTTTCCATATGACTATGCTGCATCCCAGAACTGTCTCAGAGAAGAAGAATGTATTCTTGGTTACTCTTCTCCATCAGGTTCAGGATCCATGAACATAAAATTTTATTACTTTCACCTCATATGGCACTTTGATATCTCCTTAATGTAGATAGACATATGTACATATATAAATAATCATGATGGGATAGAGAGAATGAGATATTGTTTAAGAAACTTGGATAATTAATTAGGGAATATTCCAATACTCTGTTACTAACTTAATAGAAACCCTCATTATCATTTATCTAGACTATTATAACAGACTTCTAAAAGGCTTTCCATCTTCTACTCTTGTCCTCTTCCAACTCACCCTTCCAGATATATCTTCCTTAAACCTAGACTTGGCTATGTCATTCCTCTGCTCAAAACTTTTCAGTGGTTCCCTATCTCTTCCTATGTAAAGTAAAAATTCCTTTGACACTCAACACCCTCCATAATGTTCTCTCTTGCCTTTCTAGCTTCATCATCTATCACTGCCTTACACATATTATATCCTCAAGCCAAACTGAACTAGGAATATAGAATGAGAGCTGGAGGGGACCTCAGAGATCATTTTCTCCAATCTTCCTGTTTTACAGATGAAGCAGCTGAGGCCTCTAATGAAACATGACTTGCCTGAGGGTACACAGGTAGAAATAAGACCAGGATTCAAGCTCAGGTCCCATTACTCTTGAGTTCAGTGCTTCTCCATTGTACTGCACTGCCTCCCAACTCTCTGCACCCTGGAAATACCTGTGCTCTTCTACCATGGTACTTTTGTTCATGTTATTCCCTGTGCCTAAAATATTTCTCCTCTTTGCCCATTCTTTAAAGCTCAAGAGAGATGTTTACCTTCAAGAAGCCACTGTCATCCCTTCAGTAAAGACTAACACTTTCCACCTTGATAATGCATTTACTATGTAATATAGCCTATTAATTATAATTTTGTATATGTGTGTTTTACCCCTATATTTGACTTTTAAAGCTCATGAGCAGGAGTTTAATCTTAACCTTTGTATGTCCACCAGTATGAACTTCAGGACATGTAGCTAATAAGTATTTGTTAAATGAAATTGATTTGTCCTGTTGGGTTCTCCCCTCCCCCTGCCCCCCCAACTGCTGAGGGTCAGGTCTGTGTTTCCCCTCCTAACTCCTGTGGAATTTCAGTATGTAATTGTCCCTCTTCCCCTATGCTGCTGGAGTACTGAGCAGTGGTTAGTGAAAGAGCTGCCCCTCTGCTCCCTAAACTTCTGTCTTAGGGTCACTTTGACACAAAGGGAGATTTTTTTTCCTTGAGTGGCCTGGAGACCTGTTAACTTTGGAGACTTTTGAGGGGGGCAACCTCGGTGCACCTATTAAATAATGTGAGACTATGCCTATCTCATTACTGCTGTACAAATGGTAGAACTGAGTTGACAGTTTTCAGTACTACTTGCCAGAGGGTTTTCCAGACAACTAGAGAAAAACTAGTCATTATACTTTTTAACTAAGTTGTCTGCTGGAGCTACCTGAAAGAAGATCAAATCAAGCATATGGCCAGAGTAGGTATCCTGAGTTCTGTTTTGGAAGGGAATGAAACATGTTAAATGCCTGTTTTTTCCTACATCCTACTTTCATGCTCAAATATGATTCAAGATCAACTGAAGTCAAGCTCTGATTCCTCAGCATAATGTATAAGTGACCCTGGATTTGTAGGATCTTAGGATTTAGAGCTGAAGGGAACTTTAGAGAGCTCTGTCCCAACCTAGTTCTTTTTAATTCTTCATAGTAACTTTTTCAAGGTCATAAAATAGTAAGTAGTAGAGCCAAAGTTTGAACCTAGATATTCTCTAAATCCATTGTTTCTTTCACTGCACCAGCCAATCTCAGAGGCTGTGCCAACAGAGGCTATATACCTACTTGTTATACAGTTGGAATAGGCTTCAGGGATAAGGGCTGCAAAATACTTGTCCAAGGACCAGCCCCGCTAAGTGTGGAGATACTTATCACTTAAAGGGCTGCCCTCCAGACTATGACTTTTTTTTTAATAAATTTTTTAAATTTATTTTTTTTCCAACTGACGTAGAGTCATAGGTTTTTTAATTTTTTTGAAAAAATATTTTAAATTTATTTATTTATTTTAGTTTTCAACATAAATTTCCACAAGATTTTGAGTTAGTTTTTTTCTCCCCATATTTCCCCTATTCCCACCCCAAAATAGCAAGCCTACTGAATACCCCTTCCCCCAATCTGTTCTCTCTTATATCTTCCCCCTTACCCCCTTAACTTTCTAGTAGGGCAAGATAGATTTCTATGCCCCAGGCGGGCTATGAACTTTTTTTGACCAAAATAACTCATGAAATAGTTTGAGTTTAAAGTTGTGGAAGGGTTGAGAACTGGAAGAAAGTTAACATTGAAGTAATCAAGCTTGGAAAGTGTTGAAGTATGTTATAAAATATAGGTATTTATTATTACTTTTATTGGCTGCAACAAATATGAGGCTGGCCAAAGGGAGAGAATGAAAAATGGCTCCCAGAGCCGTTTTTGCCTTTCTGGTGCTTTGAGACAGGCATTTGGTATGTTAGAGCAGAGGTACAGGAGCTTTTCTAGAATTTAAATAGGACCTCTGGAGCAGACACCACATGCTTAGAACTAGGTTTTGCTTATGCATTGTTTAGTTCAGCATACCTTTGTGGTATGCTTATCTACTGTGGTTTGTGTTGTGGGAGGGACAAAGATATTGAAGATACAGTAGTACCTACCTGTCCCTAAGGAAGCTAGGAGAGGGGGAGAATAGATATTATGGCATTGGTAGATGGATAGATGGATGGATGGTTAGATGGATGGATGGATGGATGGATGGATGGATAGCATGGTGTCATGTAAAAGCACTAAATTTTGAGTCAGAAGTAAAGGCAGCATTATAGAGTGGAAAGAGAACTGGACTTGGAATTAGGAAGACCTTAAGGTGCTTCACAAGCTGTGTCTCTGGTGAAATCATTTAACTTTTCAGGGCCTCAGTTTCCTCATCTATAAAATAAAAGGGATTGGACTAGATGACCTCTGAGGATCCTTACAGGTCTAACGCTATGATCTTATGACTGAAGCTCAGAGCCATGTTCTGAGGCTTGCTAATAACTGCATGTGACCTTTTGTCTAGTTTCTTAAGCCTCAGTTTTCTTTTCTTTAAATTCAGGGGGTTTGACTAAGTGATCTAAGGGTCTTTTCAACTCTAATATCCTATGATCTTGATTCAAACAAACTTTTGGGCTACAACTGGCAAGCTAATAACTGTAAAATTTGAATTCTACAGTTAGACGAAATGCTATGCTCTTTTTTTTTTTCCATCATCCTCGTATTTTATTGGAAGCTGAGATGATACATGGTTGTTTGTCTCTTGGTCTAGAAAGATCAACTCTTACAACTGCAAAGGAAGTGACTTGCAGCAATTTTTTCTGACAGTAATCATTCATACCATTTATATGTATATACATACATACTCACAAATAGTAATGCTGTACTGGGAAATAATATAGAAAAATAGTGCATCTTAGAGCCCAGAAGGACCTTAGAGATCATATAGTCCATCCCTTTCATTTTACAAAAAATGTAAGCCCAGATTTGGCAAGTGACTTGCCCAAAGTCACATAGATTGGTGGTGGAATTGGAACTAAAATGTATATTTCTACCCTTACCATTCTAATGCCTTTTACTATACTCTGTTACATGTGTGGAATAAATGGGCATGCTAATGTTAAACATTGCTCTGTTCTATATTCATCTGACTAACAGTTGTCAAGAACAGAGTGTCATCTATAAATAGCAGGTTATAAAATAAAAATCCAACAGTGCAGGGTGAGAAAAATGCTTTGATAACACTGCCATAGACTTTATTTTCATTCCTAGTTTCTGAGATTTTAACGCAACAAAGAAAAGGAGAAAAAGAATTTGTTATTGGATAAGCATCATTTCTGATAGTCCCTTTTAGTTAAAAGATATCCAAGGGAAGTGTTTAATATGCCATTCTTATAATTCAGTACTTTAAAAGATAACTGATTTTATTGTGGTGATCAGTTCTTCCAGAGACACATCAGTCTTCCATGCCTTTAGTATATGATACTCATGAGTTAATGTGGCAAAAAAAGCTCTACATTATCAGATAGCAATTCCTGTGGTAATACACTTCTTTGCACTTAGCTGGACTTTGGGGAACAGACTATTATCATGGATCCCATTTTTTAAAGCTGTTTACACTTGGTAGTACTCAACAGAACTTGTTGTCCACTTTAATAACTTTCAAGAACCCAGGTTCACCTTTCCCTCTATATCACAGTAATATATTCCAGGAATACTGGGGTACAGAATCAAGGAGGGGAGTATCTTAATATATATAAGAAAAGGTTGATGGCAATAGTGAGTGATTTAGTGTGAGAATTGCTCTTTCACCAAGTGGATGTGACATTTTGAAGACTTGGGCATCTTTTTTATTTCTTCAAGTATCATGTAAAAAGACTTCTGCCCTTTTCAGTTTTATCCACTATTCATGTAAAAATCAAGTATTTCACATAGAACACTTCAGGCAAGGCTTCCTCAAAAAAGATTCATAGTTAGAAAAGGTTCCTTTTCTGATGTGGATTGCTAAATAAAAATGGAAGAAAAACATATGAAGATTATGATGCATAAGCTGATAGACCAATTCAGTGAGTTTTTCTCTCAGTACATATATCTTGGACAGATACTGTAGAGACAATGACCTCACCCCAGAATTGGATAACTATCACATTTGGGAAATTGCATGGCACTTAAGTGATCTCAAGGTACTTGTCCCAGAAGGGCATCTCTTTCTAACACCAATATTATGGAAAGATGCATGGTGGGTGTTATTGCAGTATATTACCAATGATGACTTGTGTATGAGAAATACTATAGAAGACATTATTGAAGATGTGTATAACTCAGAAAAGAGATGGTTCATACTTGTATCTAGAGAGAGCCTTATTGATGGCCTGGTATCCATGAAATAGCAAAAAGAACCAGAGGGATGTCTCTAGGACATTAGGTAAATCTTCTATGGAGAGCATTTGGAAGGATACGAACAATAATTGCATAGGATGAGGTGTGGTCATTCACAGTTTGTAGTGGTGGAAGGTATGTTTAAAATCACAGATCCAGGTAACTAAGTTTTTATTCTCATTTCACATCCCCTCTTAAAAGAGATGATCTTAGGATGGACAGATTCTACTTCTCTCATGGACTAACAGATAAAGATTAGAAAAGAAGGGTTAAATCCAGAGACGTTCTTTACAGAATCACAGCCTCATAAGAGTCAGAAGTTGGAAGGAACCTGAAAGACCATCTCCTTCACTACCCTTACCAGTACACAAATCTCGTAGACTGCATCATTAGAAATTTTCTTTAGCTACAGTGGTTACTTATGTTACCCTGTGCCCCCATTGCTTGGGATAATTCCAAAGACCACATTACTAAAGAAGCAGCTAGTCTGCTACAAGTAGTTTTGTGGCCTGGGACAAATCACTTCCTTTCTTTGGGCCCCAGTTTATTCCTATATAATGTGAGAGGACTGGACTAAATGATAATGAAGATCCCTTCTAATTCTTATATAGACTGCTCTAGAGGGAGCTAGGTTGCCACAGTGGATAAAATGCTGGGCCTGGAGTCAAGGAATCCTGAGTTAAAATCTAGCCCCAGACACTTACTAGCTATGTGATCCCAGACAGGTCACTTAACCTGTTTGCCTCAGTTTTCTCAGTTGTAAAGTAGGGATAATAACAGTGCCTTTTCTTCCTTTCTCTTTCCTGCTCTTTTCTACTCTAATGTTTTGTTGTCCAAGGATTCTAGCTTTGTTGGATATTCTGTGTTCTTGACATTGTATAACATCTCAGATTTTAAGGTACCCTCTAATACTAACATTCTATATTTTAAGATCTCTTCCAGCCTTAAGTTTTTCCAGCTCATGCATTATTCTTTCCTACTGTAATTCATTGAATTGTTGAATGCTTTCAGTACCTTTTCTGTTTCCCGAGCAGCAACTTCTCTGAACATTTAAATGGATAGTGTGTCTCTTTTCTGGAGTGTGAACATCTATTATAAAAACTTCTAACTTTCTGGCACAGAGGGGTTAAATAATTTGCCTGAGGTCACATGTCTAGTTGGTATAGAGTGGGGACTTGACCACAGGACTACCAGCTTTTAGTTAAATATGCTTTCCACTATAATATATTGTTCTCTTTTTGGTTACTATATAGTAAAAAAAACCTTGGCATTCTGCTTTTTCATTGGTGTTAAAGAGCATATTCATTGGAAGAAACATCAGTCCTAATAAATAAATTATTGGTAGCCATTTTCAGAAGATTCTTAAATAATTTATGCCAGCTATACTTGCTGATGTCCAGATACCCATTTCTGTTGTGTCTAAAAAGGATATATTTCAATTCAGAATCCTTGGTAATCAGAGGAGCTAATTATATGCCTAGGATAGAGCTCTGGCTGGCCTCAGATACTAGCTGTGTGACCCTGGACAAGTCACCTAACTCTATTTGCCTCATCTGTAAATGAACTAGAGAAGGAAATAGCAAACTGTTCCAGAATCTTTGTTAAGAAAACCCCAAATGGGGTCATGAAGATTCAGACATAACTGAAACAACCAGCATATGAACAATTATATGCTTAATTGGGGAAACTGAGTTCCATAAGCTCCTGACAGAAAAACCTAGTTAGAAGGGAGGGGGGAAAATTCAGTTGTGTAAGTATAGTCTGTGGGTAGCCAAGAAAATTGTGATAGTTTTTAATTTTTCTATCCCCTTGAGATTTAGTCATTCAGTTAACAAGCCCTTACTATGTACCTACTATGTGTCAAGCACTATTTTAAGCACTAGGGATATAAAGACAGAAAAACAGTTCCTATCCTGAAAGATCTATTTGTATAAGGAGGGAGATGATGGGCAAATACTTATTTACAAACAAGATGTGTAAGGGTATTTTGGACACTAGTATTAAGGGGAATTGGGAAAGGCTTCTTGTAGAAGATGAGATTTTAGTAAGAGCTGCACTTTAGGAAGATCAGTTTGATAGCTGAGTGAAGGATAGACTGAAGTGGGGCGCGACTTGAGGCAAGGAGACCAACCAGGAGGCTACTGCAATAGTTCAGGAAGGAGGCAGTGACAGCCTGCACCAAGGTAATGGAAATATCAAAGCATAGAAGGGAGGTATATGAGAACTGTGGCATAGAATCAACAGGATTTGGCAACGAACTGGACATGAAGAGACAAGAGAGTTTGAGGAATTGAGTGGCACCTAAGTTGTAAGCCTGGATGACTAAGAAGATTGTTGTAGCCCTAGAAAGTAATAGAGAAATTAGGAAGAGAGGAGCCCTTGGGAGGAAAGATGCTAATATAAGTTTTGAACATGTTGAGTTTATTATGTATGTCTAGGGGATATCCAGTTCAAAATGTCCAGGAGATGATTGTGAATGTGAATTTAGAGGTGAGGGCTGAATAAGTAGATATGAGAATTACCAGTATAGAGGCAATAATTGGATTCATGAGATTAAAGGTCATCAAGAGAAATAAGATGGAGAAGAGACAGTGTAAGATTGAACCTTGGAAGTTTACAAAGCAATTTCCTCATAACTCTTTGTAGTATGTAGTCATTATTCCCATTTCACATTGAGGGAACTAAGACTCCAAGAAGGGAAGTGAGTTGTTCAAAATCATACCACTGGTAAGTAGCAGAGGTGGGATTTTAACTTCTGTCTTCAGACTTCAAAGTCTACTGTTCTTTCTACTACTATCAGGCTGTCTCCATAATAGTTTTCCAGTCTAGTATGGTAGGTAATGTAGATATTTGAGAGAGGAAGAATATGAAGTTTAAGAGAGCTAAAGGGATGTAGAATACAGAACACAGGCTGTCAGAACAGAAAGGGCCTTAGAACAGAGACTATCAGATGCTGGGACAAAAAAATGTGTGAATCAGGAGGGAATTTATTGATCTTCTAATCAACTTGCATTATTTTACTAATGAGGAAACTGAGGCCCAGAGAGGCACCTTGCTTAAGGTTATAGAGCTAGACTAGTAAGTGGTAGAGCTGGGACAAAACAAAAACTTTTGACCCAGATCTGAGTTTTTGCTACTGCTATACCCCATTGCCTTTCTCCAAACCTTGCTTCTGTAATACAGTGGGAGTACTGAGATTGTTTACCAACAATCCAGCCTTTATCATTTCGAATTAATAATCTGATCCTTGCTAGACTACGAGGCCATTTTGGAAATGTCTTTACTGTGTTATACTGTGTTGTGGAACAAATCTGTAGGAAACCTGCAGTGTTATGTTTTGGAAAGGAGGAATCCATTTTGTAAGACCTGAATTTAAGCAGGATTTGAGAGAAAGCCTTGAAGACATGACAGACTATGGTGGTCTGATGAGTTATTTTATGGGAAATAAAAGATTCTTTCCTAGTCAGTAACACTTGTAAGTGGATGCTCATGTTAATATTGCAGCATGCTGGGATGAATCCACTGCAGTGCAGGGCATTTGCTCTTTTGAGTTGTACCCAAGGAGGCAGCTGGATGAAAAGAGCATTAGACCTAAAGTCAGAGGAGCTAGGTTCAAATTCTGGCTCTCTCATATTATCTATAGGACCCTGGGCAAGTCACCTCTCTGAGCCTGTTTCTTCACCTGTAAAACAAGGGGGCTGAAGTAAATTATATCTAATTTCTTTTCCTTTTCCAACTCTTAAGTCCCAGATCCTTTTAAGAAGTCCTGGCTTTGGGACCAGAGGACATTTGGGGTTAAAATCTTGCCTTTGATGCTTCTTACCTGTAGGACCAAGGGCAAGTCACATAATATCTTGGGGTCTCAGTTTCTTCACTTTCCCATACAGTGTATACATACACACAGTTTTCTGGCCCAGCCCTTCAAGTATCTGAAGATAGCAATCATCTCCTTTAGTTTTCTCTTTCTCCAGATTAAACATTCCCAGGTCCTTCAATCTTCATATAACAGTCCACTGTCCAGCTCCTTCACTATCCTTGTTACTGTCCTTTGGATGTTTTCCAGCTTGTTAATGTCCCTTTTTAAAAGTGCCTAAGACTGGACCATAATATTTCAGAATTGGGTCAGACTTCAGTTTCTTCATCTGTTAAATTAGGGGATTGGACTAAAGGATTTTCGAGGCCCTCCCAACTCTAACAGACTTTTATTCTGTAGGTATTCTATATAGCAACTGACATATAGTTTATTTTCAAAATTCAGTTTATTTCATTTTCAGATATTCATTCTTTCCCTTCCCCTCAACATGAGAAAGCAAGAAAAACCAAAATATATTACAAACATGTATGGCCAAGCAAAACATTCCCACATTGACCATGTCCCCCATCACCTCCCAAAAAAACAAAAAAGAAAAGCCTCAGTCTTCATTCTGAGTCCATCACCTCTTTACCTGGAGGTGAGTAGGATGCTTCATCATGAGTGCTCTGGAATTGTGGTTAGTCATTGTGATCATAGATATTTAAGATAACATTTAAGCTTTTGACTCTGATAAATACTTTGATAGATGACTTAGGTAGGAAGTTACTAACCAAAGAAAAATACTTTTCCCCCTGCTTTTATTATAATAATAAAGGACTATGTAGGGAAGCTAAACTGATAAAATTAAGCAAATTCTAGGTCACAAATTTAGGTCACAGTAACAGATGACCTAAGCAGAGTTCTAATTTTTGATATGACTTCTAATCTGCTCTGAGTATCCTAGCCAGACATCATTCCTGATTGACCTTGCTATTCAGTGAACAAAGAGAAAGCAAATCCCATATCACCATTGAGCTTTTGCCGAAAAATAAAATTTAAATTTAAAATTCAATAATATAATTTGCATTGTAGTTGTTTTTGGTTATGTATCCTTTCTCCTAATAGGTGATAAGATCCTTGAGGGCAGGGCCCAGACTTTATTTAACTGAGCATTCGGTAATAAAGTGTGTCCCTTAGATGACATCATAGTAGACATAAACATTTGTCTTAAAAGGACAGGTAAGTGGTGCAGTGGGTACAGAGAGCACCAGGCCTCGAGTCAGAAAGAGCTGGGTTCAAATTTGGACTCAAGACACTTAAAATCTGTGTGACCTGGACAAGTCAGTAAACCCTGTTTGCCTTAGTTTCCTCATGTGTAAAATGAGCTGGAGAAGGAAATGGCAAACCACTCCACTATCTTTACCAATAAAACCCCAAATGAAATCATAAAGAGTTGGACCCTACTGAAATGACTGAACAATAAAAATAAACATTTGTTGGGAAACAACGGTGTTTGCTAGAACCCTAGACACAGTCAGAAAACCTGGAATTTGAATACTGACTTTGTTTCTTGCTAGTTGTATGATCTCTCTGGACTTAAATTTCTATCTGTGTAAAATGAAAAAGGCTGGACTAGATACTGATCCCATATGAATTAGAATTCTGGTACAAGTTGTTTTTGTAGGCTATTAAATGAGAATGTTGGCTAGGGGAAATTCTCCTGGAAATGAACGTGGACTTTTAATGCAATAGCATTTTTTGGTTGGAAAGAACACTTAACTCTGCTAATCACTACTTATGTGACTTAGGAAAATCACTTTCTTTTTGCTGAGCCTCAGTTTCCTCTTTTGTTAAGCAAGTTAGCTGCATTAGATGGCCTTTTATAAGGTCTTTTCCAACTCTAAAACTGTGATTCTTTGAACCTGAAAGCTAGACATTGTGTTTCTGCTACATACACTTGCTGTCCTTTCTCACTTGCAAGGTAAATTACTATAGAAAAGTTGAATTGATCTTTTCTTTCTCTCTTTTGATCCTTACCAATTTCTTATTCTTGTATGAAGAACACAGGATTTGGAGTCTAGGGATCTATTTTAAAGCCAGCTTTACCACCTGTTGGCTGGCCGAGGACAAGTCCTTTTTAACCTGACTGGACTGTTTAATCATTTGTAAAATGAGGAGGCTGGATCAATCTCTTAAGATCCCTTTCCCAGTCTAAAATATAATGACAGATAAATGACTTGCCCAGGGTTACAGAGCTAGGAAGTGTCAGGCCAGATCTGAACTCAGAAAGAGAGTTTTGTTGACTTCAGGCCTGGTACTTTGCCACCTTCCTTAATAACTACCCATACTTAATAACTAGTCTTTTACCTATGGTGAAGGAATGGAAGGATTACCCCTCTTCATAGTTAATATATTGAGGCAACAAATAAAGAGGCATGTCATAACTTTCATTGCGTGCCTGTCCATGCCTATTCTCTTTGAATCACACCTCTGCTGAACATTCTGTTATTCTTAATCACATTTTGGCATCTACTACTAAATAGAGCTTGGAGTTTCTATATGAAATGTTAGTTAACCTTAGATCTTAATAATGGGCCATTGTGAAACTAGCCCCATATATGATTTAAAGGCCTCTTATTTCCTTAATGGCCAGATAGCGAGCTCCACAGCAGATCTATTAAAATTCCATAGTTAAGTACGTTTCTCTGCTCAGACTGATTTGAGCTGAAAATGGTCATATATACCTTTAATTCCTATTCCCTTTATTAACTTGGTTTATTCAGCTCCAGTAGTTTGTCCAAAGCTGCCATTTTACATGACAGATACTAATTTTGTGTAAACCCTTGAAATAAGAATTGAGATTGCTTTGTCAACACAGTAATTCATAACTTAACTTTGTTTACATATTAATGGCTGATGGCCATGGTCTTATCCCATTAATGGTCTAAAAATTGGAGGATGGTCAACAGAAGGTTCCATTACATTTATGTTAGAGATTGAGACAATAAAATTGGCTGTTAGAGCAACAATGCTATAGTACCCGAGTGGGAAACCTGAAGCCTTGAGGCCACATGTGGCCCTCTAGGCTCTCACGTGTGGCCCTTTGACTGAATCCAAATTTTACAGAACAAATCCCCTTAATAAAAGGAGATCTTTCCAGACCCCCAGGCTCCTAACCTAGGAATCATTCTGGATTTCTCACTATCTCTCACCCCTCATTTCCTATCATTTGCAGGGCCTGTCAATTTCACCTTTGTTACAACTCTCAAATACACCCTCTTATTTCCTCTGACACTACTTCTGATGAATGCCTTTTTCACTTCACTCCTGCACTATTGTAATAGTGTGCTGATGGATCTGCCTGCCTCAGGTCTCTCCTTAACTTCAGTCCATCCTCCATTAAGTTCCTAAAACATGAATCTGATGACCATGTCACTTCCTTGCTCAATAAACTCCTGTAGTTCCCCATGGCCTCCAGGATGAAATGCAAAATCCTCTGTCATTCAAAGCTCTTGCCCCCTCCTACTTTTTTAGTCTTCTTATACTTTACTTATGTACTCTCCATCCAGCAACACTGGCCTCCTGGCTGTTCCATGAAGAAGACAACATACATGTCTCCACCCTCAGCATTTTTTCTGTCTAGAATACCCTCCCTCCTCATTTCTGCCTACTGGGTTCTGTGGCTTCCTTTAAGTCTCAACTAAAATTCTATCTTGTATAGGAAGCCTTTCCCAATCCCTCTTAATTCTAGTACCTCATCTTTCTTATTTCCAATTTATTCTGTATGCACATACTTTATCTACTTGTCTCAGCTTTAGATTGAGAGCTCTTTGAGAGTAAAGACTATCTTTTGCTTCTTTTTGCACTCCCAGGGCTTACTTAACAGTGGTAAGTAAGTAAGTACCTTAGGAGGTAGTTAATAGATTTTCATTGCCTGCTTTCTAACATTCTACTAAGGGACCATTCTAGTTCTACTGTTACATCTTTTAATCTTTTATAATAAAGCCCATGTAGTATGTACACCAGCTGGAAGTGGTATTAAACTGGCTTGAGCTCTCCTTTACATATTAAGATCTTTGTCCCATTCAGGATTTGAGAATGGGGACTTTGACTAGTATCAGAGAATCTTTTTCTTCAGAATACTTTAAGCAACATGATGATTGCTGTTAAAATGTGTTAAATTCCCTAACGCCAGATTCATTTCCTTTGTTTACACTATCCATTAAACTTTTTATGCTTGCTAAACTTTAGAAATGTTAAATGTTTATATTAATTTGGCATAAAAATGGCAAACATTGTTGTTTTTTTGAGGACTTAGGCTAGGCCAATATAGGAAGGGATCATCTGCCAGAAAAGCCAGCCCTTTGGGGAGAGTGAGGATGATCTACCATAGGGTATGGTGAAGGGAGGGGAAAAGGATATGTGATTCATTAGGAACCTCCTACATTGATTAAATCAAAGATCCTTGAAGTATGAGAGAGTTAATTGGGCAAAACATATGTCATAGTGGGAAAAAGCATTGGATTTGGTGGCAGGGTTTAATTACTGCTTATGCTACTTCTTTATTTATTTTAGATTCTAAACCATCTCTCTCTCTCTGGGCCTTTGTTTCCTTATCTGTAAAACTGAAAGGTTATATTAGGCCCTCTTAAATTCCATTCCAGCTCCAGCTCTAAGATTCTATCATCCTATATTCCTATTCTATTCCTATCATTCTGTATTTTGGGACTTCTTACAGCTTTGACATTACATATTCTGAAAACTCTTCATCATAGGATCCATAGATTTTTTAGCTGAAAAGGACCCTAGAGATGTTATTCCCCTGTAGCAGGGAAGACTCTCATCATTTTACATATAAGATAACTGCAGTCCAGAAAGGCTTTGTAACTCACTAAAGGTCATAGAACTAAGTGGTGCCGAGCAGAATTAAAACCTTAGTGTCATCCTCAATTCCTCAAGTCTTATCCTTTCTACCTTCACAATCTCTGATCACCCACTACTCACCCCCAAAGAGCTCTACTAGTTCCATCTTAGCTTCAGGATCAAATATTAAGGTTGTTTGGCATTTAAAGTTCTTTTTAAACTGGTCCCTTCCTGCCTTTCCAGTCTTCTTATACTTCTTTCTCTTTGTATTTTGCAATCCAGGTACAGTGACTTGAACATTTCAGCTTCGAGTTCTATGGTCCTGTGAGCTCAAGTCATCCTTTTTATACCACTAAATGAATTTAATAAGATTTTGAAGAGAAACCTACAAAGCTAACTTTATGTTGCTTTGCAAGTGGTTTAGGAATAAATCCAAATAGTGTCTAAAGAACACTTTGTTAATTTTGTTTTCTACTTCTTCCATCAAGGTCCCCTTCTATAATTCCTCTCTCCTCTCTCAAATATTTCAGACCTCTTTTTGAACCTCTTTTATGCTTTTTTCATAGTCTAATGTGTATTGCAGACAAAGCAAACCCTATATAACATTGGCTATAACAATGTTATTTTTCAATAAAAATAAATTCTCTCTTGGCTCCTCTGGCCTATTTTTTTTAGACTAGTCACCAATTGAGAAGCTTTCCCCACATCTTGTCCTAATTCTGTTCATACCCCAAAAACTACAGGGCATCCCTAACCATCAGTAGTCCTCTGATGGTTGAACCTGTCTCCTACTCTGCTTGCCTTGTTGGAAGCAGTAAGGCTGTGATCTGCTTGTCCCAACTCTGTTTCTATGAGACTGACTCCCATGTAGTAACTTGATTTTGATTGATTGGGCATTGGTTGGGCGTTGATTATGCCCACTATCATAGGCTCATAAGATTTAGATTTTGAATGGCTTTTAGAGATAATTTCGTCAGGCTTGCATATTTCATAACATTGAAACTAAATTCTAGACACTAAAGTGGCCAGCCTAAGACCACAGAGGGAGTAAGCAACGGAACTGAAAGTTGAATACAAGCCCTGTCCAGGGCCTCTCTCGAATGCTCTTTCTAGTTTTCTGTACTATACCACTCGCTTATTCTGCAAATATACAAAATGCTTTTCTCACAACCATGCTGGTAAGGAAGATAGTACAAGTAGCACTTTCAGTTTTACCAATGAAGAAACTACCAAAGGTCAAAGAAGTTGTGATTTATTCATGTCTATATAACTAGGAAGTGTTAGACCTGGGATCTGAGGGGAAGTCTCTCTTTCCAAGTTCAGCTTCCTTCCCAGTAGACTATATGCTGCCTCATGAAACTGACAATATTAATTTAGAAGTATGCCCATTTTTGTGCAACATTGGATGGTGGTTTCTTTAAGAGAAAGGGCCGTTTCTTCATTTTTGTATTTCAGTCTGGTATCCCGAATACACAATAGGCATTCCACAAATAAGAACGACCGACTTTTGTGTAGTTCTTTACACATCTCATCTGATCATTGCACCTCCGAGGCTTTTAATTAGTGTAGATCTTATTATCCCCACTTTTTAGAGGAGAAAATAAAAAGTTCACAGGTGTGAAGTAACTAAGATTAGCTATTTCAGAACTAAAGCCAACATCTGATCCCAGATCTTCTGATTACAGATTCAATGCTTTCTTCTGTTCTGTTCTGTTCTAGTTCAGCTGTTTGTTGAATTGATTATCTATTTCTGCCAGATATTCTGGGTAATTACAAGTTTGAACACCAAAATTGGGGAAAAGTGTTCTAGTTATACATATTAGTGTAGAACAAAAATTAAGCTGAAAAAGGAAACTCCTGCCTTGTAAAATAAGAACTCTAAGAGAAATTCAATGAAAAGTTTTCCCTTACTTGAGTTCTTCCTGAAATTTAAAATAGTCCAGAAGATTGTATAGATAGAGATTGGTCTTAAAGATAGAATATTTTGAATATGTAAGTTCTTATAAGTTATTGCAAGGCATCAGGCTAAGGAAAGCTTCTAAAATGAATGTTACCATTTCAAGATATGGTACTAAGATGATATTGAGATATGAACTCCCTTTTCCCAGAGAAATCCAGGGTCTGTCTTTTGGTCTACACTAGTATATATAATTAGGACCGTATTTCCAAATTTTGATGTTCAAGTTAATCTGTTACCTAGAGTGTCCAGGAGAAAATTTATTTTCTTCTTTTTTTTTTTTTGGAGGGCAGTTGGGGTTAAGTGACTTGCCCAAAGTCGCACGGCTAGTTAGTGTGTCAAGTGTCTGAGGTGGAATTTGAACTCAGGTCCTCCTGACTCCAGAGCTGGTGCTCTACTCACTGCGCCACCTAGCTGCCCCCAGGAGAAATTTTCTATGCCAAAATGGAGTTTACAGTGAATACTCTTCTCAGTTTAAATAACTAGTTATCTTATTTTAATACCTACTGGTATTAAAATAAGATTGACTCATAAAGCCTAAAGAGATCTTAGGACATAGTGTTAGAAGAGAGTGTTAGAGTTGAAATGGACCTCATTGATTATGTAGTCCAACTTCCTCATATGTAGGTGAGGTTATATAGATATGAAAATGGCAGAGCTGGGATTCTACCCTAATTCCAAAGGACTTTAAATCTACTGCTCTAATGTACCATGCTGCTTTTATTTATTTGTGTTCAAGATGGCTTTGTTCTCTTTGGATAAAACGAAGGTCACTTGAGGGTTTTTGCTTGTTTGTTTATTTGGTTTTTTGAGACTAACACATTTTATAGAGACAATGAATTCCAATATTTTCCATAAATTATCCATCAAGTAGAGCTATATTTCACAACTAATTTTGGCATTATAGGTGATTAATTCCAAGGATCTTTCAGGTATTATCCAGTGTTTGCATAGTAGAATTCCTTAAGGAATTCTCATTGTCAAGATTAAAAACAAATCTATAATAATAGGTCTCACTTCACTTCACACTTTAAAGAGTACTTTCCTCACAACAATCTTCTTAGGTAGGTAATTTAAGTAGCATATTCTCTCTGAAGAACTTTGGAATCACTTGTGAGACTTGGGAGACACTGGCACAGGACCACCCAGCATGGCATGCTCACATCAAAGAAGGCACTGTGCTCTATGAGCAAAGCAGAATTACAATAGTTCAAAAGAAATGTAAGATGTACAAATTTAGAGATATTTCCATTCCAAATGTTCATATGGACTATTTGCACCCAACCTGTGGTAGAGCCTTCCAGCCTCATATTGTTCTGATCAGTCACAGTCAGACACACTGTATCTTGACCCCAACGTAATGATGTAATTTTGGTTTTCTTCTGGCATGAAGGCCAACAGCCAAGTAGCATAAACCCATTTTACAGAGAAGGAAATTGAACCTTAGAATGACAAATATTTATAGTGCTTAGTGTAGTTTGTTCGAGTTTCCCAAGATTACATAGCTAATAATCCAAACCACGAATACTGGTGTATAGCAACAATAAAACTTTTCATATACATTAGACCCCTATTCTACCAGGATAGCTGTGTCATCAAGTGGATAGAAACAGTTATGTCCAGGTTCAAAGTATCCTATTGGTCTTCACGTTCTCTAAGATGTGACTTCCCCTATTATGTACTTGCCTCTGAAGGTGATAGTTATTTTTATTATTTAATGTTAGGTAAATGTCTCAATGGTGGAGTTTTCAAAGTAGTAAGCTTGATATCAATTCCTGGCAAAATTCTACAATGTGTTATTTAAAGAAGTGGTTTATGAACGTTTAGAAAGGAATGTGGTACTCTCTAAGAACCATCATGAGTTCATCAAGAATAGGTCATGACCAACTAACATCATTTACTTTTTTTGACAGTGTTATTTTGCTGATAGAAGGGTAAAATATAAATGGTCCAGGATACCTGGATTTTAGCAAGACATTTGACAACATCTCTTATCTAGCACAGTGCTTGGCACTTAGTAGACAATAAATGATTGTTTCTTCTTTTCTCCCTTCTTTCTCTCTTCTTTCCCTCATGTTTCCTTCCTCCCCTTCTCCTTCCTCTCTTCTTTCCTCCTTTCCCTCCCTCCCTTCTGCCCTTCCTTCTTTCTTATGTCCTTGAAGCCTTTGGGGGATGACATGGAGAAATGTAGTTAGTGAGATTTGGAACTAGTTGAATGATCAGATCCAAAGTGACTACTTTTAAATGAATCTGTGGCACTATGGAGGGAGAGGCTCTAGTGAATCATCAGTCCAAGGTTCTTTCCTCGGCTCTGTGCTACTCAATATTTTAAAAATTAATAACCTAAAATCCGGCCTCAGTCACTTAACCCCAATTGCTCTACCTTCTCCCCACCAAAAAGCAAAAACACCCCCAATAACCTAGATGAAGGCATCCTTCCTAAATTTGTGGAAAGCATGAATATTGGAGGAATAGGTATTGAATGATATAATTAAGATGAATGGATGAAAACGATTCAGAAATATTTCAGCAGTTTAAAACAGTACACTGAACATAATAAAATGAAATTTAATCAAGATAAATTCTGAGTCAGAATGAGGGAGGTGTTGGCTAAATAATGGCTCTCATGAGTTGGGGGTAGGGAAGAGCCTGAGTGTTCAGTGATCTACAGACTCCGTGAGAGGCAATGGTGTGATACAGCAGCCAGAAAAACTTGGGTTTCATTTAAAGAAGCAGGGCCCTTGGAATGATGGAGGTGGATTGGTCTGTGTCCTCTAGTTTTAGCCTGGCCCATCTGGAATATTGTGGCCAGTACTGGGGGCCTGCATTTTAGGAATCACATCTGGGGAGGGGAGGCAGTGTAATTTAAAACTACACACTGGGGGCTTTTGGCATGGAGAAGACTAGCGGGGTCGTTGTCTTCAATTATTTGAAGAGTTTTCCTCTAGAAGTGAGAGTCAGTGTTTGCTGGGCCTCAAAGTGCAGGCGTAGGAGCAATGTATAGAAGCTGCAGAAAGCCAAATTTCATTTCAGCTTAGGGAAAAACTTCCTGACAGAGTTGTCTTTCCCCTGAGGGCATTTCATCATTGGAATCCTGGGCAGTTTGTTGAGGGAATTCTGGTTTCAAATATGAATTGATCTCTGTCACTCCCCAAATTCCCTTCTCTTTCTGGGAATCTTTAATTCTGTGTTGGTATTCTTATCGATTCTTTGTTTCTATGGAAATCTCATTTACAAAGGTATATAACATGGTGTAGGGATTAGAACAGTGTACTTGAAGTCAAATCTGTTTGACAGTCAGTTTAGACCCTTAACTAGTTGAATGTTGCTAGAAAAATCATTTCATGGATGATGGATTGAGAGCTGAAAGAGATCATCTAGTCCAGGGAAGTCTAGGGGTGGGGAACCTGTGGCCTTCTAGATCCTTGGGTGAGGCCTTTTGACCGAATCCAAGTTTTACAAAACCTTTTATTAGGAGGATTTGTTCTGTAAAGTTTGGATGCAGTCAAAGGCCAGTACTTGAGGACCTAGAGGGCCACATGTGGCCTTGAAGCTAAAGGTTCCCCGTCCCTGAAGGAGTCTAATTCTCTTCTTTTACAGATGTGAAACTGAGGCCTAGAGAGGTAACTTGGTCATGGTTATGAATCTTTGATTTCAAATCTGGCGTTCACAGGATTAAAGGTCCAAGAGCTGGAAAGTCTAACCATCTTATTTTACAGATAAAAAAACTAAGGCACAGTGAGATTACTTTGAGGTTTACAAAACAAATGATGATCCTGTGAGGTAGTAGCTGGTATAAGTAACTGTTCTCTCTGTTTTTCCAGAAGAAATTGAGAAGGAGAGATTATATGTTTTGCTCACATTGCTAGGCAGTGTCAAAACAGGAATTCTTTTTTTTTCTTTTTTTGGAGGGGGGAAGGCAGGGCATTTGGGGTTAAGTGACTTGCCCAAGGTCAGGAATTCATTCTTTATACTAATGTCTCTGAGCCTTAGTTTCCTTCTTTCTGAAATGGAGATAATTATATTTGCCTTACCTGCCTTATAGACTTCACAAGACCATAGATTTTTAGAGTTCTAAAGGTCCTTATAAGTGCTATAGAATGGGTGTTAATGAATTCTTTGAACCTCAATTTCCTTATTTGTTAAAATGGACCAATAAAATGCATTGGGGATGTTAAGATTGCATAAGATAATGGTTCTTGTAACCATAAAGTGCTTTAAAAAAATACAAGCTGCTACTGTGGCAGTGATGATGACATTTACATTCGTCACATTATGTGGCAACTTATTTTTGATCTAGAAATTATTTCTCCTTTCTTGTCTAGATAGGCAGAGCACCTAGATGGCAAGAAAACCATTCTAGATTATAGTTGCACCCTCATAACTAAAGCTCTTGTTTAATTGTACATTATCAACCTTTGAGGAAACCAAGTAATTGGCACTATGGAAGCCATCAACTTTAAAGATCATTCACTTTAATCCTTCTCTGATCTCTCACTGTGACATGATTGTGACTGAGTTCTGGAAGCCATCATCAGTGGAACCCAGTATCCAGCAGGTCCTTAGAAGCTGGAAAACCCCAAGGAAGGACCTTGCAATGGACAGTTTTAATCATCTTAGGACCAACGTAGCTACATACAGAGATGCATATCACTAGAAGCCTGGGCCACTAGGTATAGATGGTTATGGCTATATGTAGTAACTTGCGGAGACCCTCTTAGCTCTCTACCATGTTAATGGGTCATTTGATTTCTTTAGATTTTAGTTTCCTTAACCATAAAAGGAGTAAATTTAATTCAATGTCCTGGACCCCTCTTGGCGCATTCTATGATCCTATGTTGTTTTAAAGACCTAGAAGGTTTGTAATCTGTATCAGGAAAGGTAAAATCCACACTAATAAAATAATGAATTGTTGAAGTATTGAAAGTACTTGAAACTGCTATGGTTCTTGACCCTTGCTTTTTCTATTGGATCCCTGACTTAAGGTTGGAAAAAACAAAAATCATTTCCTTTATTAAGGGATCCTGGCTCTCCCTTTCAAACTTTAAAGGGCCTAGGACTAAGATCAGGTAGGCTTCTGGAGCCCAAGCTAAGCAGAGTGAATTGTCAGTGCTAGCTGGTTGCCTCTTAAACTTTTTATTGCTTATTGGGCCCCTAGGGCTTTTCACTTTGCCCAGTGGTAAAGGTTAGATAATTTTTCCCAAGCCCCTCTAACTACTTCCATACTCGAGAAAATTTGTGATTTCATTAGTGTGGGCACTCCCTCCGCCTACTCAAATTGCACCCTCTCCACACCCTTAATCTTCAAAATTTGCTGTGGCCAAAAAAATTAGTCACTTGGCCTCTAGTAATGAGCCTCCCATAGTTGTTTTTCAGATGATTCTGTGTATGCACATGTGTCTGTCTGTCTGTCTGTGTCTTTGTGTCTGTGGTTTTGGACCCATCCTTGAAGCACTTTGGAGTCTCTGGGTTACAGCCTTCCAGAGCCTACATTCCCCTCCATGCCAGGAAGAGACATCCAGTGGAAGAAGTTTAGGAATTAGTTTAATCTTTTCTTGAGGGGTCAGGAGAAAAGTTTTCAGCCAGAAAAGTTCAATTCATCTCCTGAGAACACTAAGGAATAATTTTATCATCAAGGAAATAATTACCAATATGTCACATGAGGACTCTGGGGCCTTAATGTTAGCTCTGTTTATGAAAAACCTAATAAAAAATTAGGAAATTTCTTCTTTAAGAAGATGGCATTTAACGAAACATAACTTAGCATTATTTGTTTCAAATTCTTGGATTCACATGTCTTATAAGCATGTTTTCCCAAAGCCTTACTGTATATATATAGTTTTGGGACTCTCCAAGTCAGTGGTTCTCAACCTTCCTAATGCCGCGACCCTTTAATACAGTTCCTCATGTTGTGGTGACCCCCAACCATAAAATTATTTTCGTTGCTACCTCATAACTGTAATTTTGCTACTGTTATGAATCGTAATGTAAATATCTGATATGCAGGATATATTTTCATTGTTACAAATTGAACATAACCCACAGGTTGAGAACCCCGTTGTTCCAAGTAATGATTTTTTCCCAATATTTTATGTTTGTTCATGTTCATATATACCGTATTCATGAGAGGCAATATCTTAGTGGAAAGAGTCCTGCCTCTGGAATTCAGAGAGTTGGCTTTGAATGTCAGATTTGCCACTTTCTACCTATGTAATCTTGGGCAAGTCACTTTCCCTTCTTGGCCCCTGGTTTCTTCATGTTTTCATATTCTGTATGTTCCAAGATCTCTTTCAGTTCTAACTTACACTACTAGCCTCAAAGGGTTATGACAAAAGTACTTAATGTTTATAAATGTTTTGTAAACCTTATAATGGTATGGGAATGGAAGTTGTTATCACTATTAATACTATTTCATACAAGGAATTCTCTATGCTTATCTGCAATGGTTCTAAAGGTTTTCAAGATCCCTTCTTTCTCTAAAATTCTATTACTTTATTCTGTGACCCTGGCTGTGCTAACATCCTGGGAAATTTCTTGCAGTAAAATGGGAGTAAGCAGAATTGCTGACTTTATGTACTTTCACAATAGGACGTTCATAAGATTTTAAGGTAGGTTTTTTTTTAATGGTGGAAGTTACTCTTCAACATGATAAAGTGATACAGCTTCTTCTTTTTCTTTTCTTTTTTTTTTGGGGGGGGGTATCCCTTGTCCTACAAGGGAGTGCCTCCAACCCTGTAATTTCCTGTTCGCTGAAGCTCTCTTTCCTCTCTGGTACTAAGCTTTGTAGCTCAGAGGCTGTGACTGTGTGCTAACAAATCTCCATTGTCCTGTGGGTGGAATAGTGGCTGGGGCTGAAGAATTGGTGTCTGGTTTCTATTCAAATCCAGGTAGTGAGATATATGAATGGACTTTTTCGAATAGCCATGTGAATAACGTCTGCTTGGCATGAAGGCTGAAGACCGTGCTAGGACAGTTAAAGCTACCCAGTGGCCCACTGTTAGAAAGCCTTTGCCAGCAGTCAGTCGGTGGACATACTAGTAAGTATAATTTGATTGAGGCCTTAATTTTTCCATTTTGCTTCCAGAATATAAGGTTGCATATTAAACATACAACTCTTTAAGTTTCTCAGCATTTAATGGTTTCTGTTGTTAGAAAGTAGAACTGTTCTGTGACTGTAAGTCTGGTATCATGTTTCTCAGAAGTTTTCTAAATCTTGTAGGTTAACAACATAAAGTGTAACTTGACTGGCTGTAAGCAGGCACATCATAAGAATAGAGGATATCTTTCCTCTTTAATCACCACCCTGACTGGGGAGATGGGAGGGGAGGGACCCTCTCCTAATTCTGGTGCCCAGTACTTATATGGACCTATTCAGGCCCCAGCTCTCATTTATGAAGGCAATTCAGACAACTTCAAGGGCACTTCACAACTCCGAAAAACAAGCCCTGACCAAAGAACCGACTTTAACCTTTTTGAACCTGGCAAAGCTTGGGCTTTAGAAGCTGGAGTTTTGGTGGTCTTAACTTGCCTTGAACAAAGATAGAGTATATAATTCATAATCATCACCACAGGATAACTAATGTATCTTTCTCGCATGCACACAAAAAAGTAACACCCCCTACACCCCAATCACTGCTACATATACCCTTTGTACATTCCTGCCATATCACAGGTACTGCTGGAAAAGAAGGGGGGGCAGTGTGTGTGGTGCCTTTTATGTTACTTTTTGTCTTAAACTCAGACAGCTTTGTAAGCAAGAGTGTGTGGATTACCAGAGTTAGACAAAAGCAGTCTCGCCTGGATAGGGTGGAGGGGAGGCTCGGGGCACTTCCTGTCACTCAACACATTCCAGCTCACTAAAAATTTCCACACCCTTTCCCCTCACCTCTTACAACATCCCCCTCAACACCCTTTAAAAATTGTTTGCATTAAGGGATATTTGGTCCCCCCCTCCTTCCCCAGTTTCCCACTGGACACAGCAAAGACTGCCCTGAACACATACATTCCATCAGATTGCACAAAGCCTGACTGGGGAAAATGGCTGGCAGTTTTTAGAATCTAGTCACGAACACACATGAGCACCTCACACGTCCTTTCCCCACCCCCCACTCCCCCTTTGCACAGCAGCTGGCTGACCTGTCTCACCCACTATTGGCCTATGGAGCGACCTGGACTGTCTGGTTTTGGCTCATGCCTTTGTCCATGTCTGGCTCAGTTCCTCCCTGTCTATATTTGCCTCCCTGAGCCCTCCAGGCAATGAGTGTTTGGTTACATAAAACTCCGGCATTTTCAAAGGAGTTCCAAACTTTAAACTTTATGGGGAATCCTTTCCATACTTTAGTCTTTTGTGAATTTTTCTCATTTTCCAACATTTCCCCCTTTCAAAAAGAAAGAAATCATTATCAAAAGGCCAAGAGGCGCTTGAGACAACCTTTGTGTCTTCCTCGCAATAACTGATTCATAACTCTCTCCAGCTGCCTTATTAGATGAGTCTAAAAAGCTTCTGTTCCAAGAACAAAGGAGCACGTGCAGAAATGAGACTCTAAAAATCCACTGACAATTTTACTTCCCAAGCAACTCACAAGATCTTAGTAAAGCCTTATGCCCCCAGATTCTGTTTTTTAAAATCTTTTCTGTTTCCCTCCCCAAGAATAAAAAAAAAAATAAAGTGCTTACCTAGCAAAGAATCGAAGTAGTCCCGAACTGTTACGTAAGATTTTTTTTTTTAGAACAGTTGGATCTTTGTCAAAATGGGGAGGAAAAAAAGCAGCCACATACAACATACACAAAAAAAGGCAAACAAACTTCAAGCTGGCATAGAACGAGAACAACTTCTCTGGATCTTGTTAGTGACTGGGAACTCCTGGCCAGTCTGGGATTCAGTGTAGAGAAAGATGGAGCTGTGAGTTTGTCCAGAAAGAAGGGAAAGAAAAAAAAACAGGTAGTCAGACGTAGGCTAGACGAGAGTATTGAACTGCCCCAGAGAGCTTTGCAGCCCTGTCTGTCTGCTCCACTTGAATTGAACTACATATGACCTAGATGATGGACAGAAGCAAATTGAGTCATGTGCATGGCTGGGACACAGCCTATTTGCTGATCCCTGGCAGTACATGGGGTTTGTTTGCTGATTGGACCATACCCCTGATCATTGAAATATGAAGCCCTTACCATTCAGAGGCAGTAATTCAGGGCTGCCTGTTTGGGTGTCTGCTTGTTTTTCTTTCTAGGAGAGACTTTCTAGGGTATTAGTTTGATTAGATAGATAGGACTTCAGCCACCTTGTTCTGTGAGCTAGAATTCTTCTGCACAGGTTTTACATGAAATGGATCCTAGAAAGCAGATCTGCCACATAATAATAAATACACTTAGAATTAGTAAAAGTTTACAGAGTGTTACCCCACAAGAAGCCAGTGAGGTGCGAAAGATAACATTCCCATTTTACAGATGAGCAGATAGATTCTGTGAGGGGTAAGTGACTTGTCTAACGTCCGACATCTACGAAATGTGGGAGCCATGACTTGGACCCAGATTACTTAACTGCAAGGTCATCTAATACTTTTTCAACTACTACTAGGCCTTGGGAATACAAACACAAAACTTTTAAAAATAGGCTTTGCCCTCAAGGATTCTGCATTCTAAAGACAGAAGGGATATAATAGGTAAATGGCTAAATTCATACATATTTTTAAGAAAAAAAATTTGTTGCTTTTTTTTTTTACTATAGTCATCCTCTCTTAAGCAAAATAAATGATATAGCAGCCTGACTATATATCATGTTTCACATTTATAGTTTTTCCTTCTCCCTGTAAAATATTTTGTCCATAGTTCTACAAGATAGAGATTTATTGTCACAATTAATTAATAAATGTTGTTTTCCTTTCCATTATTGTAGTTGAATATTTTCTTTTGGTTTCACTTACTTCATTCTCCATTGAAGCGACTAGTAGCAGCTACAGTTGATAAAGTGCTAAGCCTGATGGTTGATAGAGTACTAGTCAGAAATCCCCAAAAGCCTCAGTCACTTATTAGCTCAAAGACCCTCGGTTTCCTCAACTGCAAAATAATAATAGTACCTACCTCCCAAGGTTAATGCGAGGATCAAATAAGATAATGTTTTGTAAAAAGTACATAGCGCATTGCCTGGTACATAATGAATGCTATGTAAGTCCTTATTCCTCTCCCTCTCTGTCAGTGAGTATGTCTTCCCATTATACATGAGAATTTGAGGAGGAATAAAGGAATAATAGTGGGATCACAATTCCATCCAGGAATTCCATTGCCCTTTTTTTATGTTATGGACCTCTTTGGCAGTCTGGTAAAGCCTCAGTGTTTTTAAATGCATAAAAAATATATCCAGGATTACAAAGGAAACCAGTTATTGAAATAGTTATTACAATGTTGGGTTGGTTTTTTTTTAATTCATGGATTCAAGGTTAAGAACTTCTGTTGCATGTAACACAGGAACTCAACCTTGAAAGAATCCGTGGATTTTATGACATGGAAATGAGGAAGGGAAGGAAATCTTTTTTGGGGGATGGGGACTGAGAACAGTTATACCAAGTGCCCAGAAGTGGGAGATGGAATGCCACATTTAGGAGAGTCTCTTAAATGCCATGCTGAGTTACCCTTAGGGGTATTTAGCTTGAGCAAAGGCATAGTGTCCAGAAAAACTTGAATCTGTTAGGCCTTTGATGACGACAATAATAATAAACCTTATTTCTTTAGGGCCTACCTCCTAACACCATAGATGCCAGAGGATTTTAAACTCTTTTTATAGAAGAGGAAAGCAAAAGCTCAGAGAGGTGGACTGTATTTTTAATTTTCACAGCTAGCAAATAGCAAGAAAAACAACTTGAAGCTTCTAACTTTCTCTAACAATTATTTTTACTTTTTTGGTACTTTACATTCAGAGAATACTAGACTGTCATAATTAGAAGAGATCTGAGGCGTTTTCCCAGCTCATACTAGAACAAGAATCCTGGGTACATTGTTCCTGACAAGTGGTCGTCTACTTCTGCTTGGCCTCCAAGCCAAAAAATCTCCTCCTTTGCGACTTAGTTACTTACGTTGTTAAAGCACTTCGAGGTTTATAAAGTAAATTCACTACAACAGCAACCAGCTGTGGTAGGTTACGAGAATATTGTCCATTGCTCCACCTGCCACGGAAGCTTCCAGTTCTGTCCTCTGTGGTGAGCGAAACGAGGGTAATCTCCTCCAACCTGACTGTCCTTTGGAAGGTTTTATTTCTGAAGTCTTCTAGATTAAACAGCCCTAGTTCTTTCAGTCTGAGGAACTTAATAACAACAACAAAACGAATAATACTACCATTTATACGGCACTTTAAGGATTGTAAAGTGCTTTATAAATATTATCTCATTTAATCCTCATGGCAAGGAAGATATTATTGTTATCTTATTTTATTGAGGAGGATGAGCGCTTGTGACTTGTCCAGGGCATTTATAGCTAGTAAGTGAGAAGCAAAATTTGAACTCAAAACTTCTGGACTTCAGGTATAGTCTCTGCAAGAATACCCTTTATATTTGTATCCCCGGAGTTTAACACATTTGACGTGTAGTAAGCTCTTAATGACTTACTCATTTATTTAGCTGATAGTCTTTTGGCACTGTGTAGAGTTCTGTCACTTATGAAAGACTTCTCGCCTTCAAGGT
The DNA here is from genome assembly GCA_028627135.1 of Pseudochirops cupreus. Taxonomy (NCBI): domain Eukaryota; kingdom Metazoa; phylum Chordata; class Mammalia; order Diprotodontia; family Pseudocheiridae; genus Pseudochirops; species Pseudochirops cupreus. Next base: position 255,523,187 of record CM053581.1, read on the forward strand.
CTGTCTTTAGGATAGAGTCTAGTTCATCAATATACTTTTCTTTTTGAATGAGTGAAAAAAATTTTTATTAAGCATTTATTATATATCTGGGTACTTTGATACCCAGGGCTAAGAATAGAAATTTCAAAAACAACAATCATTCCCTTCCTTCAAGGAGTTTAGACTCTAATATGGGAATGGTACACAGGGTGGAGGGATATTTCAGTCTGGAAAGTCACTGGAGAGATGAATGTAGTCATAGGGCAATTGACTGATGTGTTCTTTTCTGGAATGGTATTGTTGAGTTGGTTACTGTTTCCAGAACAATATGTGAAAGCATTGGGGGAGAGGGTATAGATGCTCTGATATCATGGCAAGAAGATGAGTAAATGTAACGCCAATCACGGCAGCACACCTGAGGACTGCTGCTGTGAGTAATTTTAAGGGTCTAATTGTACAGTATAATGAACTCTCTATTTAGAACTAAACGTTGTTCAGTAAAGCATAACATTCATAGCAACATCCTTAAAACATATCACATTCTCTTCTCTCTCTCTCTCTCTCTCTCTCTCTCTCTCTCTCTCTCTTTTTCTCTCTCTCTCTCTCTTTGTGTGTATGTGTGTATGTCTTTCTCTCTCATATATATATGCATATATGTATATATACATTTATATGTCTTGTAATACTCAGTAATGTCATATGGCACATAGTATATATCACTGTATTCAGTAGCATTCCCCAAAATACTTGTTTACACAATCAGGGGGTCCCAGGCTAGGGTCTTCCTTAGCACACAACACATCCTTAAAGGATAGCAGAAAATACCACACCATCCATCCCTATGTCACTGTAAGAACAATCTCCTTAATCAATACCAAGTGTCCTCTTGCTTCTTAACTGGAGGTTGACTTCCAAGTCCCATGGTTCTTCCTCTATGGACAACCCTGCTCCCAGCTCTTGCCTGGATTCATATGTAGGCAGCTCTCTGCTCCTGCTCCATGTCTCAGCTCACAAGGATTGCTCTACTCCAAGCCCTCCCTTCTCCTGCCTGACAGCAGGCTCCAGGGGCTCCTGCCTGCAGCTTTTGCCTCTGGGAAGCTGGGAGAACAAAGCTTAACAGGACAGCAACAATACTGACACACAGCACTAGCACCATCATTTCAATTCACCTCCAAAGTTTAGAGGCTCTGTATTAACAGCTCAGTTCATTTTAACAGCTCTCAAAAGGGGCTTAAGCTAAGCCTCCTTTCCATGGACGGGTTTCTGCTCTACAGCTCTATTCACTTTCAAAGTTCAGAGACTTCTTCAGCAAATCTCTGCCATCAGAGGTCTCCTCTCAGCTCCAGGAGGTCTCTTCATTTTCTTCTCAATGCTGACTCACCCTCAATGCTAGCTCCCTTAATGCCTGGTTTCTCAGTATCTCAGGCTCTCTTTATATACGGTTCTACTTAGCATCTGATTGGTTAGAGACCACTTGCACATGTCTGATTGGCTTAGCACAGAGGCATGTAAGACTGAGGCTGGGAAACTGAATAACACACAGAAAACCAGCAAAAAATCCAACTTGGCTTGCTGTTACAGTAGACTCCAGCAAGATGTGGGCCCATCGATAAGGGAATGACTGAATAAGTTGTGCTATATAAATGTAATGCAGTATTATTGTGCCATATGAAATGACTAAAGGAAAGAATTGAGAGAAACATGGAAAGACTTGTATGACCTGATGCTAATTGAAAGGAAAAGAACCAGGAGGAGAATGTATACAGTGACTTCACCAGAAGAAAACTCTTTGTAAGCTTAAGAACTTTGATCAATGAAAAATTTTTTAAAAAGCACACATAGAAGAGAACAGAAGAGGTTCAGAGGGAGAATCAGACAAGCATGACAGCTGTAAAATAAATACATTTAATAACACCAAGCTGTTTCTAATGGAGATTTTCAGTATGATAAACAATCCTTTTTTAAAAAATGTTCTTTGCATATGGAAGTGTTAGTATTCATTGGTCTTTGTCAAGTATAAAATAAAAAAGATAAAAATTATTTTAAAAAAACTCAGGATCTCTTCCAAACCACAGTGAGGTACTGCAGGAGGACCTTGGTGGGAGTGAGGCAGGTACAACATATACCATTATCCCTATTTTATATATAAGGAATCTAAGCTCCAGGAAGTTGACATGATTTTCCCAGGCTCACATAGCCAATAAAGGCAGTGTCTGGAGTAGAGTCCAGATTCTCAATCCATTCTTTCTCATTTCCCCTCTCTGGATGAGCACTGAGAGTGGAGTCAGGAAGACTTGAGTTCAAATCCAGCCTCAGACACGTACTAGTGTGTCAACCTGAGCAAGTCACTTAGCCTCCTTCTGTTTTCTCAGCTGTAGAATGAGGATAAATAACAGCACCTATCACAGGGTAGTTGTGAGAATCAAATAAGACAATATTTGTAAGGTACTTAGCACAGTGCCTGGCACAGAGTAGACACCTAATGAGTGCTTATTCCATTCCCCTTTCCTTCCACTTCTTTCCTGGTTGAATGCTCTGTCAGTATTTATTGCCTCCACTTCTTTACCTCAATGCTCACTTCTCTACCCCTCTGCAATCTGGCCTCTGATCTCAGGGGTAACTAGGTGGTGAAGTAGACAGAATGCTGGACCTGGAGTCAAATCCAGTCTAGTCCACTTACTAGCTGTGTAACACCCTGGGCAAGGCATCTACGCTCTATCTGCCTCAGTTGCTTCCACTATAAAACGGGGATGATAATGGTATCTACCTCTCAGAGTATTCTTAAATGAGATAAAATTTGTAAAAAACCCTTAGCAACGCTGCCTGGCTCTATAGAGTCAATAATATCATCAATAAACATTTATTAAGCTCCTACTATGTGTCAGGCACTGTGCTTAGCACCAGGAATACTAAGAGAGGAACAAGACAGTCCATGCCTTCAGGGAGCTCACAATCTAATCTCACCACCCATGGGGAAGGTGTTCTGGTGAGAGGCATGATGAAGCACTAGAGCCAGAGTGAGAAATAGTCTGAGGTGGTGTTTTTCCCGTTTAACTTCATCTTACTGAATAATGAGTTTCTGGAGATGTTGAAGTCCAGGAAAATATGAGAACAGTTCTTTGGGTATCATCCTCTTCCAGATGTCCACCTCCCACCCTTTCCAGCCAGGGGAATGGAAGGGCCCCAGGGACAGGGGAGTATTAGTTGCCAAATCTGTAGCCTTTTCTCAATCCTTATCCTTTTTGACTTTTATGTAGCATTTGATGATATTGACCATCCTTTCCTAGATACCTTTTCCTTCCTGAAGTTTCATGACCCTGCTTCCTTCTGGCTCTCCTACCTGTCTGACTTGTTTCCTTTGCTAGATCATTATCCTTGTCCCATCTTCTTTTCAGGGTTATATCTATATACTCCTTCTCAGTATATTTTTGGTGATCATATAAGCTCCCCTAGATTCAGCTATCACCTCTGTGCAGGCAACTACTGGATCTCTATATACTGTCCTATATCACCAATTGCTTATTGGAAATCCCTAACTGGATGTCTCATCGGCATCTCAACTCAGTATGTCCAAAACCAGAATTGATTTTCTTTTCCCCAAACCCTTTCTGCTTCCTAACTTCCTGATTCCTTTTGAGGGACCTCTACCCTTCTAGGCACTCACATTTGAAACCTTAGCCATCCTTCACTTTTCCTCTCTCTCATTTCTAGCATTCAGTCGGTTGCCAAGTCTTGGGAGAATTCACATCAGTCAGTCTCTTCCCTCACACATGGCTCCCACTCTAGTTCAGGCCTTCCTCATCTCTCACCTGGACCATTTCAATAGCCTCCTAGTCAGTCTTCTAGTCTTCTGCCTCTTCTTTTCTGCAGTCCATCCCCGATACAGTTGCTAAATTGATATCTGATCATATCACTCACATTCTCAGGAAGCTTCGGTAGTTCCCTCTTGACTCTAGAATAAAACATGAACTTCTTTATTTGGCTTTAAAAGCCCTTCACAATCTGACTTCAGCCTGTCTCCCCAGGCTGCACATTACTCTCCTTTACATAGTTTACTTCTAGCAAAACTGGCTCATGCAGCTATTTCCTGTATAGAACATTTCACCTTCTGTCTTGGTGCTTTTGCACAAGATGCTCTCTTGCCTCCTCTGCCCCTCTACCCTCCCCCCCCTCCCCATATTGTGGGGGCAATATGCCTGCTCTCCTCGCTACTGTGTCATAGAACATTTAACTTCCTTCAAATGAAGGTAAGGTGCCACCTCATCTGGAAAGTCTCCCTTGATATTCTACACACTTATTACTGCCCTGCCCCAGGAATTATTTTGTACTTGATTTTATATGAACATACTTGGTAGAGTGGAAAGAAGACTGACTTTGGAGTCAATAGATTTTGCACTCAAATACAACCACTGTCACTCACTACCTGTGACCTTAGGCAAGTCACTTAACTTGGATTTGTCTTCAAATAATTGACCTTGGAGTACCCTTCCAGCTCTTTGAGTATGATCTGATGATGTTTCTTCCTATTAGAATACAGACTTTTTGAGGTGGGTAATTGTGTTTTTGATTGTTTTTTTTTTTTTTGGTAAATCTAGCACCTAGCATGTGGAGGATGCTTCATAAATGTTTGTTGAATTGAATTCAACCCTAGTATAATGTTCTTTTTACTCTACCATGCTGCTCTTGTTAAGAATGGAAATTTATTCTCATTGCAAGTTCAGTCAGTACATCAGCAAATCAGTTTCAAATTTAGCATTGTAGAGGACTCTGAATTCTTTGAATGGGAAGGAATCTATCCCTAATATTTCCCCTTTGGTTGGATTTTTACCCTTATCTGATCTCTAGTCACATAGAAAACTGCCAAGAGGTTGGTTGGAGAAGCCTGGTCCCTGATGAACTGTGACACAGCCTTTAATTATGCACAATAGTCAGGGTCTCTCACATCAACCTGTCTGAGCATTTGGATCCTGGGATTTATTTCAGTCTTCTTGGGCCACTGGGAAACTAGGTCATTACCCAGCACTGTCACTTGTGACATTTTTGTTTAATATTTGAAAGCTGTTTTCATTTCTTTAATGCAAATTGACTTCATATTTTGAGTTTAAACCAACCACGTGTAATAAGACTTCAGCCCTGATATGTGATACTCCACACCCTGCTGTTGTTGGGTTTCCTTCTCTCCTTAACAACTACCTCTCTTAGTCCCTGACTAGAGGCAGTGTGTTAAAGTGAAAAGAATGTTACACAGGAGTCAAGAGGCTTGGCTCTCAATCTTGGCTTTGCTCTGCCCCTTTCTTAACTGTGTGATCTTTCATAAGTCTTTGAATCTCTGTTTTCTCATTGTAAAATGAGGGGGTTGGATTAGATGATACTGATCAGAGTAGCTCCAGCTTTTAAATAGTTCTTTAAGGTTTGCAAAGCATTGTACATGTACGATCTCATTTGATCCTTCTAAGACCCAGTCTAGTTCCAACATTCTGTGTTTCCACAATTGTCCTGCTTGCTGCCCAATTTCACTGCATACCTTTTCCTCCTTCACAATCCCTTCCCTGCAGCACCATCCTCTCCCCACCCTTTCAGATCTGGAATCATAAGCCATAAGCAAATTAACTCTGCCATTATTCCTGCATTGTTGTTCAGTCTTTTTTACCTCTTCATCTTTTCATGACACCATTCGGGTTTTTTTTTTGTTTGTTTGGGTTTTTTTGGCAACAATGCTGGAGTGGTTTGCCATTTCCTTCTCCAGCAAACAGGGTTAAGTGACTTGCCTAGAATAATGAATGTTTGAGGCCAGATTTGAACTCAAGAAGTTGAGTCTTCCTGACTCCAGGCTTGGTGTTCTTTCCCCTGTACCACCTAGCTGCCTTTATCCCTTCCAGCATGAGATGTATTAGTTACTTCCCTAGGGCCCTGTTCACTTCCCAGTGACACTCTGGACCACAGTGCCCTTCTCTAGCCACCAGTCCCCAGTGTTTGTTGTTCCCCTTCACCTTTCAATGGGCAAGAGCTGTCTTCTCTCTTATATTAGTGTCCCCTGCAGTTAACCCTGTGCTTGGCACATAGTGCAGCAAGTGCTTAATAAATGCCTTTTTTAGTCATTCTTTAATCTCTGAAATTATTTCCAGTTCTTATAGAATCACAAGATTTTGAGTGACAGGGAATTTAAAATATCTTTTAGTACAACAACTCATTTTCCAAATGAGGGAAGTCAGGCCCACACCAGAGTACTTATTTTTCCAAAGTTACATAGCTATGGAGTAGCCCAGTCAGGATTCAAACCCTGGTCCTCTGTGTACAAATCTTTAGTTCTTTCCATTATAATATGCTGCCACGTCAATGCATAAGTTCTAAAATCTCTTTCAAATGTGACATTTTGTGTTTCTAGATTAATATTTTGACACAGACTACTGTGGTAAATTGTTCTGGTTTTTTTTTTTAATAGAATTACTGACTGTCAGTAAAAGGAAAAGTCTTTTGCTGTAACATAGAAGTAGGTAACTAATATTAATTAACTTTTGGTGATGGAGAAAACATAAAGGTAAGTATTACCTGTCTCTGGCTCCAAAGAATTTACAATCTAATAGAGGGTATGTACCACAAAACTATTTATTTTTCAATACTTGAAGGATCTGTGATTTCATTTACAGCTAAGTAACACAGTAAGTAGAGCTCTGGGCCTAGAGTCAGGAAAACCTGAGTTCAAATCTAGTCCCAGATGTAACCCTGAATAAGTCACTTTAACACCTATTTTCCAGGATTGTTATGAGGTTCAAATGAGATAATAGTTGTGAAATGCTTAGCATGGTGCCCGGTACATCCTTTCTCCATTCCTCCCTTCTTTCCTCCCTCCCTTCCTTCTTCCCCACTTTCTCTTTCCCTCCCCCTCCTTCCCTGCTTTCATTCTGTCCCCTTTCCTTCCTCTCTCTCTTCTTCTCTTCCTCATGAATTGTTGTTGACAAAGTCATTACCTGGTGACCAGCCTTTTCATGACGAACCCCTCTTCACTTAAATAGGCCAATCCTTGCTCAACAGACAGTATTTTGGTGAGCCTGTTCCTGAAACCTTTCAAGCTTCGATGGACAGAATTTGTCTGTCAAAGCCTTTGAGACCTCTGCCTGATTGAGTCAGTAAAGGGGCATTTTAGAAAAGGACACAAATCAACATAATATAAATTAGAATATAAGAAATCTATAAGAGGAACGGAAAGGGTGTATTCATTAGAGGTCTTGCTAATTCTAGTAGTCTATGTTCTGAGATGCTTTTCAGTTCTAACATTTATTCAACCGCTACTATATGTAAGACTTGTGATGCAAAGAAAAAAATGATACTAATGTAATTGTTATTATTTCTGTCATGTCTGATTGTTCGTGACCTCATTTTCTTGGCAGAGATGCTGGAGTGGTTTGCCATTTTCTTCTCCAGCTCATTTTACAGATGAGGGAACTGAGGCAAACAGGGTTAAGTGACTTGCTAGTGTCAGAGGACAGATTTGAACTAAGGAAGATGAGTCTTCCTGACTCTAGGCCCAGCATTCTGGCTACTGTGCTACCTAGCTTCCCCTCACTAGTAACAGCTACTGCTTTAAAGTTATCAAAGCAATTTATATATGTTAACTCATTGATCCTTACAGTAACCCTATGAGATGAAACAATTATTATCACTCTCATTTTACAGATGATGAAACTGAAATTAAGTGACTTACCTAGGGACACATGGCTAATATCAGTTCCTGAGGCAAGGGCCAACTATATGCACAAATCTATATTAGGCAAGATTGAATGTGATAGGGGCAAAGAGAAATAATTTTAACCATGGAGGATCAGGAAAGGCTTGATATATAAGTATTATCTAAGCTAGTACTTGAAGGAAGGAAAAGATTTCAACAGGGAGAAATGAGGAGGGCATTAATGGACATGTGGAAGAAGGAGAGGGCAGAAAGAGATCAGATCTAGTTGGAGAGATGGCTCTTTGGACATTGAAAGAACAAAATAGACCACATCATTATCATTACATACATGAGGCTATTTAAATGAAGGCTACTTAGAGATAAGCAGATACACAGCATGGAGCATAGAAGTCCTTTCTAACTCTCTACTCCTGTAATTCTCTAATTTCCATATAGCTCCTTTGCACCTTTGGCGTCAACTGAATGTTTCTTGGTTTATTTCCCATTTTGTATGAACAGAATTGATACTTAACAGAAGGTCTTTATGGCCATGAGCTAGATTATGGGGTAGAACTATTTCCTTTGCCAGGTGACCAAACGAGAATATGTTTCATTTCATTCACATGTTTTAGAGCTAGAAAGAATGCTAATGTGTAGAATGTTAGAAGCAAGCATCCACGCTCCACATGAGTTCACAGTCTATCCCATGAAATAGCCTACTTTGGGATTGCTGTAATTGTTCTTCTGAAAAAACATTCTGCCTTCATATACTTTCTAGCTATTGGTTTTATATTTGCCTTTTCAGGATAAGGAAAAGGCTTAACTCATCTTCCACATGACAGCTTTTTAAATACTTGGAATCATGTCTTGATTCTTCTTTAGACTACACATTTCCCCTTCCTTCAGCTGTTATGAGACTTTTGTATCTCATTCCTCTCCTACTTGCATTTCTTAATATTTTCCAATTCATGTTTTTCTAAGATGGAGCACCTAGAACTATACATACCATACCCAGTTTCTACTATGGCCATGACTGGATAAAAAAGGTTAGATTGGGGCTTTTTATGTACTGGATATTTCATAGATAGTAGAATATATAGTGTGGATTCCCTGGGTTAATTGCTTTTTAATCCTTTAGTAAGAGATGTGTTGACAGGCAGAAGACAGTGATAGGAGATAAGAAAAATGTATATTTCTCTCTCTGAGCAGATCCCAGGGTATTCTCAGTGGCCATTAATGCTATCTGGAGTGCCATGTCTTCCTTACTATAGTTACCATTAAGGGCTTGAAAGATTCAGCCTACTCGAGGCATTTAGAAGTTGTTGGTTTTTTTTCCCTAGAATGACCCAGACACCTGTCAGGAAATCTTTTTGTGGTTTGTTTCTAAGGAGTTCTTTGACCATGAGCTAGTGATTTAAACTGTCTGGGCCTCACTTTCCTCTTTTCTAAACTTCAGAGGTTATACTAGGCAGTCTGGAGGACCTTGTTAGCTCTAGCAGTTTATGCTTTTATGTTCCTTATGTGCTAAATTTTATTCTGTTCAGAAACATCAATGACATGCTAGTAACAATCTGTAAGTTAGACCTGTGTTTGAATAAATAGTGACTGCAAATGCTCCTGACTCACTATAGACATAGATTCACTATAGGGAAAATCACCTTTCATCCGTGGCCCTTAGTTTCTTCGTCTATAAAGTGAGGTGGTTGAACAAGGTGACCTCTAAAGCCATTTACTATTCCAAATTTTATGTTCGGCTGACGTTTCCACTATAAATTACTGCATTTCTATATTTCTTCAAGCTCAGTCATTCTATGATTATGATTTGAGTCAACTCAGTTAAAGTCAGGTTTGCTTTAAAAGGGGCAAAAGTATGCTTCAATCTGCATTTAGATTCCATCAGTTCTTTTTCTGCAGGTGGATAGCATAGTAACCTCAATTTCAAGAAGAGTTAGCTCATTTATCAAAGATTTCTCCTGTGTTTCACATACTGATGGGCACACAGTTCAGGAATCACAGCAGTTGTGATTAGTGCTCAGAGGAGAGATATGGGCACCACAATCCTTCAACCGTCTTCCAGAGTCTGTAGAGCCCACTTGTGGAGGCCCCAGGTCCAATACACTTGTCAGTATCCACGACTTGTAAATCCCATTTTTCATACAGTTTGTTCCAAGGCAAATGTTAATTACTTGAAGAATCTTAACATGAATCCAACAACTGTTTTAAACAGCTGCCTCAAATAGAGATGTAGCCTTGGTGTGGTAAAAGAATACTGAATGAGAGACCTGAATTCTCTGATTTTGCAACTTTCTTGATGCTTGATGAGACAAATCGCTCAACCTGGGAAGACTTTCTGCCCTGCAAAATGAGAGAAAGTTAAATAATCTCAAAAATCTCTTCTGCTTTGACATTTTATATTCTGATGTTCATTTCAATTTACTCTGCCCCTAACTCAACAGTGTCCTTGGGTAAACAACTTCACATCTTTGGGCCTCAGTTTCTGCTTTCATAAACTGAGTAGAGTTAGATTAGTTGATATTTGAGGCATCTTCCAAGTTCTAATTTTCTGTGTTTTAAGGCCCTTTCCCTCTGCATATTCTACGAAACTTATTTCAGTGTTTAGATCAGACATAGTAAAGCATATGAAAACACAATTAACAAGCTTATCTTTTCAAAACTCAGACCCTCTTAGGACAGATATTCTGTCTTGATTAAATAATTGTAGTAAACATTTGTTCAGCAAAATACATGTGCAAGATTTTATAAAAGTAAAAATATAGTCCCCATCTTCTACCCACTGCATATGCCCATTACAGAATATTTTACTTCATTCCTCATTGAGTTCAGAGCTCGACTCTAGGGGATTTCAGCTTACATATTGATATTCTCTCAAATACCTTAATTTCCCAATTTATCATTTTACTCATTTCTACTACATACTCCTCCAAAAACTCAAGCTACACACAGAGGTGATCATATCCTTGATCTTGCCATTACCTGCTAAGATATGATCATCACCTCTTAATGCTCTTTCAAAGTCACAATCATGAACCCTGAATTTCCTTTATTGGATCATAATCTGTTGTCATTCCACCTGTCCCTTTGCCTTGAAACTCCAAATCCTATTCTTCATCCTCACTGTGATTTCCAGTTCTTCTACCTCCTAATTTTTTTCCCCAGCCTATCATCCTTATGCTGGCTATGTTCTTTTTGGTCTCTTCTCTGTCCTGTCTTGACCACCTAGAGAACTAGTTTAGCTTTACAGTGTTGTCTTCTCTCTTGCTTTGATTGCACCTTTATCCTATGGAAGTTCTTATCCTTCTATACCCTAGTCTTGTATTATTCCCACTGTTCACTGTCTTCACTCCTACTCATGAGCTATAAAGCTAGAGGAAATGATGAAACGAACCTGGTTGAGTCCCCTACAAGTTTTATGTTATATAACTTCAACTGTGTCCACACTACAGCAAGGCAATCCTTTTCTACTTCTCTCATCTATTCACTGTCCCACTTACCATAGCAACTGCATCCTTTGATACTGTTGAATATTCTCTTCTTGATAGTCTTCTCTAGGTTTCCATGACACTGATCTCTTTCTGTCTTGGTTCTCCTACCTGTTTGCACATTCCTTATTTTCATTTGCTAGATCTTCATGTTGGTCACACTCACTAACTTTCGATGTTTCACAGTGCTCTGTCTCAACCCCTCTTCGCTTCTCCCTGTATACGATTTCCCATGGTGATCTCAAATGTTCCCATGGATTCAATTTTCATTACTATTCAGATGTATCTCAAATCTATTTGATTGGTACTAACCTATCTCATCCTCTAGTTCAAAGGTTGGGAACCTGTGGCCTGGAGGTCACATGTGGCCCTCTATGTCCTCAAGTGCAGCCCTTTGACTGAATCCAAACTTCACAGAACAAATTCCTTTAATAAAAGGATTTGCTCTGTAAAACTTGGACTTGGTAGGAAGGCTGCACCCAAGGACCTAGAAGGTCACATGTGGCCTTGAGGCCACAGGTTCCCCACCCCTGCTCTAGTCTGTCATCTCCAACTAATTAATAGACATCTAAAATCAGACATAGACATCCTACACTTAGCATATTCAAAACTAAACTCATTCTTCTACCCCCCATAATTCCTAATTTCCTTTATTACCATTGAAGAGTACCACAATCCTCTCAGTTACGCAGTCTTGCAATGTAGATGTCATCCCCAACTTCTGCTGCCAAGGCCTTTCGATTCTATCTTTATAACATCTCTCATATATTCCTCTTCTCTCCTCTTACACTGCCACAAATTTGGTATAGGTCCTTATCTTATGCCTATAATATGGCAATTGGTTCCATTACAATCCATCCTCTACTCACATGCCAAACTAATCTTCTTAAAAAGCAAGCAAGTCTGACTATATCATTTCCCTACTCATTAAACTCCAATGGCTCCCTATCACCTCTGAGATCAAATATAAAGTCTTCTGGTGTTTAGAGCCTTTTATAACCTGGCACTTTCTTGCTTTTCCATGTACTCAGTGATTTGTGGCACTGGTCTCCTTGCTGTACCTCAAACACAACACTCCATCTCTCAGTTCTGGGCATTTTCCCATTTCCTCTATGTCTGGACTTCTCTTCTTCCTCATCTCTGCCTCCTAACTGCCTGGTGGCTGTTTTGTAATATTAAATGGGTTATCTTGTGGGAAAAGAATTAGACTCACTTACTTTGCTTGGCTCCAGAAAATAGAACTGAAAGCAGTGGAGAGAGTTGCAAAGTGGCAAATTTAGGTTTAACATATGGAAAAACTAAGAAACACTTATTGCTGTCTCAAAGAACAGATGCCTGGGGGGAAGTGTTGAGGTTTCGCTTCTCTAAAAGTCTTCAAGTAGAGCTTGGTTAATCACTAATAGGGGTGTTGTAGAGGGGATTCCTGTATGGTACCAGTTAGATTAGACCATATTTTTGCCTTTTTTCATATTCCCAGCAGTTCCCAGTGCTTGGGTTCTCTTCCATCTCAAAGGTACCTCAAGTCTGTGTCATTTATAGTAGTGGAAATAAGACTTTTTCAGAGATTCCTAAAAATACCTCTTGTTACTAATCAAACTTGGCATAATGGAAACATCACTGATCTTAAAAGTTGGAAGGGACCAGGGTTTAAATCCAGAATCCAACACTTACTAGCTATGTATCTGGGTAAGTCACTTATACTCTCTAACCCTCAATTTTCTCATTTACAAATGAGATTAATAATGTTTTTTTAAAAAACATTTTATTTATATATTTTAATTTTTTTATCATCAAAATTCCCCCTATATCCTTTTCCTCCTTCCTCCAAGAAATCTATCTCCTAACTTAAAAAACTTAAACTTAAAAAATAAAATGAAGAGAAAGAAGAGATAAAAAATTAAGTAAAACCAATCAGTACAAAGAAAAAATGACATGTTGTGTTCCACACCTGTGGGGAGCCCCACCCGCTCACTTGTGTAAAGGACTGGGGAAGGATCGTCTCATATCTCTCCTTTGGAACCAAGCTTGTTGTTTGTAATTTGGGGATTAACGAATTTGGACTATATAACTCACATATTTGTTAATGAGAAAAGCACTTTGTAATTAATGCCCTTGCCACGGTAGTCTACTTACTGTTGCCTAGGAATTTTGTATATCTATGTTATATAAATACCCAGTCAAAGGGGATTTTTTCACCATAGTATGGCTACCTCAAATATAGCGACAGTTGAACATGGTATCCTGCTGAGATCCCAGAATAGCAATGCCTTAAAAGGCAATAATGTAGAGATCACAAGGGTGAGGGGGGGAAAGAATTAGGCCACAGCTGTGGAGTTCTGTAGGCTAAAACATAGACTCAATATGTCATAGAAAATTAAATCTCTTTCATGACTCCAGTGCACACAAGGCTGACTCCATTCCTAGGCTGGGCCATTTGGTTCCTTTTCCTGAACCCACACTCATCTCCATGACTTTAGAAGAATGAGAAATTCTGTGATGAGTTCAGTTTATGGAATTTGTCATCCCCTTCCTGAGTGGAATCCTATGAAACTTAAACGATCCCTAAGCAAAGGGGATACCAGCTGCTAAACCTGCTTTGGAAACAAATGAGAGGATTAGATGAAGCAAATAGCTGATTTTTCTGGTCAGTAAAAATTAATCTTCTCATGTACAGGCTTTAACATTCTGTTTTCTAATAGTCCCTTTTCCTAATATTCTATAGTTTAAGTTTCCTTTATCTCCAAATTCTTTGTTGAGGTCCCTTCAAACTGTGTTGTTCTGGTTTTCATTGTGCTAAAGACATGAGAATGGAAAGCTTTCAGCACCTTAGCTATAGTGTCCTCGGTTAACATCATTTATAGATCTTAATTGAATTGCATGGAGAAACTAAAACAAAAATCTACCTTTAGACTTCTCACAGAGAGGATTCAAATTAGAAAGGAAACCTGATCAAAGGCTCTGATTCTAATAACTTCCTTGAACACATGCAGAAAAATTTAGAAATGCAGATTTCAACTTAGCAGCCCAGTGAGCGGGTGGATAGATACAGCAAGAAGAAGATAATTTTCTGTCCTATTCAGAGTGCTGTCATTCCTAGCCTACATTGTTAGATCATTATTAGACCACAGCAATGGTCTGATAGGACATAAATGCTTTCTGGGAACTTGCAACTGAATAACTTTTCTACTAGCTATGTCCCAGTTACATTAGTGAATGCCTTGCTGCTTATCTGCTGGGAGGTCCCAGGCAAATTTTCCCACAGAGGCCAATCACTTAGTGTTTGCCCATCCCTAAAATCTCTCCTTAGTGCTCTCTGTTTACAGTGATGACTTCAGAGGGGAGTGCATATACTTACATGGAGTGTGTACACACACACATACATTATTTACATATACATATATGTATATATTATACACACACACACACACACACACACACACACACACACGTGTATATAGTTGTTTGCATCCTGTCTCCCTCATTAGAATGTGAGCTCTTTAAGGAGAGGGACCATATTTTTGCCTTTTTTCATATTCCCAGCAGTTCCCAGTGCTTGGGCACATAATAGGTGCTTAATAAATGCTTGTTGATTGACTATGTATATACCTTTTTTAATGAAGAGACTTTGAAAGTTATCCCCTAAGCAGAGTAGGAAGATATGAAAGAAATGGATAGAATGAAAAGTGAAGATATGTTGACTGAGAGAATTTTCAAGCTAAATGAAACTTTAGAACACCTAATGTTAGAAAACAGAATGCTATAGCTCAAAAGGATTTCTGTGGTACTTGATTAATGTTGAACTGAATCTTAGAAGAGAGAACAGATATATTTAATGCCTACAACATGGTGTTAAATCTAGGAAGGATCTCATATACCATCTTAACCAAACCATTTCAAAAGTGGGTAAACTGACATTCAAAGGTTCTGACATGCTTAGAGTTAAACACAGTTAATCAGTGATAGAGCTCTGGACTCCTGGCTCCTAGGTTTCTTTCCACTGTGATCAATGTCTAGCTCTCTTTATAGCACTTTTTGGTTGGCTTCAATTCTCCAAAGATGTTTTTTTCTGTTATGTTTTTCAGAACCATCACTAAGAATTCTTATGACTGGGGAAATATTGGTTGAGTTTTTTGGGAGAGGAGGAGGAACAAAGTGTAGTCTGACCACATATACAGTTGCACCAGGAGAGGGCTACCTGTGTCCCAGAGAATCTGGCCCTCGTGGGGTAAGGCTAGGAGAGGTGAGCCAGCACCTGAGATATGTACCACAGTGATTGTACCCTGTGGGTGGCAGTCCAGTGTTGGCTTCATGTGGTATTGTGGCTCAGTGAATGAACAAAAAAGGGCAAGGTTTGAGGTTGGTTACCTCTCCCATCCCTACCCCCTACTATATTGACAGCCAGCCTGAACCAAAGACTCAATCATCACAGGCTTGTTGAAGCTCAGACACTTTGTCTTGGTTGCTTGGAATATAGTAGTAAATTCAGTGACCTACTTTCCTGTTGGATTTCTTCATAGTGACAGAGACCCCAGTAGTATAACTCTTATGTTTGCACAAAACATGGTTTTCCTTTTCCCACTTCACTCACTTTGCATATACTTGAGCAAGTGAGTCAAGAAAAGTAGAGACACACAGATGGACACATGGGTATAGATATACTGCAGTTGGGACACTGCCAGGTACTCAAGGTGCTCTCTGCAAAGGCACAGTTGCTGCAGTCCATTTCTGTTCAGGAGCTTGGAAATGGTTCAGCCTTCCACTCAGAGTACAGATATAGAATAAATTAGCAAAGCATAGTGAGTAACCCTTGACTTGAAGGGAGTTGGTGGTAGAGAGTGCCAGGATGAGTTAGTTCGATTCTAACTGAACAGCATGAGGAAGACACTTGTACCTTCATCATCACAAGTTTTGAACAGGAAGGAACCTTCAGAATATTCTAATCTACACTCTCATTTCGTAGGCTTGGAAACTAAGATTCAGAAAAATATGGTGACTTTTCCAGGTTCAGAGCTAATATGTGCTGGAAAATAAAACTTAAAACCAGGTCTTGTGGCTAGATAGCAAGTGCTTTTTTTTTTTAAACCTCTGTACCTTTTTTTTTTTTTAGTGTAACTTGTACTAAGATTCTCTTGACCTCTGGAGAAATTATTTGTGAATTGTCTGATAGGAGGTTAAGCCAATAAGCATTATTAAGTGCATACTCTTTGCCAGGCACTGTGCTGAGCAGCATGGTTCAAAGAAAGGGAAAAACAGTGCCTGCCCTCGAAAAGTTCTCAAATATTCTAATGGTGAAGATATACTGTCATAGAAGCTGTGAGCTATGTTTCAAGAGTAATCCCTTCCATAATGCTTTCCTCTCATCAGTGTAGTGTTTTAAATAGAACTATATTGACTCCATTTTATGAATGAAGAGATGGCTCCTCAGAGAGAAGAAGTAACTTTCTGAAGGCCATGCCACTGGTTAGAGCTGAACCTTCTGATTTTTTACTGTACAGCTTTTAGTCTGTGCTAGAGCTTCCAGGAAACCTAGAGATGATTTAATAATAATGATAAATGATAACTTACATTTATATAGTACTTGAAAGTTGGAAAGGCCATTCTCATTTCATCTTTCCCACAGCTCAAAGGAAAAGTGTCACATAATAATATATTTCTCTTTCTTTTGGTGGCATTCTGTTGAAAGAGAGTAGTATTTTTCATCAGACCTCTTTAACTTGAACAGGCCCCATGCTTTTCTACGTCCTACACTTTTGCTCCCACTCATACGGTCAGTCTTCTTCATCTGTTGGTTTTCCCAATGTCACTTTCTCCAAGAATCCTTTGTTCCTCTCAAGTCGGTAACAACCTTTTCCCCTTGGACTTAACGTTTGTTGTTCAGCCATTTCAGTCATGTCTGGCTCTTTGTGACCTCCATTTGGATTTTTCTTGGTTTTTTTCTCCAGCTCATTTTATTAGATGAGACAGAGTTAAGTGACTTGCCTAGGGTCGCACAGCTAGTAAGTGTCTGAGGCCAGATTTGAACTGATTTGAACTCAGAGAAAGGAATTTTCCTCACTCCAAGTAAGGCATTCTATCCACTGTACCACCTAACTGCTCTTGGACTTAACACAGTACTTTAACAGTGTGCATGTGTGTGTGTATAATATTTTTATATACACACAAATAATAATAATAATAATAATACTTTAATAATGGCTTAAAATATGGTGCCCTGGCACACCTGGATGTGGAGTCACATGACTTTGGTTCATAGCTTAGCAGTTAAGTCTACCACTTAACAGGATATTTGGTTGAAGGCCAAAATAAATCCTGGGCTTCATTCAGTTCCATTAAATTGAGTGGCCATGATGTGAAAGACTCTGTACTCACTGGGGTAGAGGAGGAAATATGAGTCAGGGTACATTCTCCACTCTCAAGAAATTGGAGTCTAGTAGGAAGATGAGACAAATGACTTAACTGTAACTTTAAAATGATCCAATGATAGTCCTTGCAAATTCAATTAAATGAATATTTTAAAACTATCTAATGTACTTGAATTATTGTATTAGGCACTGTGGGTGTAAGGAAAAAATGTGGGTGTCTCTGCCCTCTACTGTAGGAGGGGTGAGGTATATATAGATATATAGATAGATAGATAGATACACTTTAACAAGTAAATAAAAGGGTGAGGAAGGAGAGAGAACTAACAGTGTAAGAGTCAAGGGAGGAGAGGGTAGAGGGATTTGGAAAAATCAGAAAAGGCTCCTAATAGTTGGCATCAGAGGTAAGTCTCAAAAGAAGCTAAGAATTCTGAAAGGTAGAAATGAGGGAAGAGAGTTCCCCTCTGGCCTATTTACGGGGAGATCAGTTCAGGAATAGCTAGAGAAGGTCTGTTTGGCTGGAATAGAAAGTACATGAAAGTATAACATGTAAAGAACTGAAAGGCAGGTTGGAGTAATATTGTCAAAAGGTCTTAAAGGCCAGCCTGTGGAGTTTGTATTTTATCCTAAAGGTAGTAGGGAACCCCTGAAGCTTATTGAACAGGAGAGTCACTGCCAGACTTCTTTCCTTAGGAAGATTGCTTTGGTAGCTATTTAATAAATGAATTGGAATCAGGGCTACCAATTAGGAAACTACTACAATAGTCTAGGAAGAAGATAAAGAAGCTGAGTAGTCTAAGGTAGTGGCTCTGTGAGTGGACAGAAGAAGAAAAAAGTGAAAGACATTGTGAAAGTAGAATCAGTAAGACTTGGCAACCTCTTTGGATATGGGGTGGGGGTTAGTGTATGGCAAGGAATAGTGTTTAGGATGACTGGTGGGGTTCAATATAAATAGGAAGTCTGGAGGGAGGAGTAGGTTTAAGAAAGTAGGCTTCATTTTCTGTGTGTTGAGTTTGAGTTACCAGTAGGACATTCAGGTGACATTAATTTCCAAGCAATTAATAATGTAAGACTGGATTTCAGAAAAGAAATTACATTAGATTATACAGATTTGGGAGGCATTTGCATAGAGAACCCATGAGAATGGATGAAAACCTCAGAGGATAGAGAGCTAAGAAAGATGAGCCAGGACCAAGCTGTGGAGTGCCTTTATGCTCATCCAATAAGAAGACTGAAAGGAATTTTTAAACAAGAAAACCAGGAGAGAGCAGGGTCACCATAGTCTAGGGAGGGGAGTGTTTCTTAGCATAGGCTAATAACCCCCAGTGCCTAGCCTTCACTTCTTCAAATCCTTAGTGTCTTTTCAGTACCCAGCTCATGGGAACCCCTCCTGAGGGCAGGCTTTCGTGATTCCCTTAGTTCTTAGCACTCTTTCCTCCTTCTATGGTCATTTAGATCAGAGAAGGTCAAAGTGGAGCTGCAAACCTCCCAAATGTGGCAGGAACCATGCTCAAATGTATTTTGGAATTGTTTAACAAAATAAATTAAAATGCAACAAAACAGATAATATTAATTTGTGGTTTTCTAAATCATTATGTGACTTGCAGGGATCCATTTCTTTTGAGCTTGATACCTTGATGCCCTTAACTGTAAGGTGGAGGGGAGTGGTGGTAGTGATAAGTGATGTGTCTAAATATATTGCTTTGACATTATTTAGTGTCAGCATCCATAACCAGTGTCAGTTTCTGCTCATGGATGAAAGAGACAAATAAAATCTGAGATCCTATTTTTTCTCTTTCAAATCCAAAGCTGAAGGCCTTTTTTTCTTTGTGGTGAGTAGTAGAAGGGATGTGAGCACACCATCAGCAGCCTTTTGTGGGGAGGGGTAGGCATCCAGGACTGTTGAGACTAGATAATCTCTTCTCTTCCAGTCTCCTAGAAGGGTATTAGGTTAGAATTTTATCTGCTACCCCTCAAATATCTGTTGTCTAGGGGTAAGATTCTAAGCAGGGGTGGGGAACCTGTGACCTCAAGTCTACATGTGGCCTTCTAGGTCCTTGGGTGTGGCCTTTTGACCAAGTTTTAAGGAACAAATCCTTTTATTAAGGAGATTTGTTCTGTGAAGTTTGGATTCAGTCAAAGGGCCTCACTTGAGGATCTAGAGGACAAGGATTTATTTGTTCTGTGAAGTTTGAATTCAAAGTGGCCTTGAGGCTGCAGGTTTCCCACCCCTGTTGGGGTTCAGAAGAAAAGCTGCTTCCCTGATCACAGAGTAACCCTCAGTCTACATCTGCCAGTTTAGCTTTTTCCCACCAAACACTGTAACCCATTTATCTAAGCAGTATAGTAAATAGAAGTTGGAGAAGTTACACAGATTAAAAATGGCCAAAGAAACACAATTGCAAAAGAGCCCTGTAGCTGGGAAAGAGATAAAAGCTGTCTGCTCAAACCAAGAGAGAAAGAAAATGATTTAGCACTGGGAGGTGCACTCTCTGCATGGTCTAGAGTTGCAAGTTCTAGAGGTCAAGGGACAACGATGGGGGTGGGGTATGTGTGTAGGGGAGGGGATCATCCCTTTACCTGTATGCAGTTCCAGGCCACCATTCAACACTTTGTGCCTTTCATATACCTCCTACAAGGTTCTCTGAAATGTCTTTGCAACCAACTGAAGTCCTTCCCATACCTTAGTGTTCTTTCAGTGTACTGGGAGTCATGAGAGTTTGTCATTTCCCTACCTCACCTGGACAGAAGTGGGAGTTAGTTATATTTTTCTTCTCCCCAAATGTTAAGTAAGCTCTTGAGAGCAGAATTTCTTTTGTCTTTGTATCTTCAGCACTTAGTACAGTGCCTTGTAAATAGTAAGTGCTTAGTGAAGCCTTAGTGGAGTGGATCTGAGATGGGTTATAACATCAAAAGCTGCAAAGAAGATGAAGACAGAAAATGGCATTAGATTTAAGTTATGAGATTGATAGTATTTTTGGAGAAGGCAGCTTCAATTGATAGGTGAGGTTAGAAGCCAGATTACAAAGGTTAAAAATGACTTTTTTCTGTGGAATGATGGCTTGAGGGAGTGACCCCTGCCCCAAGTAATGTGAGGTTTTTTGTTTGTTTTTTTTTTAAGATGGGAAAATTTGTAGTTAATTTTAGGCTACCAGGAAGGTGCCAGTAAGAGAATGAAAATGAGACATGAAGCAAAGATGCAAGGGGGAAAAACTGCGGAGGAGACCAGAAGTGATGGGCATCAGATTGTAAGAAGGCCTTTGTAGTGGTCAGACAAGCTCTGGTTTGGAGCATCTCTTTGAGATCTCTAAGGCTGTCTCTGTTATATACCTGTTCCCTCCTTTTCCTAACCTCCCTCACCCTTGTTGGAACCTGGCATGTGGAAACTTCGATGGCTGATGCTCCACAGCATGTCCTTACCTTTCATTATCAGTGAGAAATCAGTCAGATGTGCCTAAGTGTGACTCACTACCTATAAAACCTATGTCTTTGGTGTGTTTTGGTTTTTGCCCTACCATATAGGCTGCCTTAAATTGTCCTAGTATGTAGGTTGTTGGGAGTAAGTATCCAGAGCCACAGAGTGTCTGCTTGTGTCGTTAGAAGCCTGGAAGCATTTAGGGTGGAACCTAGGCTAAATTGACAACTTGTTGTAACCTAGATTGTCACTTGTCAGGTTCAGAGAGCAGCTTCTTGAAGGATCATTGATATTCCTTCTGCCTTTCCCATTTCTATTCTAGATATGTTCCAGAGATTATCATTTAGATATGCCGCATAACCTACAGTACTTACTTTATGTACCACAGAATGTTCAAGCCCAACACCTAGGCCAGGGGTGGGGAACCTGCAGCCTCAAGGCCACATGGTCTTTTTGGTGCAGCTTTTTGACTGAGTCCAAGTTTTAAAGAACAAATTTGTTCTGTGAAGTTTGGATTCAGTCAAAGGGCCACACTCGAGGACCTAGAGGACTACATGTGGCCACAAGGCTGCAGATTCCCTGCCCCTGATCCTAGCACACCTATGCCTGAGCTCAAAGCCCACTGGCCTCTCTCTTCTCCAGCAATTGAAACCCAGTTGTGTCTCTCTAGTAACCAAGAATGAGACAGATTATTTGACTATGGATATTTTTTTCTGACCTTAGATTAGGCCTGCCTTAGATCTACTTTAGCCTCCATCCCTAAATCCCCTACATATCCCAAATGAGATCTCAAGCAAGCCTATCTTTGTATGAGTTACCTGTTCCCATTGTAAATACTGGTTGCCTTTTAGCCTTATTGTCCTGTTTGCTTCTTCCATACCAAAGCATCTTCAGTTAATGGGAACTGCCATGTGTACCAGTAGTTTGTTTTATTCTGTTTTGTGCTGACTGGGAAGCCACAGAAGATTTTTAGTAGGAGGTGATGGCCTTAGACCTATGCTTTTAGAGAAATATTTGGGTTACAATTAAAATATGAATTAGGAAGAAAATAGAGGTAGGGAGAAAAGGTAGGCTATTAGAGTAGTCTAAGTGCTCGGAAATTAAGTCTGATTGCAATAGAAGTAGAGAAGAGGGAACAGATGTTATATATTGGGAAAGTAGAATTAATAGGATTGGTCAACAAGTTGGATTTGAAGAGTCAGGGAAAGGAAAGAGTCCTTTTTGGTCATGTTTGAAAAATAGGGGTTATATAGTTAGGTCCTGGCATTTCATCAGGAGAAGGGGAAGTTCACAGGAAAGCAAAGTGCTTCAAGATTGCCAACTCTGCACTTGATGTGAGTCTTTGGCAGTCTTTGGCTGTGAAGGCTGAACAGCTTTCAATTTCTTATCTTAGAGCCAAAAACAAAGTATATACAGTGCTTTGGGGAGATGAGTTCTGGAATTTCTTCTCCCCTTCAATGTGTTTGTCTAATAGTATTTTATCATTTCTGTTTTTAGAAAGAATATACAGGATTCCACAGTGGTCTGAGATGAAGGGGTTGGATTTTTTGGTTTGTTTGTTTGGTATTGCAGAAATGAAAACTAGAAATTATCTTTCCTTGTAAAAATATTTGGAGATAATATTTATCTCATGATTGTAAAAAAGAAATCATGACATGGTATAAATGTAGAACTCTTCAACATCATGCCAGTGGAGGGGATAGTGAAAACTATGATGCAAAAAGTTATTTTTACTCAACAAACCAAAGAAGCCAAAAGCTTATAGTCTGTCAAAAAGCTGGCATGTATGTATTGTGTATATGTAAACATATATACATGTGTATACATATATGTGCGTGCATACACACAAATATACTCCAAGGAAACTTAGATGGTACTGGACTTGAACATCCAACAGTGGTATCAGAAATGAAATTTTATATATATCTTGACCCAAAATAACTAGTCTTTTTTAATTAACTAAGGCCATAACATTAATTTATCAGAATAGGGGCCAGGATGAACTCTAAACTAATAGAAAAAATGAAGATATAACATCCAGTTACAACAGATCCAGCCTAATCAATTTAAAAGAAGTCTTGACAGCAAGAGATAAAAATACATGAACAGAAGTTTAACTTATATATAACCATCGCTAAAACAAGGAGACCAAAAGAGTTCAGAAACCACCATAACCAGGAAATAATTGTTCTCCTTGCCAAGTAGAGAAAACATAGCAGTAAAGGGCCACATTTGTTTAGATTATAAGCTATATTCAAAATCTTCTGGAGGTGGTTGGTTGAAGATTATCAGCAGTATTGCCACATGAAATACCCAAAAAGTAATAAAAGTATGCAGAAAACTTAATATGAGACCATATAAACCATCTCAAGACCATTTAAAAATAAAACTGGAAGGACAACAGACAAAAAATGGAACAAATCCCTCAGTTTTCCTCATAAGCTGTTTTCATTAGACTGCCAGTGGAGTCACCACATTTGAACTCTACTAGCACACACAGACCCTGATGTGCTTCATGAGGAAGTAAAAATGGAAGCAGACCAGATAAAGACAGGAAGAACAGCTAGACCAATAAAAGGGGGCATGGAAGAAGTTTATTCTAGAGATGACACAATATTTGAAAGTGCCAACAGTATCAACTGATGATGGATATTTTTTTTCTTACTTGAGATGTACCTCAAGATATCTAAAAGTATTCCACTGAAGGTTCTACTGGTAGTGACCCCCATAGATATGATTTGAACTTGGGCACTTTCTAACCCTTGAGTTCAGACCCACTGCCCATTCCATCATACCATGATTCCCTATAGACGATGAGGTCTTCCAGATAGATATTCCTACTACATTTGGTGAGTGTAACAAGCTTCAGAACAGGCCAAAAGCTTCCTTACTGGGATCCATTACCATTCAAGAGTTTGGTTAAGAATCCAAGCTAGGAAAACTAAGTGAATGAAGAAGGACTGCTCTCTAGATAATGAAATGTAGTTAGGTGGACAGCTTGTTAGGTAGACTATATTTTTTGTTTTTAGACAGACACTGACATATACAGGTTGGAATGATTATAACTTCCATAATTTCTTATCTTCATCTTTCTAGTTGAATGTTGACTTTGACTTTTGTCCTGATAAATCTGTCATTTGACTATGAGGTCTCTCCAGTGAAGCTGGTCCTTCAAAATCAGTAGTTTCCAAAGCAAATAGATGAATGAGAACCAGCTGGATTTAATTTTGGAGTTGTACATTCCTTGATTCCAAATTATACTCAATTCATAGGTTCCCAGAGTGGACAATACCGCCCCCTGGGGAATGCTGGAATGATCCAGGGGAGTGGTGGTAGCCTGTTGTGCAATTGAGGGATATTGAATAAAAATAAGGGGGCAGTGGAAGCATAAAGAAGAGAAGAAGATTTCGAAAAAACTGTTCATACATGTTTCATCTGTTGTGTAACAGAGTTAAAGTCGTAGTAATTACATTATTTTCCAAATAAACACACAAAATGCAAATTATAACTGATCAGTGGTCAAGTCCCCCAACAGGTCTCAACACGAAAGTTTTGGCAGGAGAGCATATCACACATTGTTGGGAAGTCCAGCCTGCATGGGCAAGAATATGTGTGTATAATGACTTGTTTTACAACATGATACTGTATGGCTACATGATGTAATATTGTGTCATCAAAATTGCAATGCAGAAAAAACTCATAAATTTACAATACATTATTAAACTTAAGATGGGTAATTTAAAAAAAATTGGTTTTGGAAATGACACACAAAAAACAACCATTAAAGGGTTAAAGAAAATAGATTTCCAGGGGGCTACTGAGTAACTTTTTTTAAAGGGGGTGGTAGGCTAAGTAAGTTTGGGAACCTCTGCTCCATATAGTTATTAAGTATTAGAATACCACTGAATAAGAATATAAACTGAAAGTTCCAAAATAGCAATGGACAGACATGTATAAATACACTGTATCCCTGTAATAATAATGTAATTTGATCCCTTTGTATTGGCAAAGCTAACAGGTACTTAGCATCTAGTTTGAAATTAATTGGATCAAGTCTCCTTAAGAAGCAAAAGGTATGAACCCCCGTTGCTGATGGAACAGGGAGGAGATAATAGGCTATATAAGGAGAAGCCCTAGCTGGAATTTCAGATCTTCTTGGAGCCAGGCTCTGGAGGCTGAGGAAGAGAGGCCCAGGCTGGAGAGAATGGTTTTTATTTTGAGAACCTGGATGAAGTGATTTTGATTCTGGGAACCAGCTGAAACTTCTGCTGAGTCTGAGAGCCAGCCAAGCTGCTGAGAATTTCTGAGGATCAGCTAGAGCTGCAGAAGACTGAGGAAGCATGACTGTGGTGTCAGTATTTTGTCTGTTTGTGGCTTTGTTAAGCCTTGACTTCCCTGGAACAGCGACTGTGAAGGATTTAAGGTGGACTGGACACTGTGAGCTTCAGTGTGGAACAGGGACTGCACAGAGAGCTAGACAAGGAGCTGGGAGCTGTCTGCCTTTGAACCCAGGTGACAGTTTGGTTAATCCAGGTAAGAGCTGGGACCATAGAAGGGGATCCAAAGAATCTGAGAGCCTACCTTGGGTCAAGATGAAGAGGTCTCTCAGTGGATACTGAGTAGTGACTGATTGAAGTTGTAACTTACTTATGACCTTGAAATTGTAACTTATTTGTGACTGAGGGGTGGATGGCCTGTGTATTTTACACTACCCCTTAAGAGAGTTCTGAGTAGTGACTGATATTGTAACTTAGTGTGCCCCATGAGTGCAGTATTTTGACTTTTGTATTTTGTGACCCTTCCTTAAGGATGATTGAATGATTGAGTTACTAAGTGATTGATTGACTAAATAATTGTACTTTGTTTAAAACTATGTGACCACTGTGGTGAAAACTGTGTGGTAATTTTAGTGATAAGCTGTTGTGAATGCTGTATTTTGATTTTCTGTGATAAGTTGTAATATTGTGAATGCTGTACCTTGATTTTCTGTGAATGTTTTGCTCTTATTCATTATGGAATAAATAGAGTGTTCACTGTCCTTTGTGATCAGAACCTTGAAAGCTGTTCACAGTAGCATTCTTCTGGAAAGCTGCTTGTGCGTGGCTTTACAATCCCATTATCAACAATGACGTGCAAAAAGTGAAGTAAAAGAGTGTTCCGAAAATAAAGGAATAACAGTCCTGGTGCTTCATTGACATCCAGACGATGTTTAAAGGTATGGAGAAAAATCTACAGTGTGTTGGTTGAATCCTTTATGGAAGTTCTGTGGAAAGATATGGATGAGAATTAGTTAGAATGAGATAATATAGAGGGGTTATGATCTATATCATGGAAGGAAGAGTATTCTTATCAAGGAGATCATAGAGCTCTTGAAGTATAGCTGCTTATCCCTACTAATTGTTCTACACTTTATTTTTACCTGAAAAGTATTGGAGTGTTATTTGAAAAAGGCATGGGTTCAAGTTTTTTGTCACTCAGTGGACCTTGGGTGAACTTTAATATTTTTCTACTACTTAAAAAAAAAAACCCAAACAAACCTGTTAATTTCTCAGTGTGGGATGCTCATTCTGCCTGCACAGTTTCCAAATCCTGTACTCCTTTAGATAAAATTCTTCACCAATTACTTTGACCAAAACATTTCATAAACTCAGCCTTCTAGGAATGAGCCTTTTCTATATTTAATCAAAAGCTTTCTAGTTTGGTAAGACTTAAGAGTTTGTGTTCCCTTAGCATAACCATTGAGAATCCAGGGTTACCTGGAGGAGGACTTCAGTGAATCTGTAAACTGTGTAATTATATTGTAACTGTTTATAAACCCAGAGTTTCATCTATGTGGGTCTTCTTTCCACCAACGCAGATCCCAGTTCCTCCATAACTTAGTCTTTGTGAATAGCTGTAATCAAAAAAGCTCACTTGGTGGCCAACTGTGTTAATAAAATCAACTCAAATTTATGTGTCACTTTAAGTTTTGCATGGTGCCTTCCTCCCAATAACCTGTGAGATAGATATTGTGTTCTCCATTTTATATATAAGGAAACTGAGGTTTTGAGAAATTAAGGGATTGTCCATGATATCACAGGATTTGAATCCAGATCTCCTGATTCCAGAGTTCTGTACTCTTTGAACACACTGTGCTGGGCTTCTACACTTAGCCAGGCTGGTATCCAAATGATAGATACAGAATCCATTGCCAAGCCCATCTTCAAAGCCGTTCTTGCATGGGTTGCAAGAGCCTGTTTCTCAGAAGCCAGAGCCTCTGCCTTTATACCATGAGGCAGAGGAAGAATTTGATGGAGAAACTAAATATATTTCAGAATGTAAAGATTTAATTTGAACGACATGTGGAAGTTATAAAACGACCAGGCTCTTGCCAAAGAGAACACATCAGAGAATAACTGGAGCAAGACAAATGAATGATATAGGCCCATTGAAGACTGTTCTTACCATTGGCAGCAGAGAAAAAGAGATGGGCTAATGTAATGTGACAGATCTGGAGCAACTCATGGGGACTGACCAATGATGAGACTCAAACTAGGAGCTCCAGTGTAACATCCTCTAATTACTTGTGAAGGAAACATTTTGTGTGTTTTTGAAAAGCAAATTGTCTTAAAGATAGTACCCTTCAGGTTTGTAATTTTAGGATGGTAAATCCTCTAGATTTTGAGGGCAGTCTGGATTTCCCAATATGCTGGTCCTCGATTTCCACATATAAAATGGAGGAGTTTAATTAGCAACACTTTATAGGGGAAAGAGCTCCAGGTTAGAGTCAGAAGATCTGGCTCTACCACTTATTAGCTGTGTGACCTTGGGGAAATGAGTTCCTTTCTCTGCGCCTCAGTTTCCTTAATTTGTCCAACCCTTCTCATTTTATTAGAGCGGTGAGGTGGCACAGTGAATAGAGCATGGGGCATGTAGTTAGGAAGATCTGAGCTCAAATCCTGTTTCAGACGCTTACTAGTTATGTGACCCTGGGCAAGTCACTTAACCCTGTTTGCCCCCACTTTCCTTCTCTATAAAATGAGCTGGAGAAGGAAATGGCACATCACTCCAGTATCTTTGCCAAGAAAACCCCAGATGGGGTCATGAAGAGTCAGACATGACTGAAATGCATGAAAAAGGACATCTCATTTTACAGGTGATTTGCCATCTCTTCCAGCTGTACACCCTTATGATTGGAAGAGAATCTGGACTCTCAAAAGTTGTGGCAATATAGTCCAAGCTCTCTTTTAGGGCCTACAAAGCTGTAAAACTTTGAAGACTTGGTGAAGGAATGAAGTCTGTCTTCCAGGGCAGCCTATTTAAGTACATTGAGGCTCATCACCAAAAGGTTGGCTTTGAGTGATCAACTTTTATGGTAACTCACGAAGAATTGTCTACTGAGGTGTGGAGAATTTGAGATGTTTGTCTATAGAAGGAGCTGGAGCTCTCACACTAACGAAGTCATGGGTCTTTTGAGGTATTAGAACTATTGTGCTGTAATGGAGAGAGTACTGGACCTAGAGATGAGAGACATGAGTGAAATTTAATAATGTGTGACCATGGTCATGTCACTTTTAAAAAAAATAGTTGTTTTTAAAAAAATGTCACCTATATTCCCCCAGTGTATTCTTCTTTCCTCCCTTATCCCCATCTAAAAGAGTCATCTCTTATACCAAAGAACAAAAAGGAAAAAAAAAATTGGCAAAACTAATTACATCAAAAAGTCTGACATTATTTGCAGTGTAATACCCACTTCTGAAATGTAGGGAGAACATTGTATTCTCATATCTCTTTTGGGACCAAGTTTATTCACTGTAATTTTACAGCATTTAATTTCCATTGCTTTGTTGCCACTGTCCTTCTCATTTACATTCCATTGTTTTACTGCTTCTGGTTTTGCATAATTTCATATAAATCTTGCAGTGCTTCTCTGTATTCATCAAGCTCTTCATTTCTTACATTGAAGTAATATTACATTCCATTAATGTACCTCAACTTATTTAACTCATTCTCCAATCATTGAGCATCTATTTTGTGTCCTGTTCTTTGCTGATACAAAATTTTTTGCTGTAAACTTTTGGCTGTATATGAGATCTTTTCTTTTTAGTCATTGACCTGCTCTAGGTAGATAATGTAGTAAGACAAGCTACTCTGGTAAATTCAGATTAGAGCAAAACGACACACTTATGAAACACTTAGCAGTTAGGGAAAGGAGATAGCCATAGCATGGAATAATGGATACTCATCTAGAATACATTATACAGCACTTAGTTTGGGTAGATGGAGATGGAGGGAGTGTTGGAGTGTTGTCTCAACCCAGAAATGTGTCTGGTCAGCAGGGCAAGAAGGTGTGGTAACTCAATTTGGGCATCCATTCCCCAAGTTTGAGAGGTGCTGATTTCACGTGAAAAAGACTTTTTTGTGCTATTAGGTGAATAGCCAGCTGGTTGTTACTTGAGCCTTAAACCCTGGGGCAATCAAGTCTGGGGGACAGCTTCCTTGCCTTTTAGAAAAAAGATAAACTTAGCTTGCTTGGTAATATATGTAAAAGACTTTATAAATCTTAATGTTCATATATATGTATATGTACATATGTAATGTCAGTTAGTATTACTGTTGCTAAATATTATATATACTGGTTTTATGGAACTTTTTGTGTGTATGTGCTTTAAGGTTTACAAAATAATTTCTCTCCAGTAGCCCCGTGAGGTTGGGAGTTGGGACAATGAAAATCTACGTAAACTCATTAATGATTAACAGGCTCCCCCCTTATGCCCTCTCTACCCCAGTGATTCTGAACCTCCAATGATCCTTATTCAAACACACCATTGCCCAGTCCTTTATTCCCATTCCCCTCAACCCTTCCGTTTCCCATGTCCTACTCTAAACTCTAAAGCTAACAACCCTTTCTATTGTGCTCTATGGAATACCTTCTTCATAGGCAACAAACTTGCTTTCATCTTAAATCTTTACCTTTCCCACTCCTGTATTCTGACTCTTACTGAGACCTGCCTCCTACCTGATGACACAACCTCCCTGGTCTCCCTTTCCAGTACTGGATGCACTTTATTCATTCTCTCCAACTCACTGGTATGCTACTCCAACAAAATTCTGATAGCTTTTGTCCATTGTCCTCCAGGCTACTACTCTTTCTTCAGTGAATTCATTGTCTGGTTCATAGTCTCTCCTCCCCAATTCTTGCTCTCATGCTATCGAGATACCTTCAAATGCCCTCACCTCATAGTTTCTTATCTTAAGCATTTCATTTGACCTGCTGCTCCACCATGCCTCAGCTATGCAGAGCTCATTGTACACTTGATCTTACCATTTCCTGCAAATGCACTGCTTCCATGTCCATGAACTCTGAAATTTTCTAATCTGATCATAATAAATCTGTCATTCCACCTCTCCCTCTGCCTTTCAATCCCAGACCCCCTCAGTTCTTTTCTAGGCTGTCAACCTTACACTAGGTTCACATTCCTTGTCTTTTCCATCGTGATCCCTTGGTGTATATTGTCCTCGTCTCTTGAATCTGTTGTCTCCTTATATTATTGTAGAACTTGTCCTGACAAACCTCAGTCTTGGATCATTCCCACTATCTCCTGCCTTAGCTCCTATACACATGCTGCTAAACAAAGCTAGAGAAAATCATGGAACCATGCTTATTGGGTCTACCACAGGCTTGCATTATATAACCTCAGTTGGAACCTCACTGCAGCAAGGCAATCCTTTTTTACCTCCCTGATTGATTCACTATCCCACTTATACAATAGCTCTTATAAACCTCCTCATCCCTTCTTAAACTTCCCACAGTATCCCTATCTTTGACCCTCTCAGCTGAGAACCTTTCCTCATATTTCACTTTAAAAATTGAGGTAATTTAATTTACACTTCCTTTTCTATCCAACTCACCTCATGTTACCCAGATATTTTCTGCCCCTATCTGTTTTGTCACCCTTGTCTCACATAATAAGGTGGCCCCTCTATGTGCACAAGTGATCCCATTTTAGCTTGTTTTCTCCAGATATTTTTCTCTATCTTCTCCGCTCTCTCACTAGTCTTTAATCTCTCCCTTTGTATTGGCTGCTTTCCTACTGCCTAAAAAACACATCCAAATCCTATCTATTGTCAGAAAGTTCTCACTTACTTCAACCATCACCTCAATCTGTCATTTCATGTGTCTTTTCCTTTTTGTGGCTAAACTTCTTGAGAAGACCATCTGAAATTAGTGCCTCTGCTTCCTTTCCCCTAATTATCTTCTTAACTCTTTTCAGTCTGCTTTCTAGACCATTCAACTGAAACTGCTCTTTCCAAAGTTACCAATTATTTCTTAACTGTCAGATCTAATGGCCTTTTCACAGTCTTGGTCCTTCTTGACCTCTCTGCAGCCTTTTGACACTGTTGATCATTCTCTCTTTTTTGATACTACTTCTCTCTATAAACTGCTTCTCTCCTGTTTGTTCTCCTAATTATCTGAACTCTCTTCAGTCTGCTTTGCTGGATCTTCATGCAGGCCATACCCACTAAGTGTGGGCATCTCACAGGTCTCAGTCCTGTCTTCTCTTCTCCCTCTACAATATTTCACTTGGTGATCTCATTAGCTTGCATAGATTTAATTATCATCTCTATGATGATGATTTTCATATCTTCTTATCCAATTCTAACCTCTCTGCTGACCTCGAGGTTCACATCTCCAACTGCCCCTTAGACATTTTGAATTGGATGGCCTGTAGACATCTTAAACTCAACGTGTCAAAAATGGAACTCTATCTTTCCCACCAAACCCTCCTTTATGTGCTCATCGCTGTTGAGGGTATTACCATTCTCCCACACCCTGAGGCTCCAAACTTGGGTTTTATCCTCAATTTCTCATTCTCTCTCATTCTGCTACATACAATGTGTTGCAAAGGCCTATTGAGTTTGCCTTTATAACAGCTCTAATGTACCCTCTTCTCTCCCCTCTATTCAATAAACTCCAGTGTCTCCCTGTCACCTCCAAGATCAAAAATTTAATCCTCTGGTGTTTAGAGCCTTTCATAACCTTCCCCACTCTCATCTTTCTAGTCTTCTTTTACCTTAGGCACTATCCCGGTGCCCCGTTCCCACCCCCCCCCCAAAAAAAAGTACTCTGCCATCAAGTGGTACTATCTTCCTTGCTGTTCCTGGAACAAGATTCACCTTCTTCCAACTCTGAACATGTTTCTTGAATATTCTTCATGCCTGAAATTCTCTTCTTCCTCATCTCCAACTCCTGGCTTCCTTCAAGTTCCAGTTAATACCCCTCCTTTTATAGGAAACCTTCTCTAAACCACTCCCCTACCCCTACTTAATTCTAGTGTTTTTTCCTTTGCTGATTACCTCCAATTTATCCTGTATAAAACTTGTTTTTACATAGTTGGTCACATGTTGTTTCCTTCATTAAACTGTGAGTTGGGAGCAGATATCATCTTTTTGTTTTTGTCCTTTCATTTCAGTCCTGTCTGACTCTTCATGACCCCATTTGGGATTTTTTTGGCAAAGATACTGGAGTGGTGTGACATTTCCTTCTCCAGCTCATTTTACAGATGTGGGAAACAGGATTAAGTGACTTGCCCAGGGTCACACAGCTATTAAGTGACCCAGGCCAGATTTTAACTTGGGAAGACGAGTCTTCCTGCCTTCAGGCCTGGCTTTCTGTCCCGTGTCACCTTACTACTCTGGGACTGATTATCTTTTACCACCTCTCTTTTTTTCTTTACCCCCAGTTCTAGCACAGCCCCTGGAACATAGAAGGGTTTGATAAATATTTACTGACTCACTGGCAGCAAAGATTATTATTCCTCGTTTACATTTGAGGAACTGAGTTAGAGTAACATAGCTACATGATAACATAGGCAATAACAACAACTGGCATATGGTACTTAAGGTTTACAAAGCACTGTGTATGCATTCTCTCTTGGTCCCCTCAGCAAATATGGGAGCATATACACATTTGTACATATATATTACTGCTACTCAGAATGAAGGAACAATCAAAAATTGGTGGAAAGCCATATCCAGTCTTTTTAACTTGCTAGTGTGTCATCTTTGTCCATTCACCAGATCTGTTTTCCCACAGGATCCAGACAGCAATAAAAGTTAACCCAGCTTTTCAAATTCAGACCAAAAGCACTTTGATCAAGGTTTTGATCTAATTAAAAAATTTGATCTAATTAAAAAAACAGGGAGCGGGTAGGTGGCATAGTGAATAGAGCACCGGCCCTGGAGTCAGGAGGACCTGAGTTCAAATATGGCTTCGGACACTTAACATAAAAAACTAGTGGTGTGACCTTGGGCAAGTCACTTGACCCCAATTGCCCACCTTCCTCCCTCCCCGCCAAAAAGCAAAAATAGAAAAAGAAACTTACGTTAAAAAAAAGAAGTAAAAAAACAAAGTGACAAAAAATCTTTTTATCTGTGGAACATAGAAAAGACAAGGAAATTATCTAAAATACTATTATTACATTTGTCCACCTATAATATTCCATACTAATTGAGTAAGTGGTATTGTGGAAAAATCCTTGATTGGGAGTTATAACTTACCTTGGTAAATTATTTGCAGCACTTTGAAGCTATTGTAGAGTTATTAATTGACCATATTTCAATATTGTTGTGACCCAGAGAATTGGGAAGCCAGAGGAGAGGGGGAACTGGCAAGTGGTGGAACAATAAAAAAAAACATTTATTAAGTCCCTCATCTTATATGGGCTCTGGTCATGGTGCCTCAAAACATTTACATTCATAACATCAAGGTAAATTAATATTATAATGAATAATTATAATAATTATAATAAATAATATTATAATGAAAAAGTTTGAAATAGTGTGAGAATTACCAAAATGTGACACAGAAACATAATATGAGCACATACTATTTGAAAAATGGTGCTAATAGAGTTGCTTAATGCAAGGTTGCCACAAAACCTTCAATTTGTAAAAAAAAACAAAACAAAACTATCTTCAAAGTTCAATAAAATGAGGTATGTCTGCAAATAAGACTTGCTTGAGAATCTTTAAATCCCCATCCAGCTCTAATAGTCTTTAATATCATCTTCCCAAGTCTCTTTCCTTCTGCTTAAATTTTTTTTAAGTAACTGTATTTTGGGGGGTAGTTACTTATCTTTTCCCTTTAGACCCCTAGAAATATTTTCTTTCTTTTTAAAAAATTACTTTTTTTAATCACAAAATCCTTCCCTCTTTCTATTGTAGTCCCCCTCCTTACTTACCTCTCTTGGGAGAAAAAAAAAAAAGAAAACAAAACCCCTATTAAAAACGTCAAGCAAAACAAATTCCTCTGTTGGTCATGTCTAAACAAAAAAAAAAATCTTAATCTGCACTTGGAATCCATCACTTCTCTGTCAGGAGGTGGGTAGGGTGTTTTGTCACAAATCCCCAGGAATCATAGTTGTTTACTGCATTGATTAGAATTCCTAAGTCTTTCAAGTTACTTGACTTTACTACATTGTTGTTATTATATAAATTGTTTTCCTGGTTCTGCTCACTTTACTTTCTATCAGTTTATATGTCTTCCAATATTTCTCTGAAAGCATTCCTTTCATTGTTTCTTACAGAACAATAGTATTGCATCACCTTCATGTACAATAATTGTCTAGCCATCTTCCAGTCAGTGGACATACCCTCAATTTCCAATTCCTTGCCACCACAAAAAAAGAGCTGCTGTGAAGATTTTTGTATATTCTCATGGTCTGTTTTGTTTAGGACTAATCCCTCCTTTAATCTGTCTTCCCTCTCATTCTCTCCTCTTTTCTTCTTTTCCCTGTTTCCTTGCTGAATAAAATGTTTCTGTCCCCAATCGTGTATATTCTTCTTTACTTTCACCAGTTCAAATAATAGTAAGGTTAAAACGTCACTTGCTTTCCACATTCCTTCTTCCTTCCTCCTTACATAAAGTTGTGCATACTGATGATGTGAGATAATTTTATCCATTCTGCCTCTCTCTTTTGCCTCTCTAGTGTCTTTCTTTACACCTTCCTTTTCTATTCTTCTTTTAGGGTCATGAAAACATCATAAAACTGCTCCCAGGCTTTCTGTCTAAGTAGATTCACTCTCTATCTTCTCATGATGGTAAGAGTTCCGAGGGGACACAGCTATCATCTCCTCATATTGGAATGTAAGCAGCTTATTCTTATTTAGTATCTTCTGATTGTTCATGTATGTTTCTTATGATTCCTGTGTTTTGTTCTTTAGAGTTTCTTGTCTTTCCATGCATGACACTTCTCTATTTCACCAAACATCCATTTCCCACTCTATTTCTCTCCTGCCTCTGGTAGCATTACACTTAGTTTTACTGAGCAAGTCATTCTTCATTCCAAGCATTTATCTTTTGCCTTTTGAAATTCCAAGATCTTCTTTTGTTTATCACAGAAGCTGCCAGATCTTGTGCAGCTGTGACTCTAGTTCCCTGGTATTTGATCACCTTTCTGGATGTTTGTATAATTTCTTCTCCTCTCATGTGGAAGCTCTGGATTTGGGCTATAATGTTCCTAGGAATTTTCATTTGGGGATTTCTTTAGATTCTTTCTATTTGCACTTTGTCCTGTGATCCTAAGAGATATGGGCAATTTTCTTTTATGATTTCTTGAAATAAAATGTCTAGTGTTTGGTTGGTTTTTTTTATCATAGCTTCTTAATTTATCATAGCTTCATAATAATTCTTAATTTTTTTTCCCTTGATGTGTTTGCTAGGTCAATTGTTTTTGCTGTGAGATGCCTTACATTTTCAGTCTTTTGACCAACATTTTTCTTGTCTCATGGAGTAATTGGCTTCAGTGTGGTGCGTTCTAATTTTCAGTGATTTTTTGCTTAGGCAGGGTTTTGTGCCTCTTTTGTCAAGTTGTTCATTTTCTTTCTAATTCTTTCCTTCCTCTCCTTTCTTTTCATTTTTCCCTCTAGCACTGTCATTTCATTTAGAAAACTTTTTTTTAAAAAACTCTTGCTACATCTTTTTTAGGAATCCTAGTTAAACCTATATCCAATCCTTCTTTGAGGTTTTCCTTGCAGATGTTTTGGAGCTGGGTAGAGGAAAGGTAGTAAATAAACTTTTCCCAGGATGTGACCACTTTGGGAATATTGAAAGCTTGCTGATCCCTAGCCTGAGTTTGGAAAACATGATACTCAGTATCCCAAGAAAGCAGATAGGATCAGTGGAGTAATTTCCTCCATAAGTATCCAAAAGTCTGGTTCTAACATAAAGTCCAATATCAAAAAGTGGGCTGGAATAATGAGCAAACAAACAAAAAAGAAACCCTACCATAAAAAGCTATCAATGACAGGTGCTTAAGATGTAACACCAGAAGTAGAGATTGACTCTTGTTTAGGTACATCTCCCTACAACTAGATTGTAAAGTCCTTATGAACTGGAGTAATTTCACTTTTGTCTTTGTATCCCTAGCACTTAGCACAATGCTAGGCACCTAGTAGGTAAAATGCCTACTGATTGATAATTAACCAACTCATAACTCCACCAATAGGATGTTAGTGTGACTGCCTTATAAATTTTACTTTAGTGGGAAAGATAAATCAATTTATCTGTTCTGTACTTTTCCCTTATAAACCTTGCTAATCTTTTCATATTTTTCTGTCACTTTCACTCTTTTAATATGTTATGTTATCAACATAGGTTGATAACATAAATTGCTATATAAATCTCAGCTAATCTTGTACTGCCACAATTTGCTCTGACCTTGAATAAGTCACTTCTCCTTCTGCTCTTAGTTTTCTTCTCTGAAAACTAAAGGGGTTGGAGTAGATGGTTTCTTGGATTACTAGCTTCTGGCTCTTATCATTTTATGATGTAGCCTCTCAGACCATTTTATAGATTCATGTATACTTC
Organism: Pseudochirops cupreus; assembly: GCA_028627135.1. Taxonomy (NCBI): domain Eukaryota; kingdom Metazoa; phylum Chordata; class Mammalia; order Diprotodontia; family Pseudocheiridae; genus Pseudochirops; species Pseudochirops cupreus. The sequence continues at coordinate 255,559,956 of CM053581.1, forward strand.
CAGGTTTCTGGTTTTCTATTCACTAACAGAACTACAGTAAGAGTCCCTGAATCTCTAATGTAGATGAATTTGTGTTCCTTCTGCAGCCAAGGATTCTTGGGCAGCCCTGATCCCTTGAGTTGTTTTATCTTTTGCAAATATTACCTCACTTTTCGTTTTATCCTTCCCTGCCCATCCCTTTTCTTGTCAGTTTGTAGAATGCTGCCCTCTACTGTTAAGCAAGGATCCCATTCAACAGATGTTCCCCTGGAGTTAGTGGAATGGCCTCTACCTAGCGTGAGCTTCAGGAGACTTGTCCTGGCCCTGTAGTTTTCAGTCACTTGATGTTCTTGAGCAGATCACTTCCAACGTCTTTGGACTTTAGTGTCTTCCTGTTTAAACTGAGAGGATAGGCTGATTTCCAATACATCCAACCCTAACATTCCATGTTCTGAAATTGTGTATTCACATGGTATGCAAACAATGGGGTAAGAACCAAGAGGTGTTGGCTATTTATCTTGACTTTGTGTCATCTACAAATTTGATAGCCATGTCATTTGTGCCTGCATCCAAATCGTTGGTAGGTTACATAGAAGACTGTCCCCCACCATTTTATACTCCAAAGATGTTTGGAGAAGGATGGCACTTGTTCTTGAAACAGTACAGTCTGTCTTTTTCCAACATTCCAGACACCTTAGAGGCAGTGTGGTAGAGTAGAAAGAGCATTGGATTTTGGAGCAAGAATAACCAGGGTTAGCTGTTAGCTTTTTTACTTATTACCTATATTTGATACCTTCCTTGGTCAATTCCCACCCTTCCAAACCTCAATTTTCTCATATATAAAATTAATTTCACAAGTTTTTCCATGAGTTTCTGCCCCCTCCCCCTACCTCCACTCCCATTCTCTCCTGTTGACAGATTCTCTGGTGATGAGCCACACATCAGGGTTTTTTTTTCATTTTTTTCTCCAATTACATTAAAATTTTTTTAAACATTTTTTAAAATCTTGTGTTCCAAATTCTCTCCTCCACCCCTCGCTCATCCATTGAGAAGGCAAGCAATGTGATATTAATTATACATATGAGGTCATGCAAAATGTTTCCATGTTAGTTATATTTCCAAAAAAAGGCAAGAAAAAATAAAATAAAAAAAGTACACTTTAGTCTATACTCGAGTTCATAAATTCTCTGTCTGGAGGTGGATATGTGAGCCACTCGTTAGCTAGGCTGGTCCTTACATGTGAAACACAGTTTGTAACCAGGCCTATCCTTAAAGCTTTTCCATCTTGATGGGTAACCTACCAGAGGCTGGGCTTCTCTGACATAACCTGTGAGAGTCCATTGTCACTCCATACCATGGTGAGACATTGGAAGGTTTTAGTGGAAGTGGAAAGATATACACAAGAATATAAAATTATACAATGGTCAACTTTAGGAAGAATGTTAGACTTGAAGCATGTCTGGAGAGGACATGAAGTCATGACAAACAAAGATTGGTTGATGAGAATAGGGATATTTAGCTTAGAGAAGAAAAGACTTGAGGAGCTGTCTTCACTTATCTGAAATGTCGTTATATAGAAGAGGAAGAAGTAGCTCTCCCTTGGCCTAGTAGAGGGAAAGGTTTGTAACAATGGGATGAAAACAGATTTTTGCCTGACAAGAACAAGATTCTCTTAACAGTTTGGTCCACAGGTGAAATGGGCTGTTTCATGAAGTAGGTAATTCTCCATTATTAGGATGCTAGAAACTACTTAAGGTTTTTGAGGGCATTCATAGTTTTTTTTTTTACTATAGTTTTGACTACATAAATTAAACATGGTGGAATCATTCAGTGTTCAGGAATGACTTATCTATAAGGATAGGTCTACAACATCTTTTTTTTCAAAAAGGAGATGTTACAAATTAATAGCAGTCAACAAAAACAGGCCCATAGACTTATAGAGTAGAATATTAGATTTTAAACAGTATTTTTTTTTACTAGTTTTAAATTTAAAAATATATTCTCTTTCCCTTTCTCTCCTCCCCCACTGAGTTAAAAAAAAACCAACCTTATAATAAAAATGGTTGTCAAGAAAAGCAAATTCTTCCCATTGGCTATATCCAAAAAAATAGGTGGTTTATTCTGCACCTTCAATTTATCACCTCTCTGTCAGGAGGTAAGTGGGGGAGTAGGAGGAGTAATATGTTTCATCGTTGGTCCTCTAAAATCGCGGCTGATAATTTCATTGACCAAAGTTCTTGAGTATTTCAAAGTTGCTTGTCCTTATATTGTTGTTATCATATACATTATTTTTCTGGTTCTGCTTACTTCAGTCTGCATCATTTCATACAATTCTTCCCAGTTTTTAAAAACTTTTCCTTTCATCATTTCTTATAGTACAATAGTATTTTATCACAGTCATAAATCATAATTTGCAATTTTTTTAGTCATTCCCCAATTGATGGATACCTCCTTAGTTTCTAGTTCTTTCCCACTAAAAAAAAAAAACCAACTACTATAAGTACTTTTGCACATATGTAGGTCCTTTTCTTCTTCCTCTGATCTAAAAGAGGATTGCTGGATAAAAGAGTATGGACATTTTAGTAACTTTGAGTGCATAATTTCAGATTGCTTTCCAGAATAGCTGGACCATTTCATAGCTCCACTAGCAGTGAATTAATAATGTTCCTGTTTTTCAGTAGCCCCTCCAAAATTCATCATTTTCCTTTTTTTTCTGTTTGCAACTTTACCAATCTTGTGACTCTCAGATGGGACTTAGGCATTCATTTTAATTTACATTTCTCTAATTATTATTGATCTGGAGCTTTTTTTATGTAGCTGTTTATAGCTTGGATTTCTTCTTTGAAAACTGCCTCTTCCTTTAACCATTTATCTATTGGGGAATGGATATTATTCTTATAAATTTGAATAAGTTTCTTATGTATCTTGAAAATGAAACTTTTATAAGAGAAATTTAGAATATATGTTTCCCTGATTCGCTATTTTCCTTCTAGTTTTAGATTCATTGGTTTTGTTTGGACAAAATCTTTTTAATTTCATCTAATCAGAATTGTTCATTTTATCTTTCAGTGCACATAATGTTAAAACACATACTCTTAGGGCTGAAAGAGACCTCAGTGCATAAAAAGTTTAAACATAAAGCATAGAATAGTAGTTCTGCACGCGCGCGCGCGCACACACACACACACACACACACACACACACACACACACACACACAACAGTCCAGTAGTTCTTCATTTTAATATAGTGAAGTTTCCCTGTGGCTATGATGACTATGATCGCAGTTAAGGATCTGTAATTAACCTGTAATGCCTAAACTTGAAAACCAGGTTGAATTGTTTGTATCTGTAAAAGAAATAACAAGCAGCCACAAATTTGCTCAGGTACCAGTTGAAACTGCAGACAAAATAGGTTTGGCTTCTTCTTTCTGGACATTTCCAAATGCATAAGACAATTACTAGAATCCATAGATTGAGGCTTCTCAAAGTTAAATCTTTTTGATGATCAGTGGACACTGTCCAGACCTGTGTTCAAATTCTGGTTCTGTCACTTCCTAGTTATTTGATCTTAAGAAGTCAGTTCTTGCCTTGGTGCTCAGTTTTGACATCTCTGGGCATTTTTTTATTTATAGTATCTACTTCACAAGATTTTGAAGAAATTGTTCTTTATATCAAAAAGCGCTGTAGAAATGAAAGTTTTTGACATTTGAAACCAAGTGGTATATTGTATAATGTTTTCAGTTCAACAAGAATTTATTAAAATCCTACTAGGTTCAATGTGGCTAATATCATTCCTGCTCTTAAAGAGTTTTTTTTTAGGGTAGCTACAACATGTATACTGGAAGGAATGTGATAAAGGTAAAAGAGAGGTACATACAAAGGTTAGGAGAGGAGAAAAGAAGGGTGGAGATCAGGGCAAGGCTTTGTGGAAAAAAAAGCACAAGAGATGGATTTTCAAAGTAAAAAAAGAATTTTTGGTAGAAAAGGATGAAGAGGAAGTGTGCTTTAAGCTTAGGAAGGGTGACCTGAGATGATTCATAAAGAAAAGAGAAAGATAAAATTATAGAGCCTCTTATAAATCTGGAATGTATACTGTTCATGAAGGGGCCAAATTGTAGGCCTTCAGTGGCAGGTCAGAAGTTTAGAACAAGGATTTAGCTTTTCTTTTAAGAGCAGGCTTATGGTCCTTTTTTCTTAACATCATCCCTCTTTTCACTCCCAAATTATATTTTAGGATCATAGAGTTTAGGACTGGAAGAGATTTTAGAGGTTGTCAGAGGAACCTTGTAGAACTACAGATAGTTCTTTCTTTACATTAAAGTTCAATTACATTCAATTACAAAATTCATTACATGAATTCAACTTTATGTAAAGAATTCTTAAAGAAATCTGCATTCCCCAAAAACAACTATGGTAGCTTTACTGTATAGTACTGTGCACTCTCTCTCCGCTCCTGCTCTTCAGCTCAGTGCTCCATAGCTCCCCATCTCCTCTTCCACAAAAACCTTTTAAAAAGCCCCTCCAAGTGAAAGCAAAAGAGTGGGCACGCAGAGACAATGCCACCCCTAGGAAAAGGGGGTACTGGGTTGAGACCTCCAGCAGGAGGAGACCTTTGTTCCATCTACCCACACCTGTCATTTTCTCTTCTGTTGGTCTGCAATGCTGTCTTACACACACACACACACACTCTCTCTCTTACCCTTTGTCACCAGTCCTCCCACATGTCCTTGAAGTGTGTGCCAGCCCCCTCCCTCCATGGACTTGGCCCCCTTCCTCTCTTCCTCCATTCTCCGCATCTGTGGGCAAATTCACGTTATATAAAAATCACTTTATGTAGAGATCTGCAGAAGGTCACAAAGGAGAACTGTCTGTACTTGGCACCAGATGGTCTACCTTATACATTGAACTCTTAAGGATGCACAGTGGCAGGACCAGGAAGCCATTTTAATCCCTTGTTCAACTCCTACATTTTATAAATGAGGAAACTGAGGCACAGAAAGGAGACGTGACCTCCTCAAGTGACATGGATGTTAATCAGCAAGATCCTGACTTCAGATCTAGTGCATCTGTTTATTCTCTTTATCCTGAAAACAGTATTTCTGAGTTCTTTACCCATCTCTGTTTTTGGCTGCTTTCCGGGATACATTGGCTGCTTCTTCCCTTGCAATTTGTACATCAGTTAAGCCAGATAGACTCTGGTTTGTGATCTTGCTGGTATGTGTGATGCAACTAACAAAGCCGTGTTACTTTATTCTAAACATTGTATGCTGAATTTATTTATCAGTTGGTGATTGGATGAGTGTTATCTGGTGATGGTTCAAGAAGAGCTTAGGGAAAGTTCTGGTTTCTCAGCATGCTTTTCTAAGCTGACCGTTACTCTCCTTCCCATACTCTTTAACTCAACCAGCTTGCCCTCTATGCTATGAGATATTCTATCTTGGCCCCCCTCACCTCCAAGCCCTTTTCTTTTATACAAACTGTCCCCCTTGCCTAGAATATTCTCCCTTCTCCTCCCTCTCCCATCTCTTGGATTTTTTTGATTCCATTCAAGGCCCAGCCCAAATTCCATCTCCTTCAAAAGACCTTTCCTGCTTCCCCTAGTCCAGAGGTTCTTATTTTTTTGTGTGTCATGTACCCCTTTGACAGTGTGAGGAAGTGTAAAGAGTCCTTTCTCAAGAGCAGTTTTTCTGAATGCATAAAATAAAATACATAGTATTATAAAGGAAACCAAGAATTAAAATACAATAATCAAAATACTACAAAATAAATTCAAGGATCTCAAGAATCCCACACTCTCATCATCATTTATTTTGTATGGTCTTCTCTGTGGGTATGATGAGTAAGAAACTCACTTTTGTATTTGTATCTCCAGGATTTAACTTAGTTTCCATAATATAGTGGGTGCTTAATAAATTCTTGATGCTTGTCATTTGAATGCATAACCCATAGATTTTTAAACTACTAGGACCATATTTGCTAGAAGGCAGCCAAGGGCATAGTAGAAAGAACTGAAGCCTAGAAGTCAGGAGTTCTAGCTTCTACTTTTGTCTTAGCCTCTGATTTGCTGTGTAACACTGTATAGGCCATTTCTTTCTCTTGATTTTTGTTTCTCTTTCCAGCACCAAAACCTTGACTTTCATGTACATTCAATGGTCTGCACCATGCTTGGCATAAAACAAAGGTCTAACAAGCTCGTTTGCTTGCTTGATAAAAATCCTGTGGTGCTGTGCCCCTGGATTTTTTATTCCTAATTGTGATACTTTTAGCTGTATGACCTTGGACATTTCATTTACCTTTTATGAGCCACTGTGCCAAAAGAGAAGTGATGGTATTTTTTTATCACCTTATTTAAAGGGGCATAGAATAAGTATTTGAAGGAACCTTACAAAGATGGCCTAGTCAGTGCTTCCTCAGCACAGGGCAGCAAAGGTTTACTAAACACAAACATATTAGAAGACTATGTTAGGAACAGCCTCTGCTTTGAAAAAGTTTACATTGAACTGTTGTGAAAAAAGTATTTTATAGGAAAAGCAGTTTGGCAGGAATTAGATCATGTGGAGTATCATATGTTATTTCATGTTATATGTAATACTATCTTTATATAATGATATATAAATGATATATAATGATATATAATGATATAAATATATAAAAATATGGTCAATTACCATATTATTAAGCCATATGCCACAATAAACTTAAACTGCATATGTGACGGGGATATAAATGGTTACACCATAACACAGTTAAAAAAGAAAAAAACATGCTTAGGACCCTTAGGGAATAGAGGAGCTTGTAAGAGAAAATAGAAAAAATTGACTTTAGTCAACAAACACTTGTAAGCTTTCACAATGTATTGTGCTGAGCACTAGTGATACAACTCATAGTTCCTGCCCTTTACAAAAAATTAAAAGTTTTTGCATGAATAAAATAAATGAAGATAAAATTAGAAGAGAAATGGGAAAATATTGGCATTAAATATCAATGAAAATCTGATATCCAAAATACATAGGGAATTGAGATAAATAATATACCAAGAGACTCTTCTCAGTGAGTACGCGCTCAGATGGATGTGAACATAACTCATCATATGGGAGGAAAGAAAAGGGAATAAGCATTTATTTGCATCATACCTACTATGTGCCAGGCACTGTGCTAAGTTTTTTTTAATAAACATTACAGTCAGTTTGAGCCTGACAGCATTCACATGAGTTAGGTACTATTTTTATCCCCATTTTAAAGATGAGGAAACTGAGGTAAACAGAGGTTAAGTGATTTTCCCAGGGTTACATTGTAAGTGTCTCAAGCTAGATTTGAATTCTAATCTTCCTGAACTCAGGCTCAGCACTCTGTCTACTGTACCATATAGCTGCCCAAAAAAATTGCAATGTAGAAGTGCCAAAATGCTCAAAACACCAAAAGTAAAAGAAATGCCCATTAAAAATGACTTTAGATCTCATCTCTCTCAACATACAAATTGGCAAATGTGAAAAAAAAAAAGGAATCGTCGATGTTAAGGGGTGCTGTGGGAAGACAGTACATTGATAACACCATTGGGAGAACTGTGAATTGGTTCCAGCATTTTGGTTTTCAATTTGAAATTATACAAAATCAGATTATATTAGATAAAGTATTTATTAAGCCTTATTGTGTGCCAGGCATTGTGCTAAGTGTTGGGAATACAGATATGAGTAAAATGAAAGATAGTCCCTTCCCTGAAGGAGCTTACATTCTGTAGGGAGAAGACAGCACACAAAAGGGAACTGAAAGAAAGAGGGGGGAGGTAAAAATCTATGGAAGAGCCCACAGGGGTGTGAGCATCCCCACTGTCAGGAGTCAGCTGGAATGGAGATGAGATTTGTGGAAATCAGGATGGGAGCCAGGTTAAAAGTGAGTATGAATGGCTTGGGCACTTTTTCAAATGCCTCATGAGGCGAGAACTCACCAGTCAGGGAAGGGAGGCATAAAGATGTGGATGTTTCCTAAGCTCCATTCTCTCTCACCACACATAGCCAATCGGTTTCCAAATTTTGTCATTTCTACAGCCATGAAATTCTCACATCAGGGCCCTTTCTCTTTACTCACAATTATCACCTTCATTTAGACCTTTATCACCTCTCAGCCAGATTATTGCAACTGCCTCCTAATTGGCCTCCCTACCTTAAATTGCTCACCACTCCAGTCCATCTGACATACTGTGTTGCCAAAGTAATTTTCCTCAAATGCAGATCTTAATATATCACTCGCCTATTGTATCAGCTCCAGTGGCTCCCTGTTACTTATAGGATCAGATATAAACCTCCTCTGCTTATCTTTTAAAGCTCTTCACAACCTGGCCTCAACCTATCTTTCTAGCCTTATTGTATGTGGTCTCTCCCTTGCATTCTGAGATCCAGCTCAACTAGCCTTTTTTTTTCTATTATTCTCACACAACATTGTATGTCCTATCTCCATTCCTTTGTACTGGCCATCCCCCATCCCTGAAATTCAATTCCTCTTAATCTCCCCCTCACAGAATCCCTCTCTTGCTTCAAAATGGAATTCAAGTGCCACCTTCTCCATGAACTCTTTTCTGATGCTACTCAACTGCTGGTGCCTTCCCTCTCAAACTACCATATATCTTTAACTTTATGATCTGAGTATTTATTCTTTATATTAACTTCTTAAAAGTAGTGATTATTTCACTAAAAATAGTGATTAATTCTTTCTGTTTGTATCCTCAGCACTTAGCACAGTGCCTGACATCATAGTGGGTATTTAACTAAGTGCTTGCTGATTTATTAGGTCCATCAAACAAGGACATCTATTGTCTGCTACTGTACAGACTTGTGTGCATTTCTCTTTGAACTAGTTTTAGAATCCGTTTCTTCATTTAAAGCTCAGCTCATGCATCAGCTCATTCAGAAAGCCTTTCCTGCTTCTGTACCACCCCCATTCCCACCACCCAGTACTTCCTCTTCCAAAATAATTAACCTTGAATTTATTTTATATTCATTTATATGAAATATAAATCTGGTTATAGTAGTACTTGTTTCTCCCACAAAATGTAAGCTCCTTGAGGTTGGAAATTGTGGTGGCCGTTTTGTCTTTGTATCCCCCGTGTTTGCATAAAATAAGCTCTCGATAAATGTTTATGTGGCTAGCATATTTGCTGTGGTGTTACAGTCATTCTGCTAAACTAATATGATGCTATGGGGAAAGAAATGTAGTGGACTTCAAAGGAATCTTAGGCTATAGAACTCCAGGAAACAGAACACAGGATGTTGGAACTGGATGAGGCCTTAGAGAGCATCTCGTCCTGCCTCCTCATACAGATGAAAAACTGAGGCTCAGTAAAAGGAAATGAATTGCTCAAGGTCACAGCACTAACAAGTGTCAAAATCAGGACTTGAACTCCAGGCTTGGGTCCATTCTATAGACTGAATAAACTTGACCTGCCTGGTGCTGGTACCTCTTACTACCTCCAATGGAAACGCATCTGGGTTTCATGCCTAGGAGCTGAAAGTGTCAACTTGCTTGCTGATACAATAATTTAATCAGTGTGAATAATGCTAATGAATAGGCTAAGACTGGAGGCCCAGCTAGTTGGTGGTATTTGTATTACTGGGACCTTTAGGAGAAAATTCCTAACTATACCAGAAGGGATTTTATTTTAGGTCAGTGGTAAGGAGAGGGAATCAGGAAAGAGCCTTTGTTGTCAAACCCACAGGTGACTTTTAACGTTTTTTAAAGACAGAGTGTTTCATGAATATATGTATCATTCTTGGACAGGGGCCATGCTAATCTTCTCTGTGTTGTTCCAGTTTCAGTACATGTGCTGCTGAAACATAGATGACTTTTTAAAGAAATTGTTCCTGCTGTGTTATTTTTACATCATCTTTATTTCCAAGATATCCTTTATTCAGTAAGCCATGGAAACAAAAAATAGAAAGGAAAAGGCTGCGGAGGGGAGCAGTTCAGTATAGCTAACCAACATAGCAACCAATTTTAACAGTATATACAGTGTTCTCTGCATCTGTAGTTCCACATTTTTGCAAAGAATGAAGGGAAATGTATTTTCTCATCTTTTACTGTGGACAAGATTGGTCGTTATAATTAGAAAGGTTTTTTTTTTTTGAACTCAATTTGATGTTATTGTATATATTGGGTTCTTTGGTTCTACTTACTTTGTATCAATTCATATAAAACTTTCTGGAATGAATGACTTCTGAGCAATCCCCTGTCTCTCAACCAGTCCCCACTGTTCTTACTACCACTCTCATATATAGATAATGGTCATGTATTAAAGAATGCTAAGGGCAGGCAGCTTGGTGGCACAGTGGATAGAGTGCCAGGCCTGGAGTTAGGAAGACTCACCTTCCTGAATTCAAATTCGGCCTCAGATACATATTAGATGTGTGACCCTGGGGATGTCACTTAACCCTGTTTGCTTCTATTTCCTCGTCTGTAAAATGAGAAAGAAATGGCAACCCTCTCTAGTATCTTTACCAAGAAAACCCCAAATGGGGTCATGAAGAGTCAGATAGGACTGAATAACAACAAAATAAAGCAATATTAGAACTAGGAGGGACTTTGGAGATCAGGAAGTCCAAAACCTCCCTTTTTAGAGATGAGGAAATTGAGGACCCCATAGAGATAAACCCCACGGAGGTAAAGTAATTTATAAGATTATACACTTACCCACAGTGGCCCAGGCTTTCCAAACTTGTCATCTAGGGCTGTTTTTACTGTATCAGACTTGTTCTTCCTCTTCATGTGTTTTTCCTTTAATAGAGTTATCTATTGAGGAAGATAGGGAAATCTTGAGAGTATAAGTTGTCATTTTGAGTACGTTGCTATAGTTCCTAAGATGGTATGACTTGGTGCTGACTCACCTATCAGTGTTGCTAAATATTTTATTTAACTGTCCAAAGGACTGAAGTGATCTATATGTAAGGTTAGAGAAAGCATCCACTTACAAATCAGGTCAGTAGTAAATACTACTACAATTCTCCTGTGCTGCTCTCAAATTATTACTGGATTAAAAGACAGTTGGAGTTACTCATGTTCATCTATCTACACATAATTTCTAAAATTCCTTTCAGCACTTACATTCTATATTTTATGACCCAATAGCCCTTTCAGCTCTAATATTCAGTGTTCCAAGGTCCCTTCTAGTTTGGCCATTCTGCATTTTCTCTTTAGCATTTTTATTTCAAAGGAGAAGGAAAGTAACAAGAATTCGTCCCCCAAACCATTTTAACTCTCTTCTTCCCACAGCTTGCTAACTGGTTATGTTCTTTGTTTGCTTTTCATTATGGCTTCTCTGGAGTAGAATTCAGGACATGATATATTGAGTCTGACTGACTCTCTCATCTTCTACAGTTTTTGATTTGCAATGCCAATTTTTGCCTGGAAAATTTATATTAGTCAAGAGTGTCGGTAGGCGGGAATCATCCTTAAACCACAACAAACTCTCCTTCTATATCTATCCCCTGATCCAAATAATAATTATTTTTCTTTATACAGCACTTCTCAAGTTATGTGGGATTTTCATTCATCTCATTTGGTTATCATAGCAGTCCTAGGAGGTAGGTATATTATTATGTTCATTTTACTGGTAAAGAAACTGAGGGATATTGGTGTTGCCTTTGCTCACACAAGTCAGACACAGATTTCAGCCCAGGCCTTCTAATTCTCTTCTGTCCTGTGCTGTTTCTATCCTACCACCCTGCCTACAAATTCCAGTTCACAGGCTCATAGAATTTTAGAGCAGGAAGGGACCTGCCCCTCATTTTATCTCTTTTTCTCTTCAAACTTATCTAGAGTTGAAAAACAAAATAAAGCTTTTCACTGGGATATGCCTGTCCTCACACCGTGGTCCTCCCACAAGGCCTGACTATCACCTTGGGCTATTCTCAGAATTGCTGAGAACAGTAGTTGTATGCCCGTGGTAGGGAAACCAAGCTAACTGGACCTTACTGGAAGTGTTGTTGTGATGTCTGGTGACTTACTGACATGGGTTAGGTCAGTAGCATTGCCCCCAAAGTGACAGCTGTGATTGATGAAGCAAAAGCACCTGCTGAGCTGGGGGCAGGGCTTCTTATCTAGGAATAGATTCTTCTTTTTAACAGAAAAGTTTTATGGGGAATGATTTGACCACTCTGGTTGGTGGTAGAAGGCAGGACATGTGCATAGGCAATGGTGGCCAGGCTAGTGGCACGACAGAGAGTATAACCTCTCATCTTTAGGCTCATGGAGCATTTGAAGAGACCTTAAAGCAGAATATGAGACCAGAAAAGGGCCCGAGAGATCCATTTTCTTGCAGGTAAGGAAGCATGTCAGAAATGGGAAGTGACTTGCCCCAAGCTACAGCTAGGACTAGAATTTAGTCTATTGTTCTTTCTACTGTATTATTCTGCCTTTCCCTGCTTACCTCCCAAGTCAATAAGTGTGCATCCCTGTCCCCCCAAAAAAGTTAGGAAAGACTGCTTTATGATATTCTCTACTTGGTGGTATGACATCATTTTATAATAAAAAGTACCCTGGTCTTGGAGTCAAATAATCTGGCTTTGATTCTCAGCTCTGCCACTTTACTAGCCATGTGACTTTAATAAAGTCATTTCCTGTCTTTGGGCCTCAGATTATAGTTTCCTAAAAATGATAGTTATACTTGCACTGCCTGTCTTTTATGTATAGGGCAGTTGTGGTGATTCAAAAGTCAAAGCACTGATATAGAAATATAAGTTATTGTTATAATTATTAGTGTCCAAACATCAATAATCCTAATCTTAAAATCTCTTAAAATCCGAATTTAGCACCCAAGGGAATATGACTTCCAGGATTTATCTTTAGACTTCCTTTTCTGGCCTCATTATATCTTTCTGTGACCCTGTCACTTACTTGAGTCTTCCATGTTCTCAAGGTCCTCTCTCCTTCACTTTCTTGGTTTTTATTAAAGGTTTTATTGATGCCTTTTGCTTTTACATCACCAGCATTTTGGGGTAGAGTTCTTTACTTACCTACCCCTTCGTTAAAACCCTCCTCATAACAAAGAAAAATAGTTGAACAAACACCAGCACAGTGGCTTTGTCTAATAGTGTATGCCGTATTCCACATTCTACTCTACCAAGAAGAGGAAGTATTTCATTTCTAATAATTAATAAATTACCAGGTCCTCTTAATTTCCATTATACCACATCTCTGGCCCCTGATCTTTTCTCTTTACTCTTGTCACCTCCACATTACCTTCATAGAGCTTGAAATTCAAGGTGATCTATAGGCTGATGGCTTCTTAACTTGGTGGTACTTTCACTCTAATCGCTTCTATGTACTGTATCTTAGCTAAACTTTACCCAAATACCTCTTTGCAATTCTCTGTCTGTATGCCTTTGCTAACCTGTTTCCCACCCCCTTGGCAGGCCTTCTCCACTTCCCCTCTTCACTTGTTGATTTGTAACCCCTCCTGTAAAACCCAAGTCAAATGCCACCTCCTTCATGAAGCCATCCCTTCAAAAACTTCCCCTTCAGGTCTCATGACACTTTGTCCTTTTTTGATACCCTTATGTATTATTGTCTCTTATAGTTATTTATGTACTTCCAATCCCTTGACTAGATTGGAAGTTTCAGGAAGGTAGGTAAGTAGGAACTATCTCATCTAAACTTTTTGTATTTTCCTCAACACTAAACACAGGCCTCTGCATGAAATAGGTGCTTTAAAATGGGTGCCACACTTTAATGCCTCAGTGGGAGTATTTGAGATCTCGGGACCTTCACTAGGATCATAGAATCTCAGAACTTGTAGAAACCTCCAGGGTAATCTAGTCCAGCCTGTACCATCTCTTCACCATCCCTTAAAAAGGGCTCACCAACTTGATGCTTGAAGACTTCTAAGGATGAAAATTCTTATGAAGGTTTTCTTTGGACCAAGCCAAAATCTTTCTTTCTACAGTTTCCATATGGTAGGTCTACTTGTGTCCTCTGGGTGAGGCAGAATAAGTTAAATTCTTGAAGAAAGTGATCATGTGTTCACTTCCTACACCAGGCCTTGCTTACCCAAGCTATAAATCCCCAGCTTCTTTATCCTTTCCTAATATCCTTTTTCTGTACTGCTTTTCCTTCTTTGGGCATCCTCCAATTTCAATGACATTCCTAAATTATGAACGTAATACTCATGTACAGAGGATAGTGGCTTCTACATTCTGTGTTTCTATTAATGAAACCTAAAATCATATCAGTGTTTAACTTTTGGGGGCTGCCATTTCACAGTGCTAATAATGTTGCAGTCTGCTAGAATTCCTGGCCCCTTTTTATAGGAATTGCTTTCTAGTAGCATCTTCCTCATTTTTGCCACCTTTAAAATAATTTATGCAGCTTGCTTATTCTGTCTTTTGTCCTCTCTACATAGTATATTGTACCTGATTTGAACTTTTAACCCAGATTATAAATCCCTAGGTTGCTTTGTAGAAATGATTTTTGTCTTATTCAAGGTCTATATTTATTTTTAGTTATGTCCTGATGACATAGAACTAAGCCATAGAGAGGGATTAGGAAGCCCTGATTTGATCAGGCAAGGCATCAAGAAGAGAACAGACAGACAAGCTTGTTGATTCACACTAGGACATGAAATGAATGACCTTTTGCTCCTCAGGTCTGTGAAACAGTGATATATTGGGGGTTTGACTAGGAGGAAGAGTATTAATTCATGTAAAACCCTACAGAAATGTAAGATACCATCACCCAATCTTCATAGCCATCTTGTCAGGGTAGCAGGACATAGGCATTGTTGTCAGTTAGACCAGTGAAGCTACTGAGGCCCACAGAAGTGAAGTTGCTTGTCCAAGTTCATGCTGATCATAAATGTCCCAGCCAGGAATCAAGTCCTCTGAAAGCTAAATACAGTGTTTTTTCCAATGTGCTATATATCTGCCTTAGAAGAAATGGCCTGCTATTTTATTTACCAATGCTTCTATTGAACTTCAAAGTTTATAGATCTCTTTCCTGAAAACAACACTTTGAGAAAATAGTACAAGTATGATTTTTTTTCTTTTACTGTACAACTGAGAAAACTGAAGCCCAGAAGGGTTTAGCCATTCCCAGATTTTTTTACTCCAATTTTGTACTCTTTTCACTATACCATTCTGCCTCACATTCCTGGTGACAGACTTCTTCTGTTCTTTAGCTGGTATCTAGAGGGCTAAACTTGAATGAGATAGGCCTCCACTAGGCCGAGGGGCAAGTAGGCACAAATATAAGGGCTATTCACATGACTTTAGTCTCTCCTTGACAGCCCTTGAGGGATTTGAGCAGTATCTTTGCTTAAAAAATAAAGTAGCTTCTTTGCAGTCATAGCCAAGGTATGCCAGATAGGGGGAAAATTGTAAACTCATTATTTTTTCTTGTCTCTGT
The DNA here is from genome assembly GCA_028627135.1 of Pseudochirops cupreus. NCBI lineage: Eukaryota > Metazoa > Chordata > Mammalia > Diprotodontia > Pseudocheiridae > Pseudochirops > Pseudochirops cupreus. Next base: position 255,575,323 of record CM053581.1, read on the forward strand.
GTAGATAAACAGGCTAAGCCTCTAGCTCCTCAGCATGGAGGGAGGGTCTGCTGCTATCAGGATTGCCACTGGGCTGGTTTGCAACTAGCCTAGCCGGTTTGCAGACTTTTTTAAAGTCCAAACCATCAATTAAAAATGAGATCTTTGTTCTTGGGTGGGATTTGTTGAATTTGGAATTGGGGCTGGGCCAACCAGAGGAGGCACCCAAGGAATGACCTCAAGTTAGACCTTTTCCCCTCTTTAAGATATACTTTAGCTAAAGGTTTTTCTTCCCCCTCTGCCCTCCCCTCCAAAAAAAAACCCTTTCTAGTCTTTCAGTGTTATCTCCTCACAATTATCCTTTGCTATCTCAACTCTAAGGCCTGCTTTAAATACTCCTTAGATCTTATAATGTAAGAGCTAGAAGGGACTTTATTTAGAACATAGAATATTGGGATATAGAATATTAAGACTGGTCAATATCTTAGCATGTACAGTATGGAATGTTAGAATTGGGAGGGATCTTAGAACATAGGATGTTAGAACTGGAAGGAACTCCAAAATCAATTTTTAGAGATAGGTGGGACCTACTGTTTGATATAGAATAAAATATTAGTGTAGGAAGTTACCCTGTGGCACAGAATTAATTCTAAAAAGGAGACCTCAACTTAATAATACTAAGTCATTTTATTCCCAGGTCCTCCACTAAAATGTTTTAGTTACTGTCAGAGGAGAACTGTAAAATCTGTCTTCCAGAAGTCAGGAAATAAGAATCAGAAAATATGAAAATAAAGTAGAAAATGACTTCATTAACCAGTCACTTTTCTTAGCTGTTGTTTTGGCTGCTTTCCGATTCTTCACCCACCCACCCATCCATTGACCTCCTCTGGAGAGTCTACTTTACAACAAAGTAGTCTGTTGTAAAAACCAGCATCTGTGGAGCCTTTAAAGCTTCTTCCCCCACAAGAGGTGATTTGATGGCATCACCTATAAAAGGATTCATTTCTAGAATTACTTACCCTGTAGAATAAGATGAAAGATTAACTAAGATCTCAACCTGATTAATTAAAAGAGAGGTCATATGATTTTGAGTTGGGAAGAAACCTGAGACATCTAATCCAAGACATTCGTAGTTTTAAAATAATTTTTTGTTGATGTCTTTTGTTTTTTACATCATCATTATTTCCCCCAAAACATAACAAATAGTATTTTTTTAAAGAGAAAAGAGAAAAAAGAAAAAGAAGAGGAGGGAAGAATAAGTACAACCAATTCATACATTGAACAAGTCTGAAAATGTGTAACATCTGAGGATCTTCCCTCCTCCACAGGGTAGTTTGTGGAACTATCATCTCCTGTCTCTTCTTTCAAGTCGTGCTTGAGCTTTATAGTCTTGCAACATTCACTGTTAATTTTTGTGACCACATTGTTGGAATTGTGTATTTTTTTCATGGTTCTGCTTACTCCACTCTACATCAATTTGTATATTTCTCCACATGATTCTCTGTTCATCATATTCCTCATTTTTTACAGCACCAGTACATTCATTTTCCATATACAAAAAATTGAGGCCCTGAGAGGTTAAATGACTTTCCCAGTGACATACAGGTAGTAGTTTGATAGTTTGTACAACCCCCTGCCTGATTGAAAATCTTTTTTGCAATATCTCTAGCAAACATCCAACTTATACTTGAATGCCTCTGGTATATTTTTTGGAAAGCTTATGAGAAAGTGAGAATAAATCTATTTAACCAGCCACCTAATTTAACATCCTACTAGATTGTAAACTCCTTGAATGCAGAGATTGGATTCTAAGAAAATATGAGGCCTTGCTAACAAGGTAGATGTTCAATAGACATTTGTTAAATTTGACAAGCCAAGTCCTTACTTAAGCTCTCTGAGCACCAAAGTGTTTCTGTAAAATGCACATCTGTTTACATTTTTCTTTTTTTAAAGGAGACATTAATTTACACTGTAATTATATAATTATATTATATTATAATATCTTATAGTCTTAAAAAACTAAAAAAGATTTCAAATTGGTAATTTTGTTTCCTTTCTGCAGTTATTATACTTCATTTGCAAGAATTGCCTTCGTATCCAAGACTGTAGTATGGACTTTGGGATTGTAACTCACTTATCCATCTACTTTGTTAACTTAAGCTTCTCCCCTTATTGTAGAGAATGTTCCCTGTCAAGGGCCTGAAAGACAAACAGAGAGCTTGTTGGGGTTTTTTTTTCTGGATTAGAACTAGAAATTCAGAATATTTTCTACATTTTATTTTGCTTTTCTTAAAAGTAATAATGGTTCTATGAACTTATAGATCTCATCATCTCTAATCTGTGCTTCAAAGTTCATGGGATCTAGAACTGAAATAGATCTCAGAAGTTATCTAGTCCAATTCCTTCATTTTACGCATGAAGAAATTAAGACCAAGGGAGATTAAATGACTTGCCCAAAATCACACAGGTCATGGCAGAAGGAATGTTTTTTCACATAACTTCAGAAACACAAATGTGGGCTTCTACAAGAGGTCTGATTGGAGATGTTCAAGAAAAGGTTGTAATAATCATGCCAGGAATGTTGCAGAAGGGATTCTGCTGCAGGTGTTACTTGGGGAAGGTGACCTATGAGGTTCTGTGAATTTGAAAACTCATTTAGCCATGAAGATAGACCAAAGTGAACTTAGATTGCATCTTTAGTCTCATCAATATGTTAGCAAAATGTATGTATCATAAAATCCTAGAGTTGAAAGAATATTAAGATGTCATCTAGTTAAATCTCTATATGAAACGGGATTCTGGACTACAAAATCTGTGCAGATATTCATCCAGTCTCTACTTTAGGATTTCCAGTGGTGGAAGAATGGAAAAACCTCCTGAGGCAACCCAGTCCACCTTTGAACAATTAGGAAGTTTTTCATCATATTGAGCTGAAATCTGGCTTTCTGCAACTTGAATCCACTGGTCTTTATTCTGCCTTCTGGGGCCCAGCAAAACCAATCTAATCATCCTTCCTCATCAAATCTGATCAAATACTTGAAAATTGTGATCATATCTATCCCTCGACCTCAAAAATCTTCTCTCCCCAGGCCAAACATCCTGAATTTCCTTAACTGACGCTCCCATGTGGTATGTTCCAAGCCCCTCCCCCATCCTGGTTGGTCTCCTTGGGATGTGCTCTAGGTTTTTAATGTCCCACCTAATCTGTGACATCCAGAACTGAATGTAATATTCTAAATATGGTCTGAGTAGAGCAGAGGACAGTTAGATTTGTCATATTCCCTTTTTGTGGGTATGACTTCTAGAGCAGGCCAAATTCTCACTGGCTTTTTCTAAAGCCAACTTGGTTGTATTTGTTAGAAAAAGATAAATCAGTAGTTTGAGCTTTTCCCTCAAGTCCTTATACCTCTTTGGGCTGAGGAGCCCTGATCTGTGAAATGATCCTTAGTCCTCCTTGATCTTAGACCCTTTGTTCTCCTTGCTAGAGAAGATTTCTAATACTGGCCATAGCAATTGTTTGCCTCTTAATCTCATCAGAACAAAGTGATGAATTACTACCTTTCCCTTAAAAAGGAATGCTTTCTCTAGGGAATGCTGCTGGGGAGGTATCTTGTGTTGAGTTTGTCCTAAGGGACAAACCAAGGATCAGAAAGAAAAATTTCAGAAAGTAAGTGCTTTTGAAAATTAGGAAGCATTTTTTGTGTGTGTCTGTAGCCTTGATGGGCCATTAATAGCTTCCTAAATTAAAAAAAAAAGTCATTCAATGTTAGAGTAAATAGAATGAAAGAACATGCAATATTAGAACTTGAATTAAGAACACCTAGATATTAGACTTAAGAAACTGCCTCATCCAATCCCTTCATTGTGCAGATAAGGAAACTGAGGCAAGCTTCAAAAGTGATTTGCTCTAGGGATAGTAATTGGTTGAGCTTGGGTTAAAAATCTAATGTCCTTACTCTTTCTTTATGTCTTCATCATACTTCTTTTGTTTTTATGTCTCATCAGCAATCCTTTTTCTCTTTGACATCTTGTTCAGATTTGCCTGATTTTTGCAGGATTATATCAAAGCAATTTTGTGTACCCTTGTGACCCCCAGAATATGAAGCTTTTCTCTATAGTGTTTACACATTTAATAATTAGGAAGACAATGGCATGATGGGGTTTTCTAAAAATCTTGTGGATTTAGGGAAATGAAATCAGAATCATTAGTTATAGAAGTTAAGATATAAAGCCTCTGTTCTCTTTATGGTATTGTTTCTAGCTTTGGTTTTGACTTTCCACATCCTGAATCATTTATATCTTATATATGCTTTTCGCCATTAGTTGGTCAGAATAAGACATTGTAAACTAGAGTTAAAGTTACTTACAGGAACATTAGGCAGTGTGATTGATATAGGGGAATGAAGGCTGTTCTCTCACTCTGGCACTAGCTAGCTGCTCTAAGTTCTTTCATTTCTTACCTGTATTTTGGGGATAGTAATACCTGCAACATGCTTGTTTTGAGGAAAGTTTTTCAAAGGACTTTCTATAAATGTGAATTTTTCTTACTAGCTATTTGACCTTGGGCAAATTTTTCCCTCTCTTCTAGCTTCGGTTTCCTCTTTCCTAAATTCTAGCATTGTCTGTTCTCTGGTCCCTGTCACCTCTAATGTTTTTTTTTTTACTTTGCATATTTTAACATTCCATCTTCCCAGTTGCTTGCCACCTCCAACAATATGATTTTAGGATCTGACATGTCTTTGTTTTTATTACAACAACCCCTACCAAAACAACACTAAAAAACCTCCACATTTTCTTTTCCTTGATACAAAAAGTTTACATCCAGGTACTGAGACTACAGCCCCAGACCCTTTCTGAAATGTCTTAAAAGATTTTTTTTAAGTTGTAAACTAACAGGAGGGGGGTAGGGAGGAGAGGAATTCCCCACGTACCGCCTTTTGCATACAGCTTAATCCTGTGCATGCACCGTCTCTGCCATGCCCAGCCAGTGTGGGAGGGTGGTTACTGTAAGAGTGTGCTGAGGTAAGTGCCAGGCATCATTTGTTAGCTGAGGAAAATAAGTCTATCAGTTCCACTTAGATAACCTTTGGTAGTCCATGGCCTCCTTACACGTTGTGACCTCAGGGCTTGAACTTTGTAATCACATGACCAGCTTGTAAACTGACCTGTGAGGATGACTGTTGTAAGGCAAAGCTGGGAGAGAGAAATTGGCACTAAGTATGGTGAGGTCTCTCTTCAGGCTGGAGCTTGTTTTGTGACCTCTCATTCTTCATGGCTGCTCCAGAACTTCTCAGCAAACTCGGAGAAGCATGAAATGGATACATGGGAAGGTAAAGGGAAAAGACTGATTAATAATGCAGTGTTGGCAATGAGAGGTTGAGGGAATTTCTTGGAGGGTTTATAGCAAACAGTAGCCCCATATGAGGGGAGGAGGAAAGGAAAGTCCGCGGGCAACTGCTTTCTGTGTATGGGCGAGAATTCAGCCCCTAATTTGGGGTTTAAATGTGTTAGAGCTGAAAGACAGGAGGAAACAGGGAAAGGTTTTTTTTCTTTCCCTCTCTCTAAAAAAAAGATGTTAACGTATCTTGTATATTTGAGTATAGACAGCCGACACTTGCCGTTAGCTTCTAAATACCGTTTGCTGCTTTTTTTTTTAAAACTTTCTCTGTTTATCCCAGTGCTTAATGTGTTTAGATTTTAAATTCCTTAATCCAAACCACCATCTGGAAAAAGCTTCATTTACTATTGTTAATTATTGATAGTATCAGGGGCTTGTGGGGCCCTTGATAAGGCAGCTTGGGCTCTCTGGGGAGTGATAGTGGGGTCAGATATTTTCTAGCTTTGTGTAGGTGGTAAATTCCTTGATAATCTGAAAAATGAGAGGGTTTGAACATATTTTAACATTATATATGCTAGTTTCTGTTCTAAGTTTGCTTCCAGATCCAAAGCCTGTATATTATTATAGTAGGTAACTCATTTTGTTCTTCTTGTATAAGTTCCTTCTTTTCCTTCTAGGTTTCTGATTCTAAGAAAAACTTTAGCTTGTGCAGTAGTGGGTTTATTTTAGTGGCAAACCCTAACTTGAGAGCAGCTCTAGCCTGGAGACTTTTCTTCCTCTTTCTGAGGGGGTGGGGGTGGGAGAGAAAGTTGGTTTTAAGAATGACTAATAATAAGAACTAATTTGTGTGGTGCTTTGTGCCTTTTCAATAATAACTTTGGTAATATGTAGTGCAGAATTTTTAATCCCCACTTACTAAAGGGGGGCAGAGAATTGCTATCTCCACTTTATAAATGAGAAAAAGGAGGCTCAGAGAGGTTCTTGACCTGCCCAGGATCACAAAAGTTAGTAAAAATTTGGATTTGTATGGTACGTTAAAAAGAATTTTATTCTAAATTCTCACTTTATAGTGTTGTACTGAAATCCTGATTTTTCTTCCCCAAAACTAGAACTCTAGTTAATGCTAGGATATTCTATGTAAAACATCTGCCAGAACATCTGTGAAATTTGTGTGTAGCAGGATTAAACCTTATTTTAGGATTGATTTCAAACCAGTTATACATATATTGTCTAGTGACGGGTATGTATGTCTGACGCTGGAGGGGGTAGGGGGTGGGATGGGGAGGAGTGTTGCTGGGAGCTTTCTTTGTGATAATTTGGCTTCTATAATATATACCTCCTCCCTCCCCCTTACTAATAACATGATGTCAGTTTTGATTGTACATGAATTGCAATGGAGTCCTGGCCTTCCTCTGGAATTTTTTGCAAATTACAAGCCAGTCCTCCCAACTTCCTTCCCATCCTTATTGCTTCCTAGACATCCTAATTCCGAATATTTCAAAATTTGCAAGGAAAAGTATAGAACATAGAATTTGGCCTGATTCTTTGACAGACTGAATTCATTTGCCCCTGGAGTTGGGTTCCTAAGAGCAAATTCTCTGCAATAGTTGAAGCCAAGGGAATGATGTTGGGGATTACAGACTGCCAGATTTAGGGGCCAAACATGTGCTGGATTTGTGCTTTATAAAGTTCTTCTAATTTGTAAACTTCTTGAAGGGATGCAGTGCTTGTTCAGGAATTATCTGTGTTCCCCCGCTGCCAATCACGAGGTGTTGCACATATCTATTAATTCAATTTCATTCAGTTCAAAAAACACTCTGTCTGGTCTTGGTTTCTATATGGTATGTTTCCTTAGAAGTGCAACAGTAACTCACAGTATTCAAGTAAAGTCAACACAATTTTGATAGTGTAATTGCCTTAAAATATATGATCTTGTCCCCAGAGAAGAGATGAATAAAATGCACCTTCCTCCTTTCCTCACCAGAGATGGAAGTGAAAGGAGTACTTAAAGGGTTGGTTTTAACTAAGTAATATAGTATATACACTGACTACTTTGGTCACTTGTCATTGTGTTTTGCTTATTCTTTTTGTTACATAGTGAAGGACTCATCAATGGACAGGGGAAGGGATATCTGGAAAAGACTGATGTAAAAGCAAAAGACATCAATAAAACATTTAAAATATATAGTGCCCTTTAAACAACAAATCCAATTAAAATACATTTCTATCTATTAACAGTTTAAAATGAATTGCTAGGGAAAATAATGTTCAATTCAATTAACTACTCCCTCCTATTCCTATCATTTCTCTTTGTCCGTCATCTTAGTTATTCGTGTAGATATTTTTCCTTTTCTATGATCCGCCAGTGTATATGCTGTTCGTTTGATTGTGTTCTTTGATTCACATCCCTTAATAGTTACAAATTTCTTAATATTCATTGTAGCTGTCCTTTTGAGTAACATTCGTAGTATTCCATTCCACTGATATTCCAGAGTTTATTCAGCCATTTACCAACTGTTGAACATTTGCTTCCAAACTCAGTAATCTCATTATTGTAAAAAAACAAAACAAAATTATGTGATTTTTTTTTCCATTAATATGTTAGAACTGGAAGGGACCCTAGAGCAAAATCTCACCAAATTTAGGTTACACCTGTTTTTTTTAAGTTTAGAAAAACAGTGTTAGATCTGGAAAGGAACGTAGAGCTGAAGTTTTCCTCTCTTCCCCCCCCCCCATACACTTTTTAAAAAATGAGATGATGAAGTTAAGAAAACAATCTGTGAAGTTATTTTTACTTCCGCCTGAATTCTTCACACAGAAAAACAATAGCAGTCAAAGCAATCTGTTTTACTGAGCCGAAAACATTATTCTGGAATTATAGGGGAAAATTTAAACTAATACAACCACAGTAAATAGATTATATTGGACTCAGATGAACAGCTACTGTAAAAAAAAAAGTGGTCAACTCAGAGCTGCTGCAACCCTGATTCTTCCATATTTGAGGCCTTGTCCATTTAAATTAACCTTTGTCACAGCTGGGCGGACAAATGTTTTTGTTTTAGTTCACAGAGGGCTAATTCTATTCAGGCTTTCCAAGGGGCCGCACAATCTGCTCTTTCAGCCTTGTCAGTCGCTAGGCAGGAAGTCTTACTTCTTTAAGCTATCTTTCAGAATGGGGGGTTGGGACTTAGAGAAAGGTGGGGGAAGGGACTTTAAGCATCTCTTAAAGATCAATAACTAGGGGAAGGGGAGTGGGGGGAAGGAGAGAGCCATTGTGTGAACTGAGAGATGGACACAACTCTTCCCAGCAGCTTCTGTGAAAGGCAGAGTATAACCAAAATCCAACCTCTGAAGCACACCCCTTGCCTTCTTCACTCTTGAAGGAACATATCTTTTTAAATAGCTCAAGAATTAGTCTATCCAAAGTTTTAAGCTTGCTTCGAATATCATATTTTTCAACAGTAGTACAAATGATAACTCACAGAATGAAATGGAAGTATGGTATAGTGGAATTCTTTGTCATTGTAAGATCTTGTCCATTTTGTCTTCTCTGGGCCTGTTTCTTTGAGGGCTCTTCTACCTCTAACATTCAATGAGCTAAATTCCCTTCCAGCCCTAACAAGTCTCAAATTCCAGCTTCGGATATGGGTCAGATTGGATGACCTCTGACGTCCTTTTCCCAATGAGTTTATATGATACATCTTCTTCCATGTTAAAGCCCTTTTTTTGCTCTGACTTAGGATCATAGTAAAATTAAAAACTGGAAAGATCATCTAGCCCATTTTCTTCAACTTAGAGATGAAGAAACTGGAGCTCTGAGAGGTGAAGTGATTGATTTGCCTAAGGTCACACAAGGAAGTAAATAGTCAAATCTAAATGCAAACCTGGCTTCTCTGCCTGCAAATACCTCACAATACCATCATTCTTTACCTTCAATGTTCTAACATGCTGTGTTGTTAGATCTTTCCAACTAAAACCTTCTGTATTTTGAGGTATAGGTTTAGTATTGTGTGATTTTATATTACTTTAAGTTTTACAAGACACTTTTCTCAAAACTGCCTTGTAAGTGTGGGGAGTACAATTCCTTCTTATTTTACATTAATTTTAACTATGAATTAGTTTACTTTAAAAAATATATATATAATCCACTATTTAGCCAGAAAGGTAATTTTGGATCTTGGTAACGTGATTGAGAAGAGATTCAAATAAAGTAGTAGTCCTTTTAAGGAACACATATTTCTGTTGCTCCTTATTGGTAGGCAGGCATCATCAAGAGCATTGAAAAGACCCAGATTCAGTTAAGAGTTTCAATAACACATGTGTGAAATCCCTCCCCTTAAACAGCTGGTATTGGCCCTTGAAACTCCAGCCTGGCTCGACAAATGCTCAATGTGTGTTATTTTGAGATTAGCCTAGATCAGAGTGATAACCAAGGAATCAGGCAGAAGGAAGAGCCACTTTTAAATCCATTTTTTTAAAGCAATGTTTAGTAATGTCACTTTGGTAAGTCTATGGAAAATGGATAGTTGGGTGGGGGAATGTAGGATATAGTCAAAATGATTAGGAAAAAACCACTGTTGCTAGTTTAATTTTTTATGCAAGGAAGCCACAGCCCTATGGAATTGAGCATTGTACCATTCATTCATCCCATCCCCACTTACGTCTTTGCTTTTCCTAGTTGTAGTTCTTTTGAAAAAGACCCTAACACTTGGAAGAATAGCTCACATTTTTATAGCTGTTTGTGAGGGATAACAACCCTGTGAAGGAGGTAACTGGAAGTTGAATTCTCATTTGACAGATGAGGAGACCTGGGTTTAGACTAGAGTTGAAATAACTCACTCATTGTCAAAGGATGAATATGTAGTAAGATTTTTTTTTTTTTTTAGCAGATGAGGACATAAACAGAGGACAGTACTTGTATGAGCTGGGACTAGAATGCCAATATCTTGACTAAGCCTCATGAGAGCTCTTTGCATTAGACCCCACTACAGTTGTCCTACTGTACCCCTTTTCCTAGAGGTGCCTGGAGATAATTGCTGCAAGTGTCTTTTGTGATGCAAATACTTTATGGCCTATAGAGAAAGTTCACTCCTAGGGAGGAATGAATTCACTGCCTTCTTCCTCCCAGTGTGAGCCCTAAGGTGTCAGCTGATGGTAACAGCTGAGGAAGATGGATTCTAAAATAGCATGGAGGGCTTCTCCCAGAATGCCTAGCTTTCATCCCCAAGAAGCAACTCAACCAACCAGATTCCTCAGATACATTCTTCCAGGACATACACAGTTCCTCATAAGGACTGTTTCTTTTAAACTGAAAATATTTTCCACACTTTCACCAGTGTCAGGCAGGTAGTGCTAAGGTGATCTGGAACCTCACAGGCGAAGTGACTTGTTTATTCTTGGTGGTGATTTTTAGTGCATACCAATTCAGTTTGATTCTTAAACATTTATTAAGTGTCTGTTCAAGTTGTCCTGTGATGGTCAGTGGGGATTCAAAAAGAAAAAACACCATGGTCTCTGCCCACAAGGAACTTATATGGGGAGAAGCTATGTGTATGTATTTTATTTTCTTTTAAGAGTGTAAACTGGTTCCTATATACTGTACCTAAATGTGCATCATAGGATTATAGATGTGGAGCTTGAAGGCACCTCAGAGACCATCTAGTTCAACTCCATTTTACGAAAGAGGAAATTGAGTCCTACTGAGGTTGTGACTTAGCCAAGGTCATGTAGATAATAAGTGTGAGATTTGAACCCAAGTCCTCTGACTCCAGCATTAGAGCTCTTCTCACTGTATCCTCTTCAAAGAGATGGCTTGTTAGGGTTTCAGGTTGTTTTAGAAATAGTGACACATTTAGGGAATTTATTGAAAATTATTAAATTACATTTCTTTAGCCCTAAAGTGACTTTACAAAGTCATGTAGAACTCAGATGTGTTAGACTCTTAGAGCCTTCTTTTTGGTCCCTAGTATCCAGATCTTATATACTTTAAGTGTTCACTTTAAGGTTTTTAAACATAGAAAGGACCTTTTGAGGTAAAAACACAAACATCTGGATTGTTTTAAGGCTTGTGGGATTCAGTCTTCCCTTTTTGGAGTGGGGGGTAGGGTAGAGGTAGAGAATAGTGTATGAGAAGGAAGCTTCATTATAATCAAAACCAGGGCCTTCTGTTGGGATTGCATTAGTACTTTAAGCCTTTTGCTGAATAGCAGCTAGATTTCCTTTAGGATTTGGTCTGAGAGATTCTAATATTACTGACCAAACCTTTTAGAATCTCTTTTACATTGTATTAAAATAGGTTTGAAACCTTTGCAAACTTTTGAAACTGTTCACCCTTTAAATGTGCCCAAGAGATGGAGGGGGAAGAGTGCAGGAGGAGCCTGAAAAATCTTGAGGGTTCAAGATGAGGTTGGGACTTTTTTGCAAGGGGCAGTTTAGCATTTTCACACTGGGGCCAGCCCCAGGCTGGTGTTTGAAGCTGCAACTGTGTTTGATTTAGCGCCCCACTTACAATGGGCTGGGAGAACAAAGCTGAGGCCCAGAGGCACGAGTATGGAAACCGGGCAGTTATCCTTATATCTAAACCATTTCTTTCTCCTATTTGTGGGGTTATTTATTTATTTTAAAATGAGGGAGTCATTTACAAGTGTTTCCTTTAAGTATGCCCTAAAATTCTACTGAAGTACTTTGAAAAGTCACGTAGATATTTATTGCAATGTAGAATCATTTATTTATAACACTTAAGAGCTGAGAAAGATATTAGAAGATAATGTCAGATAGCAGACTGTTAGAGCTTGAAGGGGCATGAAGAGACAGAACTGCAATACAGATGGGGCAATAACTTTGCTTCAGGTGCTACTTAATTTAGAAGGATTATGTTGCCCTTCCCTCCTTCCCCCCCCCCCCCAACACCTTATACCATAACCCTAAGTCTTCCACAACTCATATCATCACTCTCTTACCAGAATTTGGAGCTAGGTATCCTTTTATGTGGCTCTGATACTCTGAGTGCCTCCCATTCAACTTGAAGTCTGGAGGTGGGGGGGAGTGGGAACAGCCTGAAATGTCTTACGTACCAGGTAGGGGCTAGAGAGGTGAGTGTAGATCAGGAGGACAGGTCTTGATCCTAACCTCACCTCCAACCCTATCCCTAACACAGAACCTTCCCCCCGTGGTGTAGATGGAAATTTTTGGTTTGGGTAAGGGCCAGGCGAGTGGTCTGAGAAGGCTGTTGGATCTCCCCTGCTTCGAACATCACCTCTTACTTATAACCAGGATCCCCAATTTTGTCCTCCCCACTCCTCTACCTTCTTCCAACCTTTACTGCTTGCTAGCTCCACATGCAAAAATTCCTAGTTATGTCTCTGCTTAATTTCATGCCCTCGTGTTAAAGGTGAGTGAACTGGAGTCCAGAGAAGTGTAAGTGACCTCCATAAGAGAGTGGCAGAACTGGGACAGCTGTGACCCACCTCTTCCCCGTCTAGTGCTCTTAATTTGTTCTTCAAAGTATATTTGGTTTGTTAAATATAAAATAGTCTTTGCATTTAGTAAAAAGCATAAATTTACCAATTCAATTTACTTCTGTGTATTTTGAAATTTTATATCTAAATGAAACTGCAGTTTGATGAAATTGAAAAAAATCTACAGTTTAAGGTCATGCCCCAAGTAAGAAAAATGCTTTTTGTACTCAAATTTCAAAGCTGATGGAATGTTGATGACATACTGAGATATAACAGAGAGCTCAGGTTGATCTAGAAGTTGTTGCTAACTCTTTCTGATACACTATAAACCAAGGAATTTGCAGTGATTGGGGAAGAAATATGAAAGGACAGGAGTCAACAAGCTGTGGAACTTTTCTGGTTTGTCCTTGAGACCAATCAGAATTTCTAGAGAATTTTTTCAATTGTGTAAACACTGGCCTAACCTTTCTGCAGGTTCCAAATGACCATTTTAAAGGTCAATTAGGCATCAGAGTTAAGGGCTCAATTTCAACATTTAATCTGGCCTCTATTGCCCAATCTTCTTCAAGGTTTCTTCCCAAAGAAGATATGGCTATGAAGAGGATATGGAGCTTTAGAGTTGGAGAACCTTAGAACATAGAGCATTAGAGATAAAAGTGACCTTAAGAGAAACAGATCATAGAATGTTCAAGATGCAAGGGAAAGGGACCTTAACTATTAACCATCTAGTGCTATCCATCATGTTAGCAGATGAGAAAACTGGGGGCCAAAGAGGAGGAGATAATGCCCATTTTGTCATTTGTGCCCACAGCTTAGGATACTGAGGTTAAAATGTGGGAATGCAAAGGTGACATACTTGGACAGAATATTCAGAAGAAAGGGTTACCTTTTAAGAAACTTACTACAGAGTTTCTGTTGGAGAAATTCTTGATTTTTGCTACCAAGCTGACTCCTTAAAATTTTATCTCAAGTGATGGCCAGAGGAGTGGTAAAATGAATAGTGGATTATCTCGTGGAAATGCTTTGCAATTGAGAAAATAGGAACCCCTACAGCCAGATCCTCTAAGAATGCTAACTCCTGGTTCTCAGGATGTGCCTTCATAGATGGCTTTATAGAGCCTTGATTGCCTCCTTATTACTGGTGCTGCCTAGTGACATGCTCCACCCAGAAAGATCTGAAGAGTGTTATTAGGCCTTTTAACCCTGGGATCTCAGATTTTGCTAAAGGATTTATGGTGGTGTTGATTGGGGGAACTCTAGGAGGATGGGGGGGGGTGTTGCAGAAAAGGAGGTGAGCGAAATTCCATGAGGAGAAGTTATGTTAATCCTCCTTAAATCTGAATCAGATAAAAGGACGTTGAGGTCATTGTAATGATCATGTTTAATAGGACTCTTAATAGGTATTTTTCTCCTGGCAATCTCAACAAAGATACCTTCCTTTTTCATTTCTAAGGAAATATCTAAAGTTGTAAAGTTAGGAATATGATCATCCACAAGCAATATCAAGTAATGCCTTATCCTTCCTCTCTCTTGCCTCCCCCCCCCTCTTGTTTTAATAATTCATTTGTAATTTCTGTGAAGTTAGGATGGTAGACTTTTAAAATATTGGAGGGACCCTGGGACAGAGCATGCTGAATCACTCTTAGGCATCATTTATTCCTAACTACTTCACTTTAAAGAGCAAAAAACTGATGACCAATAAGGAAAACTGTATCATACATAATAATGGGAGTGTTTTTATTTCTCTCCCTGGAGTTTTTGCTTTAGCTAAGAAATGCATTTTCATGAAAACTTTTTATCTCTTTGCCAATGGACTATTTTTTTCATGGGTCTCTTTTGCTACTAGAAAAAGAAGGTTATTGAAGATGGAGACTACCTTGACAAAATTAAAAACTGATAGAACTATTCTTTGTAAATGTCATTGATAACTTATTATCCCATGGCTAAATCATTTGTCTTTCTGAACCTCTTTTTTTCAGTTTTATAATAATCCTTACTTCACTGGATGGTTGTTAGGGAAGTATTTTGTAAACCCTAGAAATGTGAGCTATTGTTATTGGACAATTGATAAATAATTCTGGAGGGAGAAGTCACAAGCATATAGATGTGGTCATTATAATGAAACTGATCGTTGTGATCTCCAGTATAGAAAAGAGCTGCATTGCATGAACTTTCCACTAGGCTGTATCAGGTTTAATGCTCAGGTCTTCCAACTTATTATTAGCCCCTTGGCCTTTGGCAAATTATTCAATGTCTCTGGTCCTTAGTTTCCCTACCTATAAAATGACAGGTTTGAACAAAGTGATCTAGAAGGTCCCTTAGAAAGGCAGCATGTGTGGAGAATAAGAGCATTATTGGATTTGGAGTTAAGAAGATCTGGATTCAAACCCTACCTCAGAGACTTCTGAGCTGTGTGGGCAACTTGCTTATCCTCTCTAGATCTCAGTTGTCATCTATGAAATGAGTGTATTGGTCTCAGCGATTTCTTAAATTCCGTTCTAGCTCTAAATAAATCTTCAGCTTCTGTTGTTTTATATTCTGTAATATCTTCCAGTTTAACATTCTCTCATTTTTTTTCTGACTTATCTTCTGTGGATAATTTCCTTTGAAATCCTTACCTGAAGTGAGAAAAGTTTATATATCTAAAGACAGATTTTTTAGAGAAGGAAATTTCTGATGGATCAGTAAACCATTATTCATAACTATAACTATGACAAGTGAATGAGACTTTGGGATTCATTTGGATGGTAGTAGTATATGACACAGGGGGAGCGTGCTGGGCCTGCAGTCAAGAAGAACAGAATTCAAATCTAACCTCAGATAATATACAACCCTGGGCAAGTCACTTAACCTCTGTTTGCCTTAATCCATTGGAGAAGGAAATGGTGAACCACTCTGTCAAGAAAATCCCATGGACAGTATGGTTCATGAGGTCATGAAGAGTCAAACATGACTGAAAATTGAACAATACCAACAAAGTATATGACATGTATTAGCTATGGTTTGCTGTGAATGAAAATTAACATGTTCATGTTTTAGATCCATTTTCTGAAACATAAATACCCTGTATGAACCAGTTTCCATATAGGCTTTCCAGCTATATTCTATATTTTGCTAATTCATAGGGCTTCACTCTCACACTGCCAAGTAGCCTCATTTCCATTAAAATTCTAGAGATGGACAACAGTTTACTATCATGTCATAGGGAAGCAGATTCTCAGACATAAGCATGTTGGAGTGGGAGAAAGATAACCTATTTTTGGACTGCAAAAACTTGATGGAGTTGAGGATGTTACATTACTTTGGTCATATGAACCTGTTCCCCACAACCTCCATCTTCAAATAAGAACATTCTGTTTCTTCTGCCTTTCTAACTAGACTTAAAGAATTCTATAAAATGAGTATACAAAATTGTACAACTCAAAGTGACTTGGAAAGTTACCTACCTAATTCTCCTATCCCACTCAAAAGGAAACTGTGGCCCAGTAAAATGCAATGTTCCTAGGTCTCAGACAATTCATACCAAAGTCCTGGCCTCAGAACTAGGTCTCATGTCTCACAGTTCCATTTCATTGTTGCTTCTTCTATGTGTTCCCAACAGTTAGAGAATGTCAGATATACTCTTTGAAAATAATCCAGAAAACTGGAGACATAATGTATGTGGGATTTACCCTTACTGTTGCTGCTCCAAGTATTTTCTGACCAACTTGTGTAATTTTCCTCACCTGGGAGGCTGTTGCCTTGTATTATAAAGGGGAAGATCTAGTCAAATTGTCAAATGACTTTAATTCAGTAAGACTTTATTCAGTGCTTACTTTCTGCAAGGCACTGGGGATACACAAATGCTTTTTTCATGTGGGGTGTTGTTTTTTTTTTAGATCACCTCCATATATGTAGCAGAACATAAAATGAGGATTATACGGAAAACCAGTTCTCATTTTTATAACCCTTGCCCATTTGAAAAGTATATAATAAATTCTACATATTACTTTAAAAAAATGTTACAGTCGTCTTTTGGGGTCACTACTTATGTGAATCCCTTTCTGAATAAAAGCTGAAGAAAAAGGAAAACCCTTATAACAAATAAGCAAAGTTGAGGAAAATGGAAGACTTTAGCCAGTTCTAAAAATTATATCCCTGTAACATCTCTGTGTCAGGAAGTAGGTAGCCTGCTTTACCATATGCCCTTTGGGATTAGGACTTGTCTTGGGCATTGATCAAAGTTCTTAAGTTTTCAAAGGTGTGTGTGAGTGTGAGAGTGAGTGAGTGAGAGTGAGAGAGAGTGTGTGAGAGAGAGAGAGAGAGAGAGAGAGAGAGAGAGAGAGAGAGAGAGAGAGAGAGAGAGAGAGAGAGAGAGAGAGAGAGAGAGAGAGTGAGAGTGTGTGTGTGTGTGTACATTAATCTCCTGGGTCTACCTTCCTTATTCTGTGTTTAATTCATACTGCCTAGGATTTTCTGAAATGGTCTCTTTCATCGTTTCTTATAGGTGATGATACTTTGTTACATTAACATACCACGATTTATTTATCCATTCCCCACATGTCTGAGAAAACCATAAGGCATCCCTTTAGATTCTAGTTCTTTTCTTATCACTATTTCCCCTTTAACCCCCCTTTTAAGATCAAGAAATTTGTTTTGCTTATGATTATTCTTGCCCGCGCCCCCCCCCCCCCCCACCATGTCCACTTGGTTCTCTGTCCAGTTTGCTGTATTTCCACACCACACTTTCTTTTCAAACCTTCTTTGTCCATTTCAGATAAGAAAGGCTCCTCTGGTGCTCACTTTCCCTAATCCTTCCTCTAGCAACAATTATGAGAAATCATACAGCTCCTCCTAATTGACTTCTCATTTTCTTTTGACTCTTATATTTGTATTTCAGAGTTCTTATTTAGCTCTGGTCTTTTTATTAGGAATACTTCAAAATTTTTAACTATTCCATTAAAAGTTCAGGTTTTTTTTCCTCCTGCACAATTACACTCTTCTTTTCAGGATACTTTATTTTTGGTTGTAAGCTCTTTCCTTTTGCCTCTTTTGGAATACTGTATTCAGAGTTCTCTCATTTTAGTAGGAGGCGCCTGGGTCTTATGTGAACCTAACAATAGTTCCTTGGCATTTGAGCTGCTTCTTTCTGTATTCATAGTATTTTTTTTTCTTGGAGCAAGAACTCGGGATTTTGGCTGTGACATTCCTAGGACTTTTCCTTTTGGGATTCCTTTCACTAAGTAATTGCTGTCAGGTGTTTTGTCTTTACTTTGCCCTCTGGTTTTAAAGATCTAAGAAATTTTCATTTTTAATTTCTCGAAGTATTGTCTAGGTTCGGGGTTTTTTTTAATCCTGGTTTTCAAGGAGTCCAATAATTCTTCTGTTTTTCAGAACAGTTTTTGACATTAGATATCTCCTATTTTTCTTTTTTTAATCTTTTTACTTTGTCCTAATATTTTGTGCTCTCTCATGGAATTGTTGAATTCTATTTGGTCTCCTTCTTGAGTGAGATTTATTACTACTCTAGGATATCCATCTAACAATGATTTCCTTTAAAGCTTTTACTTAATGTCCTTTTCTCTAGGTAGTCTTTGTGAGTCAGTTTTTTTTTCCTTTGAGTCTTTGCTTGCCTGTGTTATATAGCAGTACTCTCTGCTTTTGGGAGATTTTTACATTTGGGGAAGAAAAAAATTTTTATATGCTTTTTGATACTTACCTCTCTAACTTTAGTTCCTGAGTGACAGTTTTATGCTCTGCCCTCTGCTATCCTTTTGAATGGGGGTGGTTGGCCCTGCTTGGTCTGGCTCTAGGTCTCCTGGGTTTTTGTGGTGACTTCCATCTCCTGGAGTTTAACTCCCCTTCATCTTTGAGGTTTGGAGTGCTGTGTCTTTAGGGTTCCTGTTGGAATCTCAGACAGAATTTTAGGGAAAGCAGAGACCTTGAGCCTGGGCTATCCTGGTCTGAATCCTGCAATTCAAGCAATGCTGCTTGGGTTTGCAAGGCCCCCAGTCTTAGGCTTTCTAAGGGAAGCCCTCTGCTCTGGACAAAGAGCCTTTCAGGTGACACATATCCTGTGTCTGGTTGTGCTGGAGCAACTCCCCTTCCTTTTGACAATGGACTTCTGGCTGACTTTTTGTTTATTTATGGTGTGTAAGAAGTCACTGTAGTTTCTCATTGTATTGATCATTTTTCAGTTTCTAAGTCATTTTGGTGGCACTACAGGGCTTTGCTGGAGTAGCGAGATAAATGGGAACTGGGCAGCCTGTTTTAATTCAGGTTGCCATCTTGGGAAGATATCCTAGTTTGCTCTCGTAATTCAAACTAAGATGTTATATAAATTATTACCTGAGAAATGGAAATTATTTCATTTAACAAAGGTTTTTTCAATTTAGTACAAATTTATATTAACGATCTATTCTAGTCAAGTATGTGCTGAGGATACAGGATGAAAGCCCTTACCCTCAAGGTCTTGCACACTCATGTTGGGAGCAAACATACCTATATCATTATGTGGCAAAGTAGAATGAGACAGAATGCTTAGTTAATTTAGGAAGAAATAATCCCTTTCATCTGGGAGGGGGGGTAGGGGTAGAGAATCATCTGGAAATTCAGTATATTCATCGATTCTTCTGTGTATAGCCATAATCTGGCTCCTTTGGGTAATTCAGAGATTTTTTTTAAATGCCATGATCCCATGGCCTTGTAGAGCTTACATTTGCAAAAAGATTTGAGACAAAATTGAAAGTGATTTGAGACAAAAGAAAAATATGGTAGAGCAGAAGGAAAAATAGAGGAACAGAGATGACCTAGTTTTAGATCATGGGGAATATTTCTTAGAGAAGAAAACACCTGAGCTGGACCTTGAAGAAAGAGTGGGATTTCAACAACTGGAAATGAGGAGAGGGTGTGTGCTTCAGGCAAGTTAGATAGCCTTATATCTATGTGGGAACACGTGGAACTGGACTAGGGAAAACTAGTGTCTACTAGTTTCTGTACTTTTAAAAATTAAAAACAGATGGAGTAACAGATTATAGTTACTGTAGATTAGAGGTATCACACTCAAGGCCCACGGCAAGGTTGCCCAACCTCCTAAATGTGTTCTAAACCAGATAAAAATGTAATTGGGAAATTTTAACAAAATAAATTAGAAATACAGTACAACATAGATCATGTCAATTTGTGATTTTCTAAGTCAGTATACCCTGGCAGCAAAAATCTGTTTCTGCTTGAGTTTGACACCACTATTATAGATCACTTCAGAGCTAGTCTCTCCAAAGATGCAACTCACAGCCCATCTATGTGCTTTTTATCTGATGTGATTCTTGTCTATGTATTTCCATAAATCCTCTGTAGAAAGTGCACCTAAAGTGCTCAAAGCCTAACAATCTTTCAGCATTTCACAAATACTACTTCAGCGTTCAGACTGTGCATCTCTTATGCTCTAACTGCATGAGCAGCTTACTTCCTTCTCCTATCATATTTATCCTTGATGATAAATAATGTTACTTTATGCTACTTTTCCTGTGCACATCATCACTGGCAACTTTCTTCAGTCTGCTTACACCCACCATGTATCTTTTTATTGCTCTTTGTGGCAACCACTGTTTTGATTCTTGCAACAGTGTAGTATACCATGGATTGTATAGAGGGGAGGAAGAGAGGGATAAAGACAGGACCTATGATTTCATTGACATAGGGAAATCCCAAATGGACAAACTCTCTCTCAATGCAGGTTAGCATCTTCTCTAAGACACTGAAAGGCATAACAGAGGAGCTTTTGTGACAGCTTAGGATGCTTGAAAACACTATGCAGTTAGTCAAATGTGATCCTGCCTAGTCATAACCTCCTATTTAATTATGGTTCAGCTCATTATCCATCTTCAGTGCCTGTGCAAGACATATGTATTGATGGACTAATACAACACATACAACAATGAAGCAAATCTACAACGATTGATTTAACAAAAACAATATTCATAAAAGAGTAGTGCTTGGATTGGGGAGGTTTCTAAACTCCTATTTGTTTATATTTCCAGGTCATTTCAGATATCAGAATCACTACACCATCACACTAGCTGATATTTACATAACTCTTGAGTTTTTTTTAAAGTGCTTTACATACATCATCTCATTTGTCCCAACAGAGCTGAGGAAGCTAATATTATTCCTCTTTGAACAGAGAGAAATTTGGAGTTTTGGGGCCTTCCCTATGGTCAACACTGAAAGCAAGTTCAGTATTCTTTCTACTATATCACACTGCCTCATAGCACATACATAGGTTGTATTTCATGGTGCTTTCTTAGTAACAACCCCCTAGTTCTTATGGTCCATGTTTTACAGTTGTGAAAACAGGCTTAGAGAAGAGGACAGACTTGCCCCCAAAGGCAAGCTAAGAGCATGGGCTCTGAGACTTGAATTTGGGATGTTATTTACCCACAACTCTCAAAGTCCTCTTTATTTGCTCTTACTACTCTTCTCCCCCTCCTGCCCCCCCATTATATTGAAGCTCAGGCAGTGTTAAATTGGTAGCATTGTCAGCCCTTGATATAAATTGCCCTTTTTGACTGAGTTGAATGGATTATTTCTAATTTATGTGCTTTTAAAGACTTCTTTGACATAGATTCTTTAATAATCTTTAAAGATTCCAGAAAAAGGCCACAACAAAGCCATCACAAAATGTAGAGCTGCTAAGGACCTCAGAAATTATGTAGTTTGACCCTTTCATTCTATAGAAGATAAAATTGAGCCTTAAGAAAGATTAAGTGACTTTCCACATAGAATCACAACCTTGGGGCCTTAAACAAGGATGCCCTTTCCCACATGCTCAACTAGCAACAACCGTTGGTGTCTGAATACCACCTTTTGAAGGAATATAGTAAAGCCAGACATTACCTGTAAAAATCCCTGGGTAGTAGGAACCTTTATAAAGAAAATATCAATAGACATGGTTTGAACCAAGGTTATGGGATTACGTATTTGAGCTTGGTGACCAGATAGCCTAATAGAACCCTGCCAGCTTCTTCTAGATGAGGAAACTGACAATGGAAGAGTAAATTTCTTGTGTGTTTCAGTCTGCACAGGTAAGAAGGAGTGGACCTGGGATTTGAACCTCCAAGGATTTCCACTGAATTTCACCATATTGATTTAAGCTTTAAGGCTTACAAAGCATTTATTTATATCCATTATCTTGCTTGGTCCTCAGAACTATCTTTATAAGGTAGGTAGGGCAATTATGCTCTACAGATGGAGAAGCTGACTTGAAAAAGTGATTAGCCCAAATTCATATTATAAAGTAGTAGTAGAGGTTAGAACTGGAATTTTGGTCTCAGGACTCCTAGTCCTTGCCTCTTTCTATAAGCTGGACTTTTTCCCCCCCTTTTTTTTTCCCCTTTCCTTTTTTTTTTTCCTTTTCTTTTTTGGTCTTTGTCCCCAGAATCCTTAACCTAGACATGCCTGAAGGGAGGGCTCCAAAGGTGTAAAGGATACCATCTGTTGGAGATTTGATAAGTCATGTCATCACACAGCTCAACAGGCATCAGGATTCAGTGATTTGGGGTCAGAGGACCTAGATTTGAGCCTAAGCTTTGCTACTTAATACTTACATGAACTGGGCAAGTCACTTACCCTTCCTAAGCTGCATCATTTATAGGTTCTTTACTAGACCATTTCTAAAGTCTCTTCCACATCTGAATACTATAATCCCATGGTCTTTTGTGATCTCTGTGCCTGTGACTCTACACAGAGTCTAGTATAGGGCAAGGCATAAGATTTTCCCCTAGAGACAGAGAATATAGGAGAGCAAAGAGACTTAGGGAAAATGGAAAAGTCACCTAGGTAATGAGATTTCCCCGAGTTTCCACTTCTGCCATACAGAGATTTCACCTGCTTTCTTGATCCTTTCCCTCTCCAGCTCACTCTATTCCACAGCCTAGACTATAATGATCAGTTAAGGAACATCATGGGCCCAAAGGTCTGCCTGATTTTATATGCTGCTTATACAAGCCACCTGAGAGTGAGAAAGCGGCTGATGGCCTTGTTAGGGATATTGGTAGCAGCTGTTGCTTTCCTGGTCCTACAGCTCAGCTGCCTTGCTTTCCTTATTCTGCTGTTTCTTTTACATCTGTTATGGGAGCTATGCTCCCCTCTGGGGAGGTTACTCAGAATTTTTTAAATTGTCAGAGCAAGATTTTCAGACTTACTTTCTTCCTGAAAAAAAAAAATGTAAAACTGATTAACCAGAAAAAATCATAGGAAGACCCAGACCTGGAAGATTGTAGAAATCTTCTCATCTAATACCCTTATTTTACAGAGGAAGAAACTTAGTACAGTACTTCGAAGATTCAACATACTGCCAATACAGCCACTTCTACCAACACAGATTGCTACCTTTTCCTATCTTTAGTTTGTGAGTTACTATGGTTTAAAAAAAAATCCCTTTCTTCCACCCACCACTTCTCTGGTAATGAACCTTTGCATACTTAGTCTGGTCTTCCTCTACTGACGCTGTGTCTGGTTTTGAAGCCTTTTCATTGTGTTAAGACCTAAAAGATCTTGTTTTTCTCTGTAAGACCTAAAAGATCTTGTTCTTCTCTGTCAGAGCTTTAAAGTGGATTACCTCCACTCTGGGAAGTCTCTTAGGATGACTTTTCATTGACCTTTTTGAAAATGTGTATCACAAACCATAATCAGTTCTTTGGGGGGTTTTTTTGTTGTGGGTTTGTTTGGTTTTTTTTGCTTTTTGGAGGGGGTAAAGCAGGGCAATTGAGGTTAAGTGACGTGTGCAAGGTCACAGTAAAGTGTTTAGTGTCTGAGGTCACATTTGAACTCAGGTCCTCCTGACTCCAGGGCTGGTGCTCTATTCACTGTACCAGCTAGCCACCCCCATAATGAGGTTTTGACTTGAAAAAAAAATCACAGTTTGAGTTTGTAATATTGTTGTTGTTTAAATATGAAGTTGACACCCCAGAAGTACAATAGGTACTTTTACTCAATTGCTTTACAGGGAATGGAAGGGAAGGAATGAATAAGTGCCTCAGAAAATCAGTTTTCTTATAAATCAAGCTGTCACACCTGCTTGCCTTTCTAGACCTCCTACTAATATTTTCCTCTCCCACTGATCTTGTATACAGATTTTTCATTGCCTAGTCCTTTTAGAGTATTGTCTGTCTCTTTTTCTCTCCCCATTCCAACTTACAGCAGTTCTTTTTTTTAATTTTAATAGATTTTTATTGATCTTTTGTTTTTGCATCAACGAGATTTTTCTCATATACCTCCTCCTCCTCCCTACTAGAGAGCTGTCCCTTATGAATTAAAGAAGCAAAAGAGTTAGATGGTAAGAAAAAAAATCTGCAAAAACTGATTATTGTATAGAGAAAGGATGGTGTTATATACAATATTCCACTCCTATGCACCCTCTGCAGGAAAGTAGAGGAGGTTTCTTCTCATATCTTTTCTTTATTCTTTATAATTTCACAACATTTATCTTTCTGGGTTGTTTTGTGATGGTTGTTCTTTACATTGATGTAGTCATTATTTAAAAATGTTGCTTTCCTGGCTCTGTTTTCTTATGTTCATGTAAGTCTTTTCTTGCTTCTCTATATTCATCATGCTTACTGCTTCTTAAAGTACAGTAATATTCCATTGCTTTAATGCACCACAACTTGTCTAGCCATTCCTCTAATGGAGCTTTCCTCTTAATTTGAAAAGGTTCAATTCCTTCAGCTTTCAATCAGGTTCCAGAAATTTAGATACAGAATTAGAAAGGGGTTCTGAAATACCCCTGGAGGCACAATTTGAAGATTCAATTCCAGTTCTGTGCTACTCTAAGAACAAAATTACAGTGACGTTTATCAAACAATCTTAGAGGTAGAAAGTCCCTTAGAGGTCATCTCTAGCTTGAAGCAGGAATTCTGTCTGTAGCATCTCTAACAGGTGGTCATCCAGCTTCTTGAAGATCTATAATGATGTATTTACCTCAAGGCAGCTAAATCTGCTCTTAGATAATTCTGATTGTTGGAAAATTCCTCATGTTCAACCAAAAACCACTTCCCTGTAACTTTTACCCATTTTCCCCATCCTTTAAAGACAATCAAAATCAGTCTGATCCTTCCCTGTGATGGCCCCTTTAGATACTTGAAAACACAGCTTATGTCATCCTCTAAGCCTTGTCTTACTTTGGCTTAATTTAAGGATAGTTTGGCATTATGATCTCTGTCATAGTTCTGAAGAGAAGACCATGTGTTAATCCATATAATTCATTAGCCATAAGCTCTCAGCCACAGACAGGACGTTAGAGACAATCAGCCTTTGCTTAGACATTGCTAATCATATGGAACTCATCATCTCCTCATGAAGTCTAAGCATGCCTTTTTGGGACAGTTCTAATTGTTAAGAAGGTCTTCCTTATGAGGCAAAAGAGTTCACCACTTGTTTTTAGTCCTGCTTCCTCTGCCAAGTAGAACAAGTCTAATTACTTCTATTGGATAAAATTCATGAGGGGATAGAGATAAAGACAGTCACAGCTTACATACATCTAATTTGTTATTATCCACTATTGAAACCAGTATATTCTCTGTCTTTGTCCACTTTCATTATCCACTATTGAAACCAATATATTCTCTTTCTTCTCAGTAGTAGATAAAACTACTGGATTCAGTAGTTTGTCAGTGATTGTTGAAAAGCAAGGCATTTTAACAACTGGAAGCCAAAGAAGCATTACAAGAGCTTCTTTGGAATAAATTACAATGATAATTTAGCCTATAACTTGCTTTCCTAAGGGAGATTGTAAACTGTGTTCTACTTTTTGGTGAATTGATTTATATCTGTCTTTATGTCTTTGGATTTGAAATCCAAAATCCAAATTTGTGTGTAATGGAAAGACTTCTGCATTTATGAGTCAGGAAAGTTGGATTCCAGTTTGCTTAGGTCACTAACTGTGACTTTGGGGCAAGTTAACTTCATCTCACTGAGCTCTCATCTGTAAAATGAAACCATTTGGACAAAGGTGATTTTTATCTGACATTCTGTGACTTAGATTGTAAAATTTTGTTTTAAGGTCTTTGTCAACTCTAACATTCTGTTTTAACGTTGTATTTTAGCAAAGGTCTTTTCTGCATTGTTAAAATAATTAGATATAATTTTTGCTTTTTTGTTAATATGGTTATTCGTGCTTATTCATTCATACTGGCTTGAATTTTAAATTGTAGATCACATCTAAAACTTCACCCAGCCAGCATTTAAAATATCAAAATATCTGGTGTGCCACTGCAATCGATTGTTTAAGAGATTGTGGTGGATCTAGGGGAAATTCTGCATGTGGCAGTCTTGGAAAGTCCATCACCTATCTAGAATTTGCTTATAAATGCATTTGGTCCTAGGGTGGCATGTTTCATCTGTTGTCCTCTGTACTTATGGTTTATCATTGCCTTGATCAGAGTTCTAAAGTATTTAAAAGTTTTTCTCTCTCATGTTGTTGTCATTGTATAAATTATTCTTCTGGTTTTGCTCACTCTACTATACATCAGTTCATACAGGTCTCAATTTCCCTTTGAAACTGCCCCTTTCTTCATTTCTTATGGTATAGTAATATTCTATTACATTCATATGTCATGATTTATTTAGCCATTACACAATTGATATGCAAGTTTTTAGTTTTTTGCTACTTTTAAAAAGGAGCTGCTATAAATATTTCTGTATATAAAGGTCCCTTTCCTTTTTTTTTTTGAGATCTCTTTGGAGTTTAGGCCTAGTTAATACTATAGACTGGGTCAAAAAGTATGCATGGTTGAGTAACTTTTTGAGTATGATTCCAAATTTTTTCGAGAACGACTGAATCAACTAACAGCCCCACAAAGAATACACAAATGTTCCTGCTTTCTCTCAGCCCCTCCAGAATTTCTCATTTGCCTCTTTTGTCATCTTTGTCAATCTGAAAAATGTAAAATGGGATTTGGAGGTTGTATTTAGGTTCATTTCTCTAATTTTAGTAATTTCGAGCACTTTTTCAGTATGGTTGTTAATAGTTTGGATTTCTTCCTTTGAAAATTACCTATTGATAACTTTTGACTATTTATCTATTGGTCAATGGCTCTTTGTCTTATAAATTTGAATCAGTTCCTTATATATCTTGGATGTGAGATTTTGTCAGAAAAATTTGTTGCAAAGAATTTTTTTCCTGCTTGACCTTTTCCCTTCTAATTTTGACTACGTTAGTCAAGAAGCATCTATTGAATGCCTGCCTTGTGCTAGGAACTGAGCTAAATGCCAAGAGCTAATGTACATTACGTTTCTGCAAAAACTGTAAACTTTGTAAAATGAAAATTGTCCATTTTATCATTTGTGATCCTCACTGTCCATTGTTTGGTCTTGAATTTTTCCCCTACTCATAAACCCTGTGCTTATCTTGACAGGTAGACTCCCAAGTGTTTTATGCTGTCTGTTGTTATTTTAAGTGTCATTTCTTTATCTGTTCATGCTGAATTTTGTTGGTAACATACAGAAATGCAATTGATTTGTACAAGTCTTTTATATCATGCCATTTTGCTGAAGTTATTATTTTGACTAGTTTTTTAGTTGGTTCTTTAAGGAAACTATCATATTACCTGCAAAAAGTGATAGTTTTATTTCTTTTTTGCCATCATATAAATTATTCTCCTGGTTTTGCTCACTTTACTATACATCAGTTTACACAGGTCTCAGTTTTCCTTTAAAACTGCCCATTCCTTCTGCCACAGTAATATTTAATTTTTTCCCCATGCTATAACTAGCATTTCTAGTACAATAATGAATAGTAATGGTTATAATGGACATCCTTGCTTTACTTCTGGTTGTATTGGAAAGATTTCTAGCTTATTACTGTTACAGATAATGCTGACTCTTGGTTTTAGATAGATTCTACTTACTGTTTTAGGGAAAGATCTGTTTATTTCTATGCTCTCTAGTGTTTTTAATCGAAAAAAAAAAGTTGTATTTTAGCAAAGGTCTTTTCTGCATCTGTTGAAATAATTATATAATTTTTGCTTTTTTTGTTCTGTTAATGTGGTTATTTGTGCTTAGATTTTTCATCATATTGAACCAACCCTACATTCCTGTTACAAATCCAAACTAGTTGTAGTATATGATATATTATAGTAATCTCATTGATAGATTGTTATTTTTTTTTTAAAAAAATTAAATAAATATTCCTTAGGAAAATTAGTCTGCAGTTTTCTTTCTGATTTTACTCTCCCTGTCTTAGGTATCAAGACCATATCAAAGACAGATAAGGAATTTGGTAGTATCCTTTCTTTACCCACGTTTTCAAACAGCATGTATAGTATTGGAACTAATTGTTTTTTAAATGTTTGGTAGAATTTGCTTATAAATCCATCTGGTCCTGTTTATTTTTTGTCTTTGGGAGTTCAATTATGGCTTGTCAAATTTCTTTTTCTAAGATAAAACTAGTTAAGTATTTTATTTCCCATTTTGTTAATCAGAGAAATTTATATATTTATAAATATTCATCCATATTATTTAGATTGTCTTAATAACATAATTGAGTGAAAGAGCCTTTATTAATTTTTTATATCTTCTTTTGTTGTGAATTTACCTATATAATTTATGATTACTAGTAATTTAGTTTTCTTCTTTTATTAAATCAAATTAGCTAATAACTTGTCTTATTGTTTTGTTTTTCAACAGCACCTTCCTTTGTAGGTTTAGTAGGTTTTTACTTTAAATTTTGTCAATCTCTCCTTTGATTTTCAGAGTTTTAATTTTGGTGTTTATTTTTTAATTTGTTTCACCTAATATTTTTAGTTACATTTAGTTGCATCATTAATCACCCCGTTCCCCCAGTGTGTGCACACATACACCCTCCTCCCCCTCAGAATTTGTAAATTATAAAATTTCCCCTAAGTACTGCTTTGGCTGCATCCCACAAATTTTGGAAGGTTTGTCTTATTTTTATCATTATCATTATTTTTTTGGAGGGGGGAAGGTAAGACAATTGGGGTTAAGTGACTTGCCCAACGTGTCACACAGCTAGTAAATGTGTTAAGTGTCTGAGGCCACATTTGAATTCAGGTCCTCTTGACTCCAGGGTCAGTGCTGTATTCACTGAGCCACCTAGCTGCCCCTGTTATTATCATTAATGAAATTACTGATTGTATCTATGATTTGTTCTTTGACCCATCCATTATTTAGGACAGTGGTTCTCAACCTTCCTAATGCCATGACCCTTTAATACTTGTAGGTGGGCATATCTGCATGTGGGCAGACCCTCCTGGAGACAGATAGAGGAGTGGTCTCTTGGTTCCTAAGACCGTCAGAAATATGTGTTTCTGATGGTCTTAGGCAATCCCTGTGACCCCTGTGAAAAGGGGTCGTTTGACCCCCAAATGGATCACGACCCACGAGTTGAGAACCGCTGATTTAGGATGAAGCTAATTAGTTTATAATCTATGCTTCAAAGGCCCTTTATTAAATGTAATTTTATTCTATCATGGTAAAAACAAATGCACTTAATTTTTTTTCTTTTTGTATTTCTTTGGTTTTCATGGGATTTTTATACCCCATGGTCAATTTCTATGAGAGTGCATAGTTGAGAAGTAAGTATATTCCTTTTTATTGGTATTCAGTATTCTCCAGAGGTCTGTCATACCTAACTTTATTTTTTTTTATTAATAATAAATTTATTTTATTAAATTTTTTTTGAGTTACATATTTTCTCCCCGTCTTTCCCCCGCCCACCACCCCAAGACAGCCATCCCAGTGTTTCCCCCCTCCCCCAGTCTATTCTCTCCTATGTC
>CM053581.1:255605365-255647984 GCA_028627135.1 Pseudochirops cupreus
ATTTTAAAATTGTCTCTCCTGGATCTGTTTTCCAGGTCAGTGGTTTTTCCAATGAGATATTTCACATTGCCTTCTATTTTTTCATTTGTTTGGATTTGTTTAATAGTATCTTGATTTCTCATGAAGTCATTAGCTTCCATTTGCTCCAGTCTAATTCTGAAGGAATTATTCTCTTCAGTGAGCTTTTGAAATTCTTTTTCCATCTGACAAATTTGGCATTTTAAGGCATTCTTATCCTCATTGGCTTTTTGGGCCTCTTTTGCCTTTTGAGTTAATCTATTTTTTAAGGTGTTATTTTCTTCAGTCAGGTTGTTGACTCTTTTCATGATTTTCTTGAATCATTCTCATTTCTCTTCCCAATTTTTCCTCCACTTCTCTTACTTGTTTTCCAAAATCCTTCTTGAACTCCTCCATGGCCTATAACCGGTTCATGTTTTTCTTGGAAGTTTTTGGTGCAGGAGTTCTGACTGTGTTGTCTTCCTCCCGGTCCAAGCTTTGATCATTTTTGTCCCCAAAAAAGGAATCTAAAGTTGGATTGCTGTGCATGCTTTGCTTCCTTTGCTTGCTCATTTTGCCACTCAATTACTTGACTTTGAAGCTCAATAGAATAGAACTCTGCTTCCAGAGAGGAGAGCTTTGTCCCAAATCACTGGAGGTTTTGTAGCTGCAGGAGCTATTTGGAGGGCACCGTCTCTGGACACAAACTGTGGCTCACTGGTCACAACACCTCAGGATTACCACCCAAGACCGTGATCCAGATCCAGGCAGGTTAAAGCAGGAGTGCTTAGCCTCTGAATGTTCACTTGGCCTGCCTACGATCTGCAGGCCAGGAGCTCTGAAGCAGCCACGTGGAGGCCACTGCACCTCTGCCACTTCTAGCTCCAGGGGCAGGGGCCAGACCTGCTTCTCCATCCCCCCCAGTTCCAACAGAGATCTACACTGACCTCTCACTTTTTCTTTGGCATTTATGGGTTGATAATTCTGGAAACTACCACTGCTGCTGGTGAGCCACTCTCCTGAAGTCTGCTGGGCTAAAACCATGGACTCACGCAGGGCTGGGCTCAGCTCCCAGTGTGCTGCAATAAACCCTTCCTATCTGCCTGCCAGGCTGCCTTCGGTGGGAGGTTTGTTTCTCTCTGTCACTTTGTGGGTTCTGTAGCTCTAAAATTTGTTTAGAGTCATATTTTATAGGTATTTGAAGTGGTTATGGGGGGAGCTCACAGAGTTTTCCTGCTTCTGTGCTGCCATCTTGGTTCTGCCCCTGTTCATGTTCTTTAATCCAACTTTACTTCTATTTCTTTTTCTTGCTTTTTTCCCCTTTGGAAATGGCTAATGTAGAAATTTATTTTGCATGGCTTTACATTTTTATAATGGATTTTATTTTTCTTGGTTTCTCAATGGATAAGGGAGGTAGAAAGAGGAGAGAGATTTAGAGCTGAAAATAATGAAAATTGAATTTTAAAAAGATAAGAAAAAAGAAATAGGGTTTGAAAGAAAAAAAATTGAGAAAGGTAAATATGATGAGTTAGATTTTTTTTTCTGTATTTCATTTGAGATGTATTTAGGGCATTAGATTTGTGATGCCCAAAAGGCAGTTGGTAATTTGAAACTGGAACTTGTTGAGGTTAGGACTGGATATGTAGAATGAGAATCTTCTACAGAGGTGATGGTTAAACACACAGTAGTAAATGAGATCAACAATCATGATGGTATAGAGGGAGAATAGAAGATGACCTAGGACAGAGCTCTGAGAGACAACCCACAGTGGGTGGGTATGACCTGGATAAAAATCTAGCAAAGGAAATTGAAAAGGAGTTGGACAGATAGAAAAATCAAGAGTGAACATGTCATGAAATTCAATGAGAAAAGAGAGAAAATAGCACATCCAATAGAAGATGTTCAGCATAGTCAAAGGTTACAGAGAGTGGGAAGGATGATGAATGAGGAAAAAAAAAGCAACATTAAAGTTTGACAGTTGAGATCACTGGTGACTCAAAAAAGTGGGTTAAGTTAAATAGTGAGACTGGAAGCCATACTACAGAGTATTTAGATTCAAGTGAGAGAAGAAGTAGAGGCAGCAAATATATCTAGTGTGTCAAAGGAGTATAACTGAGAAGGGGAAGATAGATACAGGGTAGTAACTAGCTGTAGAATCAAGTGTAGATTTTTAAGAATGGAAGACACATGGGAATGTTTGTAGGCAGAAGGGAAGGAACCAGTAGATAGGGAGAGATTGAAATGATGATGATGGCAATGATGGTGTTGTTATTGTTGATGATTAGAGAGACACTGATGGGGGGGAATCTGCCAGAGAAGATGGGATGGGATCAAGGATGCATGTCTACATGCCCCCCCTCTGGGGGTTTGCCTTGGTAAAGAGAAAGACCACCTCTTCATAAGATGTAGGGGTGAAGGAGGAGATGGGGGGGGAGGGAAGTCAGCTGTTGAGAAAGGTTTTCTGTAGAAGGTGAGATTTTGGTTGGGACTTGAAGAAAGCCTGGGAAGTCAGGAGATAGAGATGAGAGAGGAAAGCATTCCATGCACAGGGAATAACCAGAGAAAATGTCTAGAGCCAAGAAAAAGTATTTTGTTCATGAGATAGCAAGGAGGCCATAGTGGTATTAAACTGGAGGATATGTTGGGGGGATGCAAAGCATAAGAGATGTTAGGCAGCTAGGTTATAAATAGCTTTGAATGCCAAACAGAGGATACTGCATTAGATCTTGGAGGTATGGAGAACCATTTGGAGTTTATTCTGTATAATGGTGACATGATCAGACTTGTTACTTTATGTGATCAATTTGTGGCTGAATGCAGGATGGGCTAGAGTGAGGAGAGACATGTGGCAGGCTGACCCACCAACTTGGTATTGCACTAGTTCAATCATGAGATAATGCAGGCCTGCATGGGGTGTTTGTAGTATTAGAGGGAACAACAAGGTAGCATATTTGAGAGATGTTGAAAAGGTGAAATTGGCGATCCTTGGCAACAGATTGGAGTTGGGGGGAGCAAGGGGTGAGAGATAATGAGGGGTTGAGAATGACACCTAGGTAAGCCTGTGTAACTTGGAGGATGGTGATGCCCTGGAGAGTATGGAAGGGAAGAAGATTTGGGGGGGGGAAATGAGTTCAGTTTGGGACATGTTGAGTTCAAAATGTATTCTGGATGTCTACTTCAAGTTGTCTGAAAGGATGTTGGAGATGTAAGAATGGAAGTCAGCAGAGAGGTTAGGTCAGGATTAGTAGATTTAAGAATCATCAACAAAGAAATGATAATTAAATCCATAGGAGCTGATAAGATCACTAATTAAAATAGTATAGAGGGAGAAGAGGGCCCATGACAGAACCTTGTGGGACACACAATTAGAGGACATGATCTGGAGGAGGATCCAAACAAGGAAACTGGGAAGAACCAGTCAGATAGGGAGGACAAGAACCAGGAGAGAGAAGTATCCCAAAAACCCAGAGTAGAAAGTATTCAGGAGGAGGGAGTGACCAACTCTCTTAGCCTTAAACCTCCCCTATTACTGGAAAGGACAGTACTGTCCTCCCAGTCTCTCAGGCTCCCAGCTTAGCAGTCATGCTGAACTACTCATGATCTCTCACTCAACTCCATATCCTTTGCGACATCCCTGGAATATATCCCTTCCTTTCCTGACACTACCACCTCTCTAGTCATAGGCCCTTAGCACCTCACACCTACATTATTGTAGGAATCTGCTGATGGGTCTGCCTGCCTCAAGTCTCAGCATTCCAATCCATCCTGCATTTAACCACTAACATGATTTTTCTAAAGCAGAGGTCAGCTCATGGCACTCCCCTACAGAATAAACTCGTGTCTCCAGGATCCTGTTGTCTCTTGGATCAAATCCAAAATGCTCTGTTTGGCATTCAAAGCTCTCCCAAACCTAGACCCCTCTTACATTTTGTAGTCTTCTTATACCTTACTTCCTGACTTGTACTCTTTGATCCAGTTACACTGCCTCCTTGCTGAAGACATGCAGTCTCTTAACTCCAGGCATTTTCTCTGTCTGTCCCCCATGCCTGGACTCCCTCTTCTGTCCTCCCTACCTACTGACCTCTCTGACTTCTTTGAGTCTCAATTAAAATGCCACGGAAGCCTTCCTTAACCCCTCTCAATTCCAAGGTCTCTCTTCTGTTAATTATCTCTGGCGTGTCATATTTGTCATATGTGTGTGTTGTACACATATAACATACATACATGTGACATGGCTTGCGTTGTTTACATTTGCTTGCATGTTGTCTCCCCCATGGGATTTTAAGCTCCTAGAAGGAAGGAACTCTTTTTTGCCTCTTTTTATATACCCATTGCTTAGCAGAGTGCCAGGCACATACAGGTTTTTAAATGTTTATTAATTGATTGATCAACTGTCATAGGCTGCAGAGAAGTCAAGACTGAGAAAAGGTCATTGGATTTGGTAATTAAGAGGTCATGGTAACTTTGGAGGAAACAGTTGGAATTGAGCGATGAAGTTGGAAGCTGAATTCTAAAGGAGATTAAGAAGAAAAGTAGAGTAGAGGTCAAAGTTTTGTCACAAAACATAGCAGAGATATGGGACAGTAATTAGCTGAGATAAAAGGATCAAGGACATGTTTTTTGAGGATAGGGGGGCGTGACATGTTTCTAGGTAGTAGGGAAGGAGCTAATAGACAGGAAGAGACTGAAAATAAGGGATAGTGTGGGGATGACAGAAGGGGCGATGTTTTAGGAGACAGGATAGAATAGATTGACACGTACAGATAGAAGAGCTTGTCTCGGTTGGAAGTTGGGCTACCTCTTTGTCTGAGATAGACTCAAAGCAAGAGATAATGGGAGAAGCCATCTGAATGACTCTGAATTGAGCAAGAGGGAGTTCTCAGTGAATGGCCTCGGTTTTTTTCTGTAAAATATGAGGCAAAGTTCTGAGCTGAGAGGGTTCGAGGAGGGGGAGCCCTGGGAAGGTTTGAGGAGGAATGAAAAGGTTTGGGAGAGACACTGAAGAGTGGAATAGTGAGTTTATAAAGGAAGTGTGTAGAAGGATCGCCTTGCAGGAGTGAGGATTCGGTTGTGGTTTTCTAACATACTGATTACTGCTTATTTAAGGATGATTCTCTTATAGATCAACTGCTGACATTAGGCCTGAACAACCTGTAGCCCATAGATGTTTTCCTCTACATTTTTCAGGACCACGGGAAATATTTGGTGTTCTGTATGTGGCCCTCGGGCTACAGGTTATGTGGGGCCAGCTTTAACCTTTCTCTCAAATCTCAATCATGCATTTCCAGGTCTTTGCTGGATAATTTGTCCTGCAGGTACCTCAAATTCAAGAAAATGTCAAAAACAAATTCCTTTTCTAGTTTAAACCAGTTTCTCCTCTTAATTTAATTTCTTTTGAGAATGCATCCTTAGTCTCCTAATCTTAATTCATCTTTAAATTCCTCCTCCCTCACCCCTCTAATCACTGGTCTTATAGCAGTAGTTTAAACCCTTATTGCCTGGACTATAATAACAACCTTTGTAAATAATCTTCTCTCCAAGCTTTACCCCTCCAATCCATCCTTCATCCACTTCTTGAGTGATTTCCTACAAATTTGACTATAGCGCTATCCTCTGATATTACAGAAAGTCAAGTCAGAACAAGATATAGGGGAAAAGATAATGAACTCTGTTCTGAACATGTTGAGTTCAGATATGTTGGGTGTCAGTAGGACATTTAAGCTGTAATATCCTTAAGGAAGTTGAAGAAGCTGGTCCAGAGTCAAGAAGTCAATAACGTAGATAAAATTTGGAGAATCATCTACATGAAAGTAGAAGCAAAAGTAAAAGTTGAAGCTGTAGGAATTAGTGAAATTATTATAGGGATGGTACAGAGAGAAGAGAAGAACAAGTAGAGAGGGGTAAGAATGAGCTAATGAAGTGCACTCTGCATCCTTTCATATGTCTTGAAAGGTTTTTCTGAAACCATCCTATTCGTCATTTCAGGACTTTTAAGAAATAAGAGTAAACTGAACCAAACGCAGAGGTGGAGAGATTAGCCTTGATATGTAGCAGGGATATCTTCATCTGTAATTGAAGGAGAGAATGAAGGAAAAGGTAATGCTTATGAGAAGTTTTCAAGACTAGAGCAGGGGAATTAAGGACATTCCTGTCAGAAGTCCTCAGCCTTCCTAATGAAAGTCATTTGCTCTAAATATGATTAGTGAGGTAGCAGTGAGAGAAGAAAGGATTTGGAGTAATAATCATTGGAAATAAGGTGAAGGGTCATTAGTGATAGGGAGAGACACCGGGGCTGTGATTTCATTGGCATAAAGAGCAGAGTAGCAACTTTGAAAATCAGTCTATGTAACTTTCCCCAGGGTAAGAGTCAGTGACGCATGACAGTGTGTGTTTGAGGCAGAATTGAACTGGAGTCCTACTGCTTTGCAACTGAGACCATACCTTTTACCCTACACTGCTTCTCCCAGGTGTAAACAAAGGTAGAGCATATGTTCTATTCTTTAGGCTTTTTTGAGGAACGTGTGTTTTTTGTCTCTTCATGTCTCCTACCATAAGACTCAGGGCCTTGAATATAATGTCTTCACATAAGCACCTGTTGAATTTTAATTTTACCAGTATGTTCAGGCACCAAAGTCCTATATCCCAGATAAACAATGCACTAGAACAACAATACTGGGTTTTGATCAACTCTGTCCCCTACATTTCCTGATGTAGCTATTTAATTTGTTACTTGGCTATTTTTTTTTAAACTTTGACTTTAACTGCTTATGGACACTTTTAACACAAAGAGAGGAGGGAAATGTGGCTGTTAAGCTATTGCTTCTTTTGAACTAAAGAGCAAATTGACCTGGTCTAGGAGCTAAGAAAACCTGTCTTCCTATCACAGTGCTGCTACTCACATACAATGACCTTGGGCAAGTCCCTTCCTTTCTCCATTTCTTTGTCTCCAAAATGAGAAGGCTGAACTAGATGAGAGCTAAGATCCTTTCCTGATTTACCATTCAAGTGTCTGTCTTTTAGCATTCTGTTTTCTGAGAGACTTTGCAGTCTCATGTTATCTAACTTGGACTAGGTCCTGACTGCACTTTCCCACAGTGTTTCTGAGTTTCCCAGAGTATATATTAGACTCTGGCATTTCCTTAAATTCATGGGAGAAGAATACCTGTGGCAATACAGCAGTCTTTAAATCTTTGTTTTAGCTCACAGGACATTTTTTAACATGAACTTGTTTTTTTTAGTTTCTGTTCCAGATGATCGAGCTGAACAGCGAACCTGCCTTATCTGTGGAGACAGAGCTACAGGGTTGCACTATGGTATCATTTCCTGTGAAGGCTGCAAAGGGTTTTTCAAAAGGAGCATTTGTAATAAGCGGGTATACAGATGCAGTCGTGACAAGAATTGTGTCATGTCCCGGAAACAGCGGAATCGATGTCAGTATTGCCGCCTGCTCAAGTGCCTGCAGATGGGGATGAACAGGAAAGGTAAGAGAAGCTCTGTGAACACACAGCTACCCCTGCCAGTGTTAGGTTCTTTCTGACACTCAATGTCCTGTGTTCTCGTGATCCATGTTCTGCTAATCATGGAATTTAAGAACTGGATAAGATCTCAGAGGTACCTAGTACAAATCTTATCCTTGACCAAGAATCTTCAACACTATCCTCAACAAACAGTTTTATAGCCTCTGCTTGAAGATCCTTTACCTCCTGGGAAAGCTGATTCCAATTTTGGTATTACTTTCATAGTCAGCAAGGTTTTCCTACTTCCAGTTAAAATGTACCTCTTTACAACTTGTAACTTCTGTTCTCAGTTCTGACCTCTAGGACCAAACAGAATGAGTATAATCCCTCTTCCATGTGACAACTCTTCATGTAGTTAAAGGCAACACCTATGTTGTCTTTCTAGGGTTTCTTTTCAGACCTTTCAACTGATACTCATTTTGCATGTTTTCTAATGCTCTTTTTGTCTTGACCACCCTCTTCTGGACATGCCCCAGTTTGTCTTGTGTTTTTTTTTTTAAATTTGGTTCCCACAACATTGTATTGTCAGTGCAGTCTGACCAGAGCAGAGAACACTGATGCTGTCTGCTCCCTTGTTATCCCCTTTCCTAATGAAGCCTAGGATAACATTAGCTTTTTTTGGCTACCATGTCATGATTCACACTGAACTCATAGTACACTAAAATCCTTGATCTTTTTCATAGGACTTGCTGTCTAGCTATGCCTTCCCCATCCTGCATTTGTAAAATTGATTTTTGAGCCTGTGTCATACTCTTTACATTTTATCCCTATTAAACTTCATTGATCTGGCCCATTATTTTACCTGTTAAAATCTTTTAGGATTCTAACTTTTATCCAACTCGTTAGCTAACCCGCCAAGTTTCATGTCATCTGCAAATTTGCCAAGTATGTTATCTATGCCTTCACACATGTCGCTGATTAAAATGCTGATCATATAAGGACAGGCTTAGATCTTTGGGGCATTCGCAACACTTTCCAAATCAACATCCTAAAGAAAACTGTACCAACACAGATCGGCAGCTGGTACGCAACATAGATTCTTAGAGAGCGAACTGGTATTAAGTGACTTACTCAGTATCACACAGCAAGTAGATGTCAAAGTAGATTTTCCTCACTCTGAGGCCTACTCAGCTGTCCACTACCCCATGCTGCCTCTCCCATTTTAAACACAAGAAGAGCATACAAAACCTTGTGATAAGCTTGCTGAGATCTTAGTAAGCTATGTCTGTAATATCCACTTGCTATACCAGTCTACCCTATGAGAAAAGAAAATGGAATGAATCTGACATGACCTGCTAGGCAGGCTTTTAATGACCACTCTTCCCTAAGTATTCAGAAATCATTTTTTTAATGTTCTGGAATTTTTCCAGGAAATAAAACTAGCTCACTTTCCTCCAGTTTGAGGATTCTACCCTTTTCCCTTTTTTTTTCAATTGAAACATTTGTCCTTCTCCATTCCTGCAATGCCTCCTCTTCTTTTTTCTGGCTTTCAGAGAATGATAATAGCAACTCAGAAATTACATCTTCTCAAATGTAGTTTTTACAAAGCCTGGTGGCTTGAAATTCATTGAGAATTACTAGATACTGTTGGACAATTTCCTCACTTAATCTTGGCTTTTTTACTCCCTGTGAATAATTTTTGATATGTCCTTCCCAGGCCAAAGATCATTCTCCTTTGAATGGAAAATAAAAAGTTGAGTAGCGTTGCCTCCTTAGCTTTTTCTTATCAGCCTGTCTCCCCTAAATAGCAGCATTATCCTTCCTTTTTTCTCCTTCATTCCACATTTCTTTCTGTTGTTGTTCCTGTTCCTTGCTGGCCGTACCTTATTCTGCACATTAGCATTGCAGATACATTCTTACTAGGACCTTACTTTTCTCTGTATCCATCCTGAGTTATTTGTACTCACTTCCATATTCTGGCAAGCCTTTTTAAAATCTGAATTTGATGAGCTGTCTGTGTAGCCACACTTTTTAGTCTTTTGGGGGCAGTGCCTGCTTTTCCTTCTCGTTAGAAGAAGGGACTCTCAGAACTTTGTTCTTAAGAGCTTCTCTATCCTCTTGAGCCAACTTTCTTTGCCTTTGCTTCTATTTCTGAATCTTTGAATTCTTCTCCCAATTTAGGGTGTCCATGCACCACCCTCTTCTTGTCAAGCACAGATTCTAATAAAATGATCATGTACTTCAAAGGTTCCTGTTTTTTCTACTAATGTAATTCTTTGTTGGAATTAGGTGTAGAATAAGCATTTCCATTGTTTCCTTTTCTACCTCCTGAAGGATGAAGTTTTCACTAAAGAAGTTCACATTTTTATCAGTTGCTTCAGGTAGTATATATAGAGTGAGAGAAAGAAATTGCCCCCAGTACCTAGACAG
Organism: Pseudochirops cupreus; assembly: GCA_028627135.1. NCBI lineage: Eukaryota > Metazoa > Chordata > Mammalia > Diprotodontia > Pseudocheiridae > Pseudochirops > Pseudochirops cupreus. Next base: position 255,615,250 of record CM053581.1, read on the forward strand.
TTGGAGTTCCTAAACAACTCTTCTTCATGTCCAAGAAGTCTGTAGTCAGCTCCTCTGGAGCATCACTTTTTTTTCTGTATCTGTTGCTACTCACCCAAATGCTTTCTAAAATCCTTTCTATATACGTTAGCTCATGTACCAAAGAGTCCTTTTAATTAGTTCTTAATGGTCTGTACTCTAAGGTCCTTTCCAGCTCTAATATTTGTCTGTTATAAATTTCATTTCAAATCTAATGTTCTCTGTTCTAACATTCTGTGTGCTAAGATTCCTTACAGAGGAGCTCATCAGACAGCCAATAATTCCCTCAACAAACATTTCTGAAGTGCCCTCTATCTGTAAGGGACATGCTTGGAAAATACAAATCAGTATATCAATAAGAGACATAATCCTTCCTCAGGGCCTCTTAGGTAGGGGAATAAAGACATATGCCCAGGCTGCTGTGGTATGGTAGAAAGAATACCCAATTTAGAGCCAAAAGACTAGTTCAAATCCTGCCTCAGTTACCTGCTTTGTAAGAGACTTTGGGCAAATCACTTACTCTATCTGGGCCTCAGTTTTCTCTGTTTCCATCTCTGTCTCCAATCAGTTGCCAAATCTTATTAATTCTACTTCTGTAATATTGTCCAAATCCTTCCCTTCTCTTCACTCCTATATTTACTACCCAAGTCCTAGCCTTAATCACATCTCCCCTGAAGCATTATAATTGCTTACTAATTGATATCCCTGTTCAATTTCTTCTTTTCTACACAGGTCTCTCCCCCTAACCCCCCAAAACCTAAAGAACAGGTTTCATCACATCACCACTTTGCTCAAAAGTCTTCTCTGGCTTCCTATTGCCTCTAGAATTCATTGCAAACCCTTTGTCCTGGTCTTTTAAAGTCCTTCACAGTCTGGCTCCAACCCAGGTTTCCAGTATTCTTTCATCTTTTCCCCCTGACTTGATCTTCAGTCTTCTGTCTCTGTACAAGCTGTCCCCCATGCCTGGAATATAATTCTTCCTCCTCTGTGCTGTCCTCATCTTCTTTCTTCAGGGCTTCATTCAGCTTCTACTTTTTCTGTGGAAGTTTCAGTGACTCTTCAGTTGTTAGTTCTCTCTCCTCGAATTACCTTTTATGTATTTATTTGTGTACCTCTTGTCTCTCCCTCTTCCCCTTCCCTCCACCACCCCACTAAACTCTTGGCAATCAGGGCCTATTTTGGTTTTGTCTGTGTATCCAAGGACCTTACACAGTGTCTTGCATATAGTAGGCATTAATTAAATATTCACTGAATTGAATTTGAAATCATGCTCGCTATTCAGAATAGCTTACAGAGCTTTTATGGGGATCTACTAAAGTCAGGTCTATAAAAATTCCTTATAAACTATAGAGGACCTTGGAGAGTCATAAGCTATGTCCCTTCCTTCTCACTTCCCCCACACCCCAGTGAGCTCTTGCACTAGTAAGGTAGAAAAAGTCAGGACACAGGTAGTAACTATTAATTTCAAGCCCAAGGGTAATTAATCAGTGCAGTAAGGGAAAGACATCATGCTATGTGGGAGAAAGAGGTATCTTCTGGCTTTGGCTGAGGAGGGGTGGGAAGATCAGGGAAGTCCTCCTAGAGGAGGTGGCCTTTGAATGGGACCTCAAAGAATTGGTAAGCGTCTGACAAATGTAGCCTGGCAGTGGTGGCGAAGTGGTCCTCAGGGAACAGAGAGCAGATCAATTTGACAAGAGCAGAGAGTTTATGAAGAGGCAAGTAGTGGAAAATAAGAATGCTAAAAGATCATAGAGAGCCTTGAACAACAGGATTAGGAATCTGGATATGATCCTGTGGGAGTCATTTACAGTTTTTTGTCTTTTTTTTTTTTTTGAAGGGGAGAAGGCAGGGCAATTGGAGTTAAGTGATTTGCCCAAGGTCACACAACTAGTGTGTCAAGCATCTTGAGATTGGATTTGAATTCAGGTCATCCTGACTCCAGGTCCAGGTGCTATATTCACTGTGCCACCTAACTGCTCCTCATTTACAGTTTTGAATAGAAGAGTGTCATGATTAGAAATACGCATTATATTTATATTGGCAGTTCGTGTGAAGGGCCAGATAAGGAGGAGAGAGACTGGAGGCAACACTGCCAGTTGGTCTGTCACAGTAGACCAGGATAGAGATAATAAGGGTCTGAATTAGGAGAGTGACCATTTGGGGGGGGGGGGGGGAATGTGAGAGATGCTGCTTGGTGTAGGTAGAACATGCAGAACTATCCCCTGTTAGAATGTAAACTCCTTCAGACCAGGGGCCGTTTTGCTTTTGTCTTTATTTCCTTAGCATCTATATAGTCCCTGGCACATAATAGCTGCTTAATAAATGTTTGCTGATTGGTTTCTTTGGCAACTGATTGGCTATAGAGTGAGGGACAATGAAGAACTGAAGAACTCTTTCAAATGCTTTTACTTGATTGTTCTTAGTCATGTTTACTGGGGGCTTCTTTTTCTGGCTTTCTTCCCTTCTTGGCATTACCAGAGTTCTTATATATAGAATGCTTGCTTTTCTCAGACTATTTAGCAGGCGCTTCCTTTTTGCTCAAGACATTTAAACAACAAAAAAATAACCCCAAAAGAGCTTAGACTGTCTATGGAATCTGGGGGTGCTATGTTTTCATTGTCACTGGTTTAAAGTACCACCATTATTGAAACAAATCCAAGATAGGAAGGATGGTGCCTGATGCATGCCAGGCCACGTTGTACCAAAGATTTTAACAGTATAAATAAATGTACTTTAGTTTTCATCTAGCAGTGACCCACTTATTTTTATACTAACTCTCAACTATACTAATGCTGTGGCTTTTATGTTCTAACACTATGTTTTAAAGTTCCTTCCTGCTTGAACATTCTGTATGTTCTATGTCATAAGCATAGATAAGCCTGATGTAGTCCAAAGAATTGGAGTCAGGATATCTGGGTTCATATCCGGGCACCATTTGGCAGAATCTTTGTGACCTGTGGGCAGATCTTTTTATTTCTCTGGACCCAACTTCCTCCTTTGCAAATTGGGACTAAAAATACTAATTCTTTATAAGTCACAATGTTGGAACTCACAATGAAGAAAGAGGTAAACCTTGAAGTTGTGAAATATGAGTTACTGCTTTGGAGTAGCTATGTCCTTCCTGCTCTATAGTCTGACATTCTATGCTCTGAAAACCTTGCCACTTGAAATACTCTGTTCTAAGACCCCTTTCAGAAATATAATTCTGTCCTCTAATGTTATGACCAATTTCAGCTTAGTTTAACAAGCATTTTTGAGCATCCATTGAATGCACGGTGCTTTTCTAGGGAGACCAAAAAAAAAAGTTGCTCTTCTCTACAAGTTTACACTCCTGTCATGGCTCTAGCTGGTTCCTAAATGTCTCTTCGATATGCCTTCCTGATGAGAGAATTTGAGGTATACTTTTCCACTACAATACAACAAACATTTGTTAAGAGCTGATGTGTGAGGCACTATGCTAGACACTCAGAATAAAAAAGTAGAATGAAAAAAGAGTCCCAAGCGTCAAGGAGATTATATTCTACTCCAGGCTAAACATTCCCAGTTTCTTCAGTTAATCCTGATGGTCTCCATTCACTCAGCATCTTGGTCACCCTTTTCTGGACATGTTCTACTTTGTTAATGCTAATGCCCTTCTTAAGATGTGGTGTAGAGACTTGAATGCTGAAGAGGTGGTCTGACCATGGCAGACTACAGTGCCTTATTACATCCTTCTTTTGGGATGAGACCCGAGGGGACATTACAGATGCTGCCAACTGCTGTTGTATTTGCAGTTCACTAAAGCTTCAAGATCTTTCTTTATAGGAGTTGTCCCCCATAATACTGGCTTTTAAAGATTTTTTTTTTGAGTGGGAAATCTGATTCTGTTCTCCCAGTTTCACATCTGTAAAATCAACAAGTTATTCCTTCTACATAATTATCTTTGGTCATTGATAAAAATGTTAACTAACCCAGGGTGAAGGACAGATCCTAGGACATCCCTCCTTCACCCTTCAAACTGATATCAGCTCTTTCATTATTACTTTTCTGTTTGGTCAGTCAGCTTAATTAGTACTGTCATCTAGCCTATATTTCGCCATCATATCCACAAGAATAATGTGAGAGATTATGTCAAAAGCCTTGGTGAAATCTATGTATATTATGTCCAAGATCTATTGGTCAAGTAGTCTTATAAAAAAAAAGGTCTCATATAGCTACTAATTGTCATAAATCTGATTGGAACTAGATCTCCCATCCCTGAGTCCAAAACTCCTAGTACGTTGTGGTCTCCCTCTTTAATATGGGATGTTATGGATAAAGGTGCTGAGAGGGAGGGATGTTTACATTGGCAAGTGTGACTCCTATTAAAATTTCCTGCAGGTGCCCATTTCTTAACTTCTCTGAAGAGTTCAGGGAGGTCTTGAGTTTAAGGGCCAGTAACAGATTCCTCAGGCTTATTCCCTGCAGCTTACAGAGGCTCACCCTTGTTGGGATGCTGGACAACAAGAGTTCTTTGTGGGATGCTTTTTTTGGTTCGATAATAATAATAACAACAATAACTGGTATTTATATACTGCTTTAAAGTTAGTAAAACACTTTGCATCTATTTTGTCGTTTCAAGCCTCCTAAACCTGTGAGATAGGCACTATAACTATTATTCCCATTTTATTGATTAGAAAATTAAGATTTAAACAGGTGATAGCTGGTAAAATGCTAGTCAGGTTTTGCAGCTGAGGGCTCTGAATTTCACCCACAGGGAAAGTTAGAACTTCAGAACATAAAAGGTCTTTGGCAATGCATTATTCTTGTTCAGGGTCACTTATTTATCCAGAGGGATTGACATCAAGTGTTCTTACAAGTCATAAAAATGAGTTCTTCTCCCATCTCTTCTGATAAGACTGACTAGTGACTGAAAGGGGGACTTTGGATTTGTTTTAATAACCAGTGCATTTGAATGGAATTAGCACTGGATTTTTAAAACCATAGGATTTGAAACTCTAAAAACCCTTAGGTTTGAAACCTCTCCACTCATTTTACAAAGAAATTAAGGCCTAGAGGAAGAAGTGACACAGAGCAACTACAGATCCCTAGGGCATCCATACTCTGGAGTCCTTCATTGTCTTTGTACCAGGCAATTCAGTCAGTTCCAAACCTACCTCCTCTAACTCCAGATCCAAATTCTGTGCTTTTTTGCCTACATCACACTGCCTTGCTATCTGAAAACTAGGATGGATATGTCAGCTTTCTCTCTAATCAAGGGATTTAAAACTGGAAAAGATCTTACATATTTTCTCTTTCAACCCCTCATTTACAGAGGAAGGAACAGAGACCCAGAGAGGCTGAATAACTTTTCCATCGTCACCAGAACTAAGCGCTAGAATATCTCTTCGTAATACACTTGCCCTTTGTGGCCAGGCAGTATTGCATGTTCCATTTTGTAAGGTTGTTGTGAGTGAAGAGCTTTGTCTAGATGAGACCCAGAGAGGGAGAATAACTAACTGGCCCACAGCCCATGTTGTTGGTATGTGGCAGAACTGGGTCTGTTGTCTCCAAGTCTAGTATTGTTGCTATTACAGGCTGCCTCTCCAAAGCCTCTATCATCTTAATGACATCTTGCTAACTATGCAACTGATTACACTCTCGCCTTTCCCCTCACTTAGTTTCTGTTGAATTTTTTAATTTCCATCTATTGCCTGGCTCCTTCTTAAAGATATATCATTTATACCTTAGAAATTGGCAAATACAACAAATCAGGGCTTGATTTATTGTTCATTGTTTTGTTGATTGTTTAAATTTAGGAGAGAGAAAATGTTAATGCAGATTTAATCTAAAAGTGCATCATGCAAATATTTTCTTCTCTCCTTCCCCCTTTCCCCTCCCCCAGCTAGTTGTTAAACATTTACCAGGCCAGGCTTGGTACTTGGTTCCTTAGGGGATGCTATACAGTCTTCCTAGTTTCACAGAGGGAGAGCTTGGGAAGTTGGGTCTTGTTTTTTTTCCTCTTGTACTAAAGTATTTTTGGGTTTTGTGGAGGAAGACTGGGTAAGGTAAATCTTTTCTCTTTGTTATAAAGCTGAGAGAGTGATCAGCAATGTCCCCCATTTTGGCGAAGGATACCAAAACCTAACAATATTTGCCTTTTCATAGCTTTGGTCGTCCTGACTGAGAGAGAAACACTGACATCTCCTGGTCATTGCCAAGAATGCAAGACTGAAAACGTAATGAATGTCAGTCGGATCTACTTCTTAGCAGCCCTAAACCATTTAACATTAAAGCTAGTGAAGACCTAGACTACAAAATGTTATTGGCAGAAGGAACTTTGAAACATACATCAAATGTTGGAATTGAAAGGAACCTTGAACCATAGAGTATTAGAGCAGAGAACAAAGAATGTTAACACTGAAGAGATTACTGTCTTCTAAAACATTAGAACTGGCAGAATTCCCTTAGAACACAGAATGCAAGAGCTCTAAGGTATCTGAACAGTCTAATACCATAACTTTACTACTAAGGAAACTGAGGCTCAGGAAAGTGAAATGACTTGCCTACAATAGTACAGATAATTAGTAGCAGAGACAACATCAGATTCTAAGTCCCCTGACACCTAATTAGAAATTTTTCCATTGTATCACTCTGCCTCCAAAATTTAAAAAAAAAAAATTTCTATTCCTGAGAGGTCTTTTATGTAATGAAGGTTCTTCGTAATTGAATTATTAACTAGCTACTTGGGTAGCTAGCAAAGAAAAAGGTTTCTAATAAGAGAAACAGAGCTAAAGTTGAGCTTCCCTACCCATCAGGGTGCCTGTGGTGCTATTGGGTTGTCTGTGAATTGAAAGAACTGTTGGTGTATATAGTCTAGAGAAGCAGAATTATTAAGGTGGATGTGGGAGTTCATTTCATATATTGGTTAAAAAGCTTAAGAATTAGTGTTAAAGTTCAGTTCGTGAATAAGATATGAACAAATAGTTCTCAAAAGAATTTCAAACTATTAATACATGAAAGAACGTTCCAAGTCACAAAATAATAAATACAAGTCAAAAAAATTGTGAGATTTGACCTCACACTCAACAAAACGGCAAACATGATGAAAGATGGGAATCGTATTGAAAGGGTTCTGAAAAGATGGGTATATGGAAGAACTATTGGGAGCTGTGAATTGATCCAGTAATTCTAGAAAGCAATGACTTGGCCCAGGCATGGTTACACCGCTAGTAAATGTCTGGTGCCAGATGTAAACTCAACTCTTTCTGACTTCAGATTGAAGATTCTGTTTACTGCTTCCCTCGCTGTAAATTGTGCATGTGTTTCTATATACATAATTATGTTTTGTGGTAGTGTTGGTGGCAGTGGTATCATTGGTGTCATTTCAGTCGAGTCTAACTCTTTATGATCCCATTTGGGGTTTTCTTGGCAGATACTGTTTACCATTTCCTTCTCCAAATACAGTTATATTTAAGTGTATAATCATACTTCTGTGAGAATTGAAGCTCAGCCAAGAAGCTAGTTCCCTTACTGTCTCCAAGAAAGAGTTCGAGTTGCTTTCAGAAGTTGAAAGTTGGAGAGAAGTTCATTTCACCTCCACAGAAGGAATTTAAAATAAGAACTACCCAAATAGAAGAATGGGCTACTGGTCTCAGGAGCCAATATTGGGCACCTGCTTATTCGTGTTGAAATAAAGGCCATGAACACAAGAGAGTTCAATGTTAGGTATGGTGCAGTTGGAGCACCAGTGAGCTTAGGATCAGAAAACCTGGGTTTGACTCTTGACTGCCCATTTACTAGCTCTGTGACCTTGGTAAAGTCACTTAACGCTTTGGGTGTCAGTCTCCTCATAAATAAAATTAAGGGGTTGGATTAGCCCTAAAGATCTGGTTCAAGGGTTTAGAAATTACTTTTAGTAACCTTGACACCTCTAGTTCTCCTGCTTAGAAGGAAGACCTCATGGTTTTTAGCCTGGAAAAGAGATTTAAGGAGAGGGGATAGCTGTCTATAGATATCTGAAGAGCTATAATAGATCAATTTTCTATAGTGCTTCATAGTTTCCAATGCTTTTCCTGCAAAAAACTTCATGAAAGTTATTCTTCCCATTTTGGTGAAATAACTCACTCGTGGACATACATATTAGTGAATGATGAGCAGGGATTTAGACACATGTCTGCCTATTCCAAGTTCAGTGGCTTTTTGACTATACTCTGCTGCTACTTCTGTTATAAGGAAAAGGATTTGAGCTGTTTTCCTTGGTCCCAAAAATCTGAAGCAGCACAAAGTTATGATTAGATTTTGACTTGAAAGAAGAAAAAAATTTTGTAACAATCAGAGCTAGTTTTAAGTGTAATAATGGGCTGCCTCAGGAAGTAGTAAGTTCCTTCTAGCAGAAATTCCTGCTCAGATACAGGCTAGATCCATTCTCATCAACAAGGTCCTTGGCACTATCAAATAGCTTAAGATCAGAAAGTGTTATGATTTTATTAGTGGAATTGACTTTTAAGAGAATGCCTTACCATCTGTTTTGCCACTATACCCCAAGGATCAAGGGGTCTTTCCATCTCGCTTGCAGCTGAAACTTGTGTGTGTTATCCTCCCCCATTGCAGTATATCCTTCATCCCAACGTTTAGCACTGTGCTTTGTACGTAGTACAAAGTATCTCCAGCACTGAGCATAATTCCTAGCATATAGTAGACAGTTAATAACTGTTTATTGGTATTGATTAGAGGGCAGCTAGTTAGCACAATGGCTAGTGCACTGGGCCTAGAGTCAGGGAGGCCCTGTGTGACCCTGGGCAAGTCACTTAACCCTGTCTACCTCATTAGTATCTCTGCCAAGAAAACCTCAAATAGGGTCACAAAGAGTCGGGCACAACTGAAAAACAACTCAGCAACAACAAATTTGTATTGATTGGTGGATATCCTGGTAAATTTGGTGAATGTGACAAAGGCAAAAGAAGGTTTGTTTATTCATTTATTGAGTATCTGTTTTTATATTGGACATTAAAATGTATAAGGTCTAGCTCTCAAGAAGCTTCTGGTTTTATAGACTGGAAATAAATGGTAGGTTTAAAGCACTTTATAAAACACTTTTCTCACAACCATGTTAAATATATATTAAAAACATTACTCCCATTTTATTAAAGGGGGAACTGGGATTTGGTTGAGGTTAAGTGACTTGCCCAAGGTCATACAGATAGCAGGTGGCAGTTTCAGAACCCAGAGGCATATCTCCTGATTCTAGCAATATGTACAGTAACAGCTGCCCTTCTTATCAATCCCACTTGCTGCCACCACCACCCCCAAAAAACTGCTCGTATACTATTGTATAAAGATATTGAAACCTTTGTCCCCTAATTAAATTAAAAAACACTTTTTTGAGGGTTTTTTTATATAAACTTCTTTTTTTTTTAAATCTTCCTAATTTCTCCCTTTACTTCACTTCCACGTATTTCCCTATGGACTTCTGTTCTGTTTTCTTAAATATAATGGAGTTTAAATAGGAAATCTGCCCCTGGCTCTCCATGGCACTGTGCCCACATGCTACCTCCTTCAGGAGGCTTTTCCTAGCTCCTCTGTTACACGCTGTGTGTTCTAACACTATATGTTCCAAAGTCCTTCCCAGCTTCTTGAACTATTGGCCTCACAAGGTTGTTATAAAGAAAAATGCTTTAAAAGTATAAAGTGCTACAGAAAGAAACGTGAGCTATTGTTGTTATTATTCCAGATTTCAGGAGATGTGTTTGTAACTGTTCTGGCATCTGTTTCCTTTCAGCAATCAGAGAAGATGGTATGCCAGGAGGCAGGAACAAAAGCATCGGGCCTGTCCAGGTTGGTACTATGCCCCTACCTACCAGGCATTCTAAGGGTAATATGTGTCTTTCCCATCTGTTCACTCCCAAGCCTTGTTACTACATCTGTGCCAGGGCCAGAGTTTCCCCTCATGCCAGGGTATGTGGAATAGTTGCCTTTGCCCTCCAAAAACATCCTTAAGATTTTTAACAGATAATGTGCCTGGGTCTTGTCACAAAGCTTTTTTTTTCCTAGCAACTCTTAAGCCCTTCTTAAGAATTTATCATTTGATCTGTATGTGATCATAAGTAGCCACCCTTCAAAAATTAGCAGAACTGCTACTGAAGTTGTTCCAGGATATATAATAGCATCAATTGCAAATAGAAATAGAAAACTGCCTCGCTCTGTGTATCAGCAAGCACTCTAGCATCCCCAGGATGGCTGCTAGCACAAGTTTTTTGATCTGCTTTTCTAAAGGAAAGCTACTCAAAAAGTGGTTAACCATCTAACTTTAATCAAACATACATCATTTAACTAGTTCAGGGGGAAAAGTCAGCACCCTAAACTTCAGAGAAAATACAAGTAGAAGTTACAAGCAAACAAAAAATATAGACAGGGCTTCTAGCTGTCTGACCATTACAGCCATACCTAGTTAGTTACCAGAGAGAGAAGCACCAACATCCTGGGTTTTTCAAAGCCAGGGGACTTAGTGGTTGCCCAGAATCTCATCTGGCCAAATCATACAACTCTTCCCATAAGCAAGCCCCAAAGAAAAAACCTCACATCAGGGTATATATTGGCTTCTCCAGGGTCAGAGAACATCACAACCCTTGTGACCCACTGCCCAATCACAAAGTAACAAGGAGAGGGTGTTCCTGAAAAGCAAGCCTCCCAACACAGGCTTCATGTGACCACATTCAGCCTATTGAGGCAAAGTATATTTTCAAATCAGGGAAGGTCCTCAAATTCACTTAAGCCTATCAAGGGGCAGGGAAGATCTTCAAATTCCCTTACCTTTATACTCTGGTATTTTTTACCATCTCCTCAGGTAATAATGAATTCCAGTAGTAGAAAGTTTATACATGAGGAGAATTCTTAGACATCTCCTTACCCCCGATGAATAGCCATCACCAGCAAGTGGTTTTTGTGTGAGTTAAATTGTGTTAGGATTTTCCTAGGTATATACATCATAGGATTTAGAAATGAAAAGGTACTTGAGAGATCAACAAATTCAACCTCCTGATTTTACAGATGAAGAATTAGAGGCTAATAGAAGTTAAATGATTTGGACAAGGTCATATGGGTAATAAGTAGCAAAACTAGGATTCAACCCAACTCCTCCAAAGACCAGTCCAAAACTCTTGTTACTGTACCAGGCTGCCTCTTAAGACAATTAAGGACTCTAGCCTTTCTATCTAATAGTATATCAGGGGCTCTTACCTGTGTTTAATATATAGGTTTTAAATCATGTGTTGATCTGAACATGGGACTGGGAGCCAAGACACCTAGGTTTGAATTCTGGGTCTGTCTAAGACCTAGCTAGCTATGTGACATGGACAGGTCACTCCCTCACTCTAGGCTTTCATTTCCTCATCTGTAACATGAAGGGGCTAGATCAGATTTTCTCTGAGATACCCTCTAGTTCTAATATTGCATGCTTTATGGTCCACCCCAAGTCTGGCACTTTATGTTCTTTAAATTCAGTATTCTCTTTTCTCTTCTTTCTTTTTCCCTTCCCCTTCCCATTTCCTTCTGAATCTTCCTTTCTCTTTGCTTCCCTTTCTTTTCCTTCCCTTCCTCCCCCTGCTGTTTTTTTAAGACTGGGTCTCCCTATCTCATCCTCAGCTGGAAGGATAAGGACTGCTCACTGACCTGATACCACTCTGATTAGCACAAGAGTTTTTACCTGGGCCAGTTCACCCCCCTAATGCAACATGGTGACTACCTGCTAATGGGTGATCTCCCTGTTAATGCCAAACTTAGTGTGGATACTCGATCAGCATAGTCCACTGTAGCTCAGAAGGACTGAGCTCAGATCTGCTAGCCTCATCCTCCCTAATAACTGGGATTTATTGGCACGTGCCCCCATACCCAGGTATATTCGGTGTTCTAAGGCTTCTTCTATCTCTGCCATTCTTCAGCATTCATACAGCTCTAATGTTCCATGTTCTAAGGACTCTCCTAGTGTTAACATTGTGCGATAAATGGAGTGTGGCCTATTATGCCCCATGAAAGCAATTTCTTTCAAATGGGGCCCACCAGGTCCAGGGTGTCTGTTATCATCTCAGTACATAAACATACTAACAAACCTTTTCACCACCTAAACATACTGACAAATCTCTTCACCATCTGATTGACAGGGCTTGCCTGTCCCTTCTAAAATGAAACAAGTCCTTCTATCCTCGAAAAGCCTCCAATAAATCCTGTCATCACCTTGTCTTAAGTTGTTGCAAGTGGGGGACCTAGTAAATGTCCTGCTGATTGATGATACCATTTGTCTGGATGGGGCTTATAAAATGCTTTGTAATTTGTTCCCATAGCTTCTAGGCCCCCTAAGAAAAATTATTTGCTTTTTCTCTACATGTGATCAGAAAATAAAAGAAGAAACTGTGTAAATAAATAGCAAGTGAGTTCATTTTTTGCCATGTCAAATACCTCAGGAACCAACTGTACAGCTGGTTATAGACTTGTGTCGGCCAATTTTGTGGCGTAGGGGATAGAGCCCTGGGCTTGGGAGACTGGGGTTCTACTGCCCATTTTTCTATTAACTTACTTTGTGACCTTGAACAAATTATGTCACTTCTCTGAGCTTCAGTTTAATCATCTAGGAAATGATGGTAGTGTTGGACTGGAGAGCATCTGATGTTTTATGTTCAGAAGTCCCTGCCAGTTCTAACATTGTATGTTCTCTTTTAGCTCAACATATTGTGTATTGAATGTTCCAGTCCCAGCATTCCATGTGGTGACATTTATAACCCCTTCTACCTCTGACATCTTATGTTTCTGTAATTATAAGCTGCATTCCCATAATGACGTGTGATTTTCATTCCCTACCAAAGATATCAGAGGAAGAGATTGAAAGAATTATGTCTGGGCAAGAATTTGAGGAAGAGGCAAACCACTGGAGCACCAACGGAGACAGTGACCACAGTTCCCCTGGTAATGGAGTTTCTGAGAGCAATCAGCCTTCACCGGTTTCTACACTGTCCTCAAGGTGGGGTCCTCCGCGAGAGTGTGCTTTCCTGTTATTTTCGCAATGTCTGTCATGTTGGACTAATACATCTTTAGGAATGGGCTTCTAAAATTAGAAGTTCTTTTGCCTACCTTATTTTTTTTAATTTTTTGTTTTTTGGAGGGCAAATTGGGGTTAAGTGACTTGCCCAAGGTCACATGGCTAGTTTTTGTGTTAAGTGTCTGAGGTCGGATTTGAACTCAGGTCCTCCTGACTCCAGGGCCGGTGCTCTGTTCACTGCACCACCTAGCTGCCCATTGCCTACCTTATTTTGAGGTAAAATGTTCTTTAGGTGTGGGGAATCTGTGGCCTCAAAGCCACGTGTGGCCCTCTAGGTCCTCAAGTGCAGCTCTTTGACTGAATCCAAACTTCACAGAACAAATCCTCTTAATAAAAGGATTTGTCCAAACCCAAGGACCTAGAAGGCCACATGGAGCCTCAAGGCCGCAGGCTCCCCAGCCTTGGTTTAGCTAAATAGATTTGCAATATCCAGTAACTCACAGGGTCTTATCCCTAGTATCATTTGGTTCTTTCTTGCCATCCATGGTAGTAAGGAGCATATTTTAGAGGTTTTTTCAAGAAGTATGTATAAATGAAGCATGAAGTAATGTTTATGTGTTTATATACTTCCTTTGACCTAATTTAGTGTAAGGGACACACCAGATGATGAGTCAGGATATCGGTTGGGGTGGATTCTGTCGCTTGTTATCTTTGAATCCCCTGACCATTGATGAGCAATAAAAATAAAGACATTGAAATAAATCACATTCTCTGTTCTAACAGTCTTATTTTTCCAAGATCCTATGTCTTTCTACTTGTTATCTGTAGTTAAGGGTTTATAGTTCCTTAGAAATCTTTTATTTTAAAAGGATTACATTTCTGGGTTGAAAATTTATGAAGTTTCTTATTAGAAATGGTATGGGCCACTTTCTGGTTCACGGGAGGCCAGAAACTTGTTTCTCCTGTGGACTTTCTCTGTGATCTGCTTAGACAAAGTAGCTGACTACTCCATGTTTGTTACGTCTGTTATGAAGCAAAATGGCATCAGGGCTTTCTTTCCTTTACCATTCATTGTTCAGTTTATTGTGCTGTAGTAGAAAGAGCACTGGGCTGGGAGTCAGGGACTTGGGCTTGTTTTCAGGCTCTGCCCTTGAATAGCTCCATGACCCTGTTGGACAAGTCACTTTATTTTTCTGAATCTCAGTTTCTCTGTCTGTACAATTGAGGTAACAGTACTTGCTCTACCTAGTTCAGAAGATTATTCTGAAGAAAGCACTTTGTCAACTTGAAAGCACTTTATAAATGAAAACTATTATTATTGTTCAAAACCATTTATTAGTAAAGAACATCTGTTCTGAGGTATTGTCTTAAGAGTAAGTGTGATTGACACAAAGCTGAATAAGACTGCGGTTCTTGCCTTTAAGGAGTTTATGGTCTATTTACAGAGATAAGATGGAAACACTGATGAAACTTAGAAAGTGATGAGTGCAAAGGAGAGGTCCAAACATGGTTCTGTAAGAAATGTGAGTCAGGGGTGGATGATGATCCTTGCCAGGCCAGCATGGGGGTCAAGAGGTATCTGGTGTGACATCACAAGGGATGTCACCTGAGCAGGACCTTGGAGTAAATAAATTATTTTAATATATGGAAGTAGAACTGATGGAGGCAAGCAGGGGTAAGAACAAAGCCCGTTCCAGGTTCAGAGAATAGCATAGAAGAGGGAGACTTCAGATTAAAAAGGTAAGGGGAGAGCGTAACTTCATTCACCCAGGAAGTAACCTCTACTTCTATAGCACTTGGAAGCTTTCCCCCACAAGGGAAGAGGAAGGGAAAGAAGTATTTCTATAGCTGCTATGATGTGCCAGGCACTGTGCTAAGCACTTTTTTACAAATATATCTCATTTGATTCTTAGAACAACCGTGGGAGGTAGGGGCTGTTGTTATCCCCACTTAACAGTGGAGGAGACTGAGACAAGCCGAGGTTAAGTGACTTGCTCATGACTTACGAGTTAAGCTGGTACATGTCTGAGGCCAGATTTGAATTCAGGTCTTTCTGGATCTAGGCTCTATCTACTGCTTTGCCAGCTGGCTAATGAGGTATATGTAGGTAGCAGGAGTATCATCACCCCTATTTTACAGAATGGAGATTCCAAGAGGTTAACTTGCTCACGGCAAAATTCAGGCTCAGGTCTCCTGACTCCCAGGTACTATTTTTCCATGTGAGTCTCTGTAAGTGTTTATTGAACTCCTACTGCATACAGTGGGGCCTACTCAGTGCTGGGGATACCAAGATTAAAGATGATGGTCTGATGGGGTTGGTAGAGAGGGATAAAACTTACATGGCTAGTCTGGTTTGTCTTGAAAGTGATGTGAGCAAAGATGGGACAGACAAGTTGGAATCTGATTTTGAGCAGCCTTTCATGCCAAGCCAGTAAATTTAAATTTGATTTGTTAGGCAATAGGGAGTCATTCAAAGAAAACTAATTTTTGTTACTTGTCTGGGAGCGTTTATGATCTGCAGAGTGCTTTACTCACCACAACCCTGTGAGTCAATGTGATTGTTTCCCCCTCAGTTTTAACTGAGGAAAATAGAACTTTAGAGAGGGGAAGTGGCCTGACAGAATGTTTGTTCAAATAAACACTCCCCCTGAATAGAAGCAGCCCCCTAAAATGATGTCTCTTTGAAAGAGAAAAGGCTGCATAGACATATTCCTTTAAAAATAAACAAATAAAACACTTGATTTTTATACAAACCAAATGTGGGGCTGGAGGAGTGGTGGCTTGTGTGTTAGATCTGAGACTTTTCTGACCATTGTTATTCCTTATCCAAACATTGATGGAATAGAATATCTAGGTGTTTTCCAGCTGTAATATTCCATCAATATACTCTGATCTGGAAAGAGTTTAGACTGAGAGGGGTTTGGGGTAGGGAAATGAAAAAGTTGTGGAGTTGGACCAACCTTTTACCACCTCATTCAAGCGAGGAAACTGAAAACCCAAAGAAGCTTAGGATATGTTAGCTAAAATAACCATCTTATTGTAAGGAATTACAACTTTGCAACAGAACACTGGAGCGAAGGCTCCATTTGCTGGAAAAAGAAACTCAGGCACATTTAACACTACTAGGAGTTTTCTTGTTCCCTAAAAGCGATAAAATGGTTTCTTGTCAGAAAACAACAGAGTTCACCAATGATGTGCTGAGTTTCAGAAATACAAAGAAGGAAATAGATGCTGTCTACAAGGACCTTACATTCTAAGTTGGAAGACAACATGGGCATCAATAAGTATATAAAAATAATTTTTTTAAAAACAGTAATTATAAAGGAGGGGTACTGCTGTAATACCTGAGGGTCCAGGAAAGGCTTCATGTAGAAGGCATTGCTTGAGATGCATTTTGAAGGAAGAGAGAGACTCTCTGAGACCAAGATGAGATGGGATTGCATTCCAGCCCATGCAAAAACAGAATGATTGGAGATGGAGAGTCATCTGGAACACAGAGAAGGCCAGTTTGCTTGGATCACAGAGGGCAGGATGAAGAATGTTGTCCACCGAAAAGAGAGGTTTAGGCCAAATTGTGAAGAGGAGTTTATATTTAATCCTAGAATTAAAAGGGAGCCTCTGGAGTTGATTGAATTGGGGAGTGTTATGGCCAGATCTGCACTTAAGGAACACTACTTTGGTAGCTGTCTATAGGAAGGGCTGGAGTGGAGAGTGACCTGAGACAGGAAGCAAAGAAATATTCAACAGGATTATAGTGAAGGACGTGCTTTGTAAACTTTAAAACTATCTAAAAATGTGTCTTAATACTTTTGATATTTCAAAAGAAGCTTAATTTTGCCACTTCATCATGGGAAAGATCATTGAATTTGAAGTTTGAAGACTTGTACTCCCTTCCCAGTTCTGCTGCTCACTAGCCATGATTATGGGGGAAATCATTTCCCCTCTTTGGGTATCCATGTCCTCATCTTCCTCTTTCAGCTCTAAAGCCTAAGAATTAGACCTCCTGATTTTCATTTGAAACCTCTTCTTACCACACATGGCTACTTGTATCCTTCCTGAACAGGTGCCAAGGACAAATGCACTGGTATGATGTGTGCTTCATTCTTTCAAGTGGTGTAAGGTGAATGAAAGATGGTCGAGCCTGTAGCTGCCTTGATTAAGATGAAATTTTTCTCTTCTAGTAGGTCTGTGGAGCTGAATGGATTCACTGCCTTCAGGGAGCAGTACATGGGTACCCCGGTACCCCCACACTATCAGTATATACCGCACCTTTTTAGCTATTCAGCTCACTCGCCTCTGCTGCCCCCCCAAGCCCGGAGCCTGGACCCCCAGTCCCACAGCCTGATCCATCAGTTGGTGCTTGCCGAGGACCTGGAGCCCCTGGGCACACCCATGTTGATTGAAGACGGGTGAGTGGTTCATGACCCGAGACACCAAGAGGTGGTTGTTTTGGGGCCCGAAGCTCAGCACAAGACCACAGATTTCTGCTTCCCAGCAGTTGTCAGGCAATTCTCTCCATACGCTCCAGGGACTGGAATGGGTTACTGGGGAGCAAGGAAGGCAGAGACTTGACATTAAAATATTTGTTATTTGAGCAATTTACATTGAAGCCTATTTCTTAATGTCTGGGCTTTAAGAGATGTTTGTAGAGACCAGATGACGTAATGGAAAGAGAACATAACTTGTAATCAGGAGACTTGAGCTCAAATTCCCTCTGGGACACACTCAGCATGACCGTGACAGCTAAGTCAAGCAATGAATAGAGCACTGGGCATGGAGTCAGGAAGGCCTGAGTTCAAATCCAGCCTCAGCCACTAGCTGCATGATCCTGGGCAAGTCACTTAAGTTCGGTCTCCCTCAGTTTCCTCAACTATAAAATGTGGATCATAATAGCACCTGCTTCCCAGGGTTATTATGAAAATCAAATGTAAAATGACTAGCACTTTACTGGAATTGTTTTTTTAGTTGTTTTTCTGTCTTGTTCAACTCTTGACCCCTTTTGTGTTTCTCAGCAAAGATACTAGAATAGTTTGCTATTTCCTTCTCCAGTTCATTTTATAGGTGAGGAAACTGATGCAAACAGAATTTAGTGACTTGCCCAGGGTCACACAGCTTATAAATGAGGTCAGATTTGAACTCAGGTTTTCCTGACTACAAGTTGGAGCTTATCTACTCAGCCACCTAGCTGAGTGGCACTAGTAGGCACTTAACAAATGCTTATTTCTTACTCCTTCCCTTCCCCATAGCCAACTTACTCAGTGTCTTTGAGTCTGCTTCCTCATCTGTAAAATGGAGGAAATAATGTTTGCATTACCACTGGCATGGTCTTTCTCAAGGACCATAAATTCAGCTGGGTGGGAGTTGTTATTTCTAAAAGAAAAAAAGGGATTGTATTGTAGCACATCCAGAATGAAATGACATGGCACATCTGCATGCACATGAATGTGGTACCAGCAAAAGAACATAGAAGTAGATCTAGTAGTAGTTAAGATATCCAGAGTTTAGACTTGACTTTGTCCTCATCCAGTTGTATGATCTTGGACAAAGTTGTATGAACTCCCTGGGCTTCGATTTCCTCATCAATAGTCAGTCCTCATCAGTAGTCACACTCTTAACATGCTGTGTGTTCTCAGGTCTCTTCGAGCTCTGATACACTGTGTTCTAATGGCCTTTCCAGCTTTAGCAGTCCACCTCGGGCTTTCTCTCTTGGGCTTCTGGCAAGGACTAGCACCGAGCAGGCTGCTTGTTGCCACTGCCTATGGGCTCTAAGCCTGTGAGTCCTCACCACTAGAGGACACTGTGGGTAGCAGGATAAAATCACTACTTGGAGCAATAAATTAACTTGCCATCCTGAGGGTTTTTTCTTTTTTTAAGAATTTTTTTTAATTTCTAAATTTAATCTGTCCCTCCCACAAGCAATTTTTTAAAAAAATTCCTCAACACATAGTCTAGCAAAGCAAATTCACACATTATCCATATCTGAATATATGTTTCTGCATTTTGAGTTCACCATCTCTTTTTAGGGAGGGAAGTAGCATACTTCATTCTTCACACTTCTAATGAATTTCAGAATTGTTTTACTCTATATTATTATCATCATTGTGTAAAATTTGGCTCCTAGTTCCACTCATTTTGCTCTACACATCTCGGTTTGCTCTGAAATTGTCCATAACATCAGACTTATTTATAGCAGCTCTTTTCATGACAGTCAAAAATTGGAAACTAAAAGGTTTCTATTGGAGAATGGCTAAATAATTTGTGCTATAAATGTGTTTGTATGTATGGATTATGTTCCTTCTTTTGATGTCTTTGGGGTATAGAATCAATAATGGTATATCTGGGTTAAGGAGCATGTACAGTTTGGTCACTTTCTGGTCATTGTTCCAAATCGCCTCACAGCATGACTTAACCAGTTCACAGCTTCACCAGCAATGCACCAGCATACTTGTTTTCCCATAGCCCAGTCTGATAGGTGTGAGGTGGAGCCTCAAAGTTGCTTTATTGTTTAGCATTTCTCTAATTGTTAGTGATTTAGAGCAAGAGTGTCAAAACATGTGGCCCGAAACATTCTCTGAGTGTGGCTCAAACCATCTTAAAAGGTAATTGGGAAATACTTAACAAGTAAAAATTACAATAAAACGCAGATAGATACCATTACATTTTAAAATTAAGTCAATTTGTGGCCCACAGGGATCTTTATATACTTTTTATGGCTTACGTTTCTTTGTTGAGTTTGACACCTGTTTTAGAGAATTTTAAATAAAATTTTTGGTAGCTTAGATTTATTCTTTTGAGAACTGCCAGGTCATAACATACCCTTTGACCATTTATCTATTTAAAAATGGCCCTTACTGTTACAAATTTGAATTGGTTCTATACATGCGTGTGTGTCTGTGTCTGTGTCTGTGTGTATGTCTGTGTATGTGAGAGAGAGAGAGAAATCTTGAACTTGTTGCAAAGCTTTTTCTCAATTGTTTCCATTTTGATTTTTCTATATTCAATTTGTTTATAATAAGACTTTTTATATAACTAAAATCGCCCATTTTATCTTCTATCTCTATTGCTTGTTTAGTCGTGAACACTTTCCAATCCAGAGATTTGAATGATGGCACAGTAGAGTGCTGGGCCTGGAGTCTGGAAGAGCTGAGTTCAAATTCAGCTTCTAACTTCCTAGCTGTGTTGGCCATGGGCAAGTCACTTAACTTCTTTGCTTCAGTTTCCTCATCTGTCAAATGGGGATAATAATAGCACCTACTTTGTGGAGTTGTTGTGAAGATCAAACGAGGTCATTATTAAGCGCTTAGCTCAGTTCCTGGCACATAATAAGCTATATATAAATGACATCTGTCATAATTTCTGTTGGGTTTTTTTGGAGGGGGGAAGGCATTTGGGGTTAAGTGACACGGCTAGTAAATGTCAAGTGTCTGAGGCCATATTTGAACTCAGGTCCTCCTAACTCAGGGCCAGTGCTCTATTCACTGTGCCACCTAGCTGCCCCTATCATTATAATTTCTTGCTTGCTTCTCTAATTTATGGTGTGACTTTATATTGTGGTCAGGTATCCATTTGGAGGTCATCTCAGTGTATGTGTCCCGAGTCTTGTGGGAGGAGAGATTTAGGTGAAGTTCCCTTCCCTGCCCACTTTAGACAAAGAGTCATAAATTCGTAAATTCTCAGTTCACCCTGCTTTTGCCCCCAGGTACACGGTGACTCAGGCTGAGCTGTTTGCGCTGCTGTGTCGCCTGGCAGATGAGCTGCTGTTCAGGCAGATTGCTTGGATCAAGAAGCTGCCGTTCTTCTGTGAGCTCTCCATCAAGGACTATACCTGCCTCCTGAGCTCCACGTGGCAGGAGCTCATTCTGCTGTCATCCCTCACTGTGTACAGCAAACACATCTTTGGGGAGCTGGCAGATGTGACCTCCAAGTACTCGCCCTCTGATGAGGAGCTGCACAGGTGAGGGAGTGAGGGAGGGGTGGGGAGACTTTAGGAGCCTCCATTATACCTTCACTCAGCCTTCCTTTCTAGGGATCTGGGCTTCACAAAGGGGAAGGTGACAGACAGAGGTGAAAATAATCCCTGTGAGACTTAAATATCGTGGGCTCTGAGCTGGAGGCTGAAATGATGGTAACTGATACACGATTTATTTAGCACTAAGGTTTGCAGAATGTTTTAGGGACGCCATCTCATCTGAGCCCCATAACAACTCAGCGAGGTAGAGGTGTCACAGCTCTTAATTAGAGCTGCCAGGATCTAATCATTGACACTGAGAACATTAGAAGGAGCTATACTAACCATATACTTGTGTGATCCCTTCCATGTCCACTGGTGCAGATTACAGTCTATTTGTCTCGTCCTAGGTGATTCTTAATAGTATTCTCCTGTAAATTCCATGGAGAGGGGCTACCCACCACACTGAGAGCCTTACCCTGTATCTTTCAACATTTCTTAGTTAGAGTGCTTAGAGCATCCATCATGTCATGCCTTGGTTTACCTATATTACTCATTCATGCCTTTCCTGTTTATACATTTATTGGATGAATATTCTTTATGTCACTTCTTACATTCAGATTATCATGAATAATAGGCTGCAGTATACTAAAACCCACCTCTGTCCTTTATGTCATCCCTGTTTCATAGTTCACAGCTACATAATGTTATATACATTATTGGGAGAATGTTGTTGTTGTAAAAGTAGGTTGTGTATCATGGGAAAAGTTGGTATTATTGAAAATGCTTCCCAGCCTACTTTCTTCCCCTTACAAGGTCTAGGCCCAGCTTATCTATCTGCAGTCCCTGTCCAGGATACATGTATGATGGGTTAATTCAAATGTCAAATGAGATAGTGTATGTGAAGACATTTTGCAAACCTTCAAGGGCTATATGTCAGCTGTCATGATTAACTCAGATGATTGCCCATCCTGCTACATGCCATACCTTCTCTAGGAGGCCTTTCCTAGTCCTAAATCTTTTCCCCCAACCCCCTCCACAGCCCCAGAGTCTTCCTTGTGTGGTTACCTTACATCTTCCTTGTAGATATCTTATATGTATGTAGTTGTCTACATGTTCTTTCTGCCATTTGCATGTGAACTCCTTGAGGGTATAGAGACAGTGTTTTTGCCTTTCTTTGTATCCCCAGAAGATTGTGAGTACATAATAAATGCAGTTGATTGGTTGGGTAATAGGCATTCTTCATTTCCTTTGCTTTTCCTGTTTGAATTGTTAGCCAGGTGTCTTCAGTAACTGCATCTCGTTGAGTATTCTAGGATTTGGTACGATCAGTGTAATATCATCACATTGTCCAATGGAAGCATCAAGAAGATCTCATTCTAGGGAAACCTTCTTCCATTTAGATACTGTCTCTGTGACAATGACAGACACCTAGCAAGCATATTTTATGCCCCTGTTGATATTGATAATCAGAGGATCATTAAATAAAGTTACATCTGTGCTTTTATCAGTCAGGAAATGTGCATGGGAGATAGCCTTGTTGGAAGAGAAGAGAACCCTTGCCCTTCTTGGATCCCACATTACATAATCCATGGGTAATCCTCACCCCCTCCAAATAAGTCATTCCCCTTAGGGACCTCACCATGAGCCTATGTCCCATGTGCTAGTAGGCTATTGACAGGAGAGGATAGAAATTGTTTGATAGGGAAGTGGAAAAGCAAGACAAATGGGGACATCCTGGAGCCAAAAAGTACCAGGAGGATAGAATTTAGATCAATCTTTGAGATCATGTTAGTCTAGATTCCCACCCCCGCCTTATTTATAAAAAACAGACCAAGACAGATTATGTGACTTGCCCAAAGTAGCAAAAATGAAAGCAGAGCCCAGGTCTGTTGTTGCTGATGCCAAACTGCAGTTCTTTGTATATGAATATTGAAGAACAGAGTGTTCTCTCAAAACAGGGCTTCTTCCCTAAAAGGAACCCTAGAATAAAGCTTGTGAAGTCAATCAGAAATTGTATCAGAACACTTAGTCAAATCAACATGTGCTCATCAGGGCTTCTCACACGAGGGCACTGTGCTAGGCTCAGGGAAGACAAAGACAGAAATGAAATTGTCCTTGCCCTTGGAGAGCTTATCAGAGGAGACAGGTGGTGCAGAGGATAGAGTGCTAAGCCTGGAGTCGGGAAGACCTGAGTTCAAATCCTACCTCAGACACTAATTAGTTATATAACCCTGGACAACTCACTTCACCTCTGCTTGCCTCAATGTCCCCTACTATAAAATGGGAATGATAATGCCACCTACCTCCCACGGTTGGTGCAAAGATCAAATTAGATACTAATTGTAAAGCACTTGGCACAGTGCCTAGCACATGGTAAGTGCTATAGAAATATTAACTATCATTCTTGTTATTACTAGGAGATGTATGGAGGTAAGTGTGCACAGAACTGGGGCAAAGTGAATACAAGGCAGTCACAGAGGCACTAGCGGCAGTAGAGTGGATCATAAAAGGTTTAGTGTAAAAGACAGAGCTGGATCTACTCTTAAAGGGAATGCCGCTTTTTAGGAGTTGGAAATAAGGAGGCAGGGAGTGAATTCCAGAAGTAGAGATGGACTCTGCAAAGGCCATTGAGACAAGAGCTGGAGCTTGCACGTGAGAAAGCAAAAAGTCCAGTTTGGCCAGACCATAACGTGCAGGAAGGGAAGTAGCAGACAGAATGAAAGATAGGTGGGGTCAGGTTATGAAGGGCTTTGTAGGCCAATCCAGAGTTTATTTTATCCCTGAAGCAATAAGGAGCCACTAGAATTTGAGTAAAAGGGTATGAGGACTGCCAAACCTTTTTAAAGGCTTCTCATCCACTTTTGATGTCCACCTGATTTCCCAACTCCCACCTGTGATTCCAAGAAGCTGTAGCATGCATGGTGGCTTCACCCCCTTTTTGGCAGGTGAGCTAAACCAGGTTAAGGGTAACAACAGGCTTCAAATCCATCAATGAGTGAGGAGGATGTCTACCCCCAAGCTTGTTAAGACTTCCCCCAGCAGAATGTGTGATTGAGAACAGTTTGTTCCGAAGTTGGCTGAAGAATTTAGAGCTTAGGTATCAAAGAGACCACGGTCATCCATGGCATCCCAGGACATCACCAGTCATCTTGACCTGTGTCTTGCCACTGGACTTCAATGACTCACAAAGAGAGAGTGAAGCTAATGACTTTGTACAGCTGTGCGTCACTTAACTCCAGTTCAGGAGCAAGTCAAGACATGGCCCTGTGATGTCATTGGTCTCCTTCAAAAATGGAAGGATGAACAGCAACAATATAGTCGTATCTGTGCTTAAGGAAAATTCCTTTGGCAGCTTTGTGGATGGGTGGGTGGGAGGAAGGAGAGGTTTGAGGCAGGGAGACCAATTGAGTGACCATTTCAGTGGTCCAGGCGAGGAGTGATGCAGATCTGAGCTAAGGTAATAGCTTTGTGAGGAGAGAGAAGGTATTGATTGTAAGAGATGCTGTGAAAGTGGAAATGGTGAGATTTGTCAACTGATGGGATCTTCAGGAGGAGAGAAAGTGAGGAGTTAGGAATGGTGCCAGGGTTATGAAATCCAGTGACTAGAACAGTGCTTCTCAACCTTCCTAATGCCGTGACCCTTTGATACAGTTCCACATGTTGTGGTGACCCCCAACCATAAAATTATTTTCATTGCTACTTTCTGACTGTAATTTTGCTGTTATGAATCATAATGTAAATATCTGATATGCAGGATGTATTTTCATTGTTACAAATTGAACATAACCCACAGGTTGAGAACCACTGGACTAGAAGAATGGTGGTATCCTTGACAAAAATAGGAAAGTTTGGAAAAGGGATGGTTTTGAGGGATAAGAGAATAAGTTCTGGTTGGGACATGTTGAGTTCAATGTGTCTCTGGAACATCTAGTTTGGAATGTCCAATTGGCAGTTGGTAATATGGTACTAGAGCTTAGGGCACTGGGCTGGATATATAGTACTAACTCATCTTCATAGAGACAAGAATTAAACCAATGGAAACTGGTCAGTTACCAGGAGAAAATGGAGGGGGAAGAGAAGGCCCTCAATGGAGGCTTGGATCTGCAAGCTCTTGCACTTGCATCTTTTCTGGGAGGCTAATAAAAGGAGAAGGTTGGGTCTTCCTGACCTTGTTATAATATTCCATTATAAATGATCTTTAAAGGCTGAGGAGGAGGTTGAGGGCAGATATAAATGACAGTATTTTTAAACAAGTTGACACTCTGTCTAGTAAACAAAGCTATCTGATGTTCTGAGTGACCTAACTAGTGCCAGAGATGCTAATTCATTATTTTCATCCCTTTTATTGGTCTTCTTCAAACGGAGCATTGGGCAGCCAAGTGTTTGGATAGCAGACGGCCTATCCTAATATTGTCAGGATCTGCTTAGATGGCTGCCAGCCCTCCTTGTTTGCATTTGGCATGCCTGGAGTTCTCTGCAGGGTCAGCTGCTGGGCGCTGTTCATTCCATGGTGATGAATTTTTGGAGTCACTTCACAGGTCAGGGGATATCGTAGAGCTGTTGGCAGTCTGTGTTCTCTAGGGATGTGAGCTTAGTGAGGCCCAGCACTCCCTCTGGCCCCAGTGTTATTCTGGAATTAGGGGGAACAAGAACATAATGAGAGACAGTGAGACCAGATAGCAAGAGTTTTTTTTTCCTTAGTGGAATCAACCTGTTTAGAAGGAATTAATAAGTATGTTCTAGTCCTGAATCTGGTTTAGGGATCAAGATATTGTCTTTTAGAACCATAGAACTTTAACACTAGCAGGAACTTTCAAGCACAAGATGGTGGGGACGTCATACCAACATAATTATAATAGCTGCCATTTCTGTAGTGCTCTGCAAAATATTTTAGTAGACGTTCTCATTTGATTGTCACTAGTCCTGTGAGCTAGCTACTATATATTTTTCTATCCCTATTTTTTAGATGAAGAAACTGAGCCTTCCATACAAGCTAACATTGAAGATGGGATTTGAATCTTTTGCTCTCTTCACCCCAAATCTAGGTTTCTAGAATGTTAGAACAAAGAAGTGTAGAACTAAAAGGGACTTAAGATCATGGAATGATGGAACCTAAAACGTTAGCATTATAAAGGACCTTGAAGTACAGATGTTTGAGCCAGATAGAATCTTGTAGATATTCTAGTACCCGTTTTACAGGTGAGAACACTGAGGCACAGGGAGACCAGGTGAATTGCCAAAGATTACACAACATAGAGTTCTTTGTCAATAAAAATAAACATAAATTTGAGGAACTTTAGAGGGCAATGACCTGAGAAGGAAAGTTACCAAGTTGTTTCACTATGTAAAAACACACACTCGCATAGGCAATGGCTCTTTCTTTATTCTCCTGCTCCCTCTCCTCCCCAGCCCCTGCCCAGATGTTATCTTTACCTTTTAACAGTTTTAGAGTGAAAAAGAGTTTCAACTGGATGAGATACTCATTTCTTTCTTTCTTTTTTTTTTTGCATTGCTAACATTAGATCAAATTTATGGTCCCTATTTCCCTTAATCAGTGTCTTATCAAAGAGTGAAACTTAGTGAGTTTGATTTAAAGCAGATTATAGCACCAGCCCGAGACTGCTCCTGGCCCTAATGAGCTCTTCTGAGCTTTGCTGCTAAGACTCGGCCAGCTCTCGTTTAATGGTTCATTCTGGGGCTCCTGTGCTTTTACTCTTATACTGCCAAATCCAGACCATGGTAGTCTTCATCGTTATCATCACCCTCAACATCACCACTCTTTGTTCCTGTGGCAGCTTACAGATCCCAAAGTAATTTTCCTCACAACCACCTTGTGAAGTAGGTAGTACAAGCACGTTTGTTGGTGTTGTACAGATGAGGAAACTGAGGCTCAGAAGGGTGGAATGACCTGCCTTTGACCATGCAGCATTTAATAAGAACCTGGTTCAAAGACTTGTCTTTACCAATTTTCTGACAAGTTGTTTTGCCCTCATTGGAGGGATAGACTCAGTTTTTTTGCCTGTTCATGAGAAGTAGTATTCAGGATAGGCAAATAAATAATGACAATTTTCACTTCTGTACTAAGATTTATGAATAGTTTTCCCACAATAACCCATAGAGAGAGTATTTATGAAGATTATCTTCCCCATTTTTCAGAAAAGGAAACCTGAAGCTGAAAAGGGAGAATGACTTACCCAGTCACACAGGCAGTGAGTGGCCAAGTGGAGCCTTAAGCCTGTGCCTCTTAAAATATAATTCTCTTTCCCCACAGTATCTTGCTGCCTCTCTCAAGACACCATTCACTAAGCTCAGGGAACTGGCATGTAAATTTTTCTTTTATTTTTTCCCTGCATTGTTTGTTTTTTTCTAAACCCACTCATGGAAATAAGTTATGGAGCCATGGAAGACTTTTCTGTCTTGGACCCATTAGATTCACTTGACGTCTCCTCTTGGCAATGAGCACACACAGATAGTTGTAAAGAAATAAAGTATCATAGAATCATGGATTATTAGAGCTAGAAGAGACCTTAGAATTGTTAGAGGAAAAGGCTCTTAGTAGGAACACCTCTTTCGAGGGACCTTCAAACCTTGAGTATTAGAATGAAGAACTTAGAATGCCAGGGCTGGGAGGAACTTTAAAACCATCTAGTCTAATCCCCTTCTTTCACAGAGGAAAAAACTGAGATTTAACTAGATCTGGAATATTGTATCCAGTCCTGGGCACTACTTATCAGAAGAGAATTGGTCTCCCAACACCCTTAATGAGACATAATTTTTTTGATGTCAGTTTCAATTGTTGATGAAATGGTCCAGTGGTTTTTGGAGAACCTGCCGAGAATGTTTTCCTTGTCCTGTTATACTTGTGGACAGGAGTGGGGAAAAGAAGAAAGACTTTGTTTGTCTTAGCTTTTATTTTTTTTTTTGCTTTGAATCCTGATAATTTGTAGCCAGAGGCTATGTGGATGTCAGAACCCTGAGGCGGAGGCAGCCTGTGGAGGAGGAAAGCCAGAGCTGGGGAAGAGTCGGTGCCCCACAGAACAGAGCGGCTTTGTTTGAAAAGGGGAGGTGTGGAAACAGCAGTCCAGTTTGTACAGAGATGAGGCAGAGCTCACTGGGGCAAACAGCCAATGGTCAGTGGCTGTTTTCAGCTCCCAGGGAGGTTGGAAAAGGGGCTAGAGAAAGGAAGTTTCAATCATTGTAATAACATTTCCCATTTCTGTAGCACTTGATGATTTACAAGTGCTTTCTTCTCCATAGCCATGTTAGAAAGTTAGGATCTTAATCCCCTACTTAGAAGCCTGCTGTTACTTGCCTGTCTGAGCAAGCCTCACTGTGCAATAGAATGGGTGTTCTCTCAATAACCCAGAAGCATGAAGGCACACTGACTGGATTGAGCTTCCACATTTGGAATCAGAGGATCTTGATTCAAGCTGCAGCTGCATGAGTTCATAATAGCCGTGTGACCCAGGACAAGTCACTTCACATTTTTGCGATGAAATTTTAATTTTCTTTTAAATGAGAAGATAGGGTTACATGGTTTCTTCTTGCAGGTGGCTCTTCAAATTTTGATGTTCTCTGTTCTAAGGTCCATTCTGGTTCTAAAATTCTATGTAATAAGGACTTTGACCAGCTCTAAATCCTATAATGCTGTAGATATAAGAAAATTATATTGCTAGGGGGCCTTTTCAGTGAACAGTTGCCTATTCAAAGCAACTTCATTCTATGAATTTTATATTAATTGTCAGTACTTCAAAAGATCTGTGATTTCATCTGTGGTCCTCCCGCTCATGTCAGTTCCAACTCTTCTATTTCTTGGTTTCATGAGTCACCATGGCCAGAAGATTTCCTGATCTGTTCACTCATTTTTCTGTGATGAGTCTCTGCCAATTTACATAGATGACAGAAACACAGGCTGTCTTTCAACCAGTTCTTTCCATCTGTCAGAACTTACATGCTGTTGACATGACCTTCAAAGGGAGTCCAGGGTTACCTCCATCCACAATGAGAAAGACATCAGTTCAGTAAATCATTAAATGTTACCTGAGAATCATGTCAAGTACGGTATGATAAAAATCAGTGGTGATGATGATGATGGTGATGGTGATAACAACACATATCGCACTTTCAATTTGCAAAATGCTTTCCTAATCTCTTGATGATGATAAGAAGGTTCATAGTATGTATAACAAGAAGGGACCTTAGAAATCATTTAGTCCAATCCCCTAATTTAACTTTGGAGGAAACTGAGGGCTGTCAAAGTAAAGTGACTTGTCCCAGGGCATAAAGGGAGTGACTGGCAGCACTAAGATTTGACCCTTGGTTTGCCAGCTCCAAATCCAGTGTCAACATGATGATGGAGATGAAGTCCTTGGCTCCAAGGAGTATTTGTAACTTGCCTTAACCCACCCACCTTAACCCATGCTCTGGTATTCTCTTTGATTTGAAAACATTAAGCTTCCTGCTAGTGTGTCTGCAGTTGCAGTTCCTCCTCCTTGCCTTCCAAGTTCTCCTCACCCAGGGAAGGATTTGCCTCCCCCATTTGGCTGTAATCTCTCTCCTGGTTCTTAAGAGCTCCCACCTGTGACCCTGAATATTGTTTCCACCTGGCAAAGCAGTTGGCCTGGGATGACAGATCAGAAGCAGAAATGGACTGGTGTTCTTGGGGCATGCTGTGAGCCCTTAGAGAGGCTTCGATGGCAGAGTTGTTTTCTTAATTCAAGCCCTAAGGTTTCCAATATTCATAGAAGGGAAAGGAAACAGGAAGGCATATAGTAAGCTTCAAACTGACTTATGATTATATTGACTGTAATCCATCAGAATGTCAACTGCTAAAAAGAGTGCTGCATTGTGTGTAAGGAGAAATGAATTCAAGTCCCAACTCTAAAACTTACTAGTTGTATTACCTTGGACAAATCTCTTCTTTAAGCCTGTGTTTCTACATCTGTGAAATGAAGGGTTTGGACAAGATGATGCCAAAAGGCCCCCCTTACCCAGCAGTTACATTCTCAGGGAACTTCCAGTTCTAAAATTCAGCAGTTCATCTCAGCAGGAGCAAGAGCTGGTTAATGTGTATATAGTACTTTAAACATCTCACTTCATTTGATCTTCACAACATTGTATGAGGTAGGTGGTTATTACAAGTAAAATCCCCATTTTACAGAATGGAAAACTGAGCCTCAGAGAAGTAGCTTCGAAGTATACAATTTAGAGCTATAAAGGGACCTTATCAATCATCCAGTCTGTCCTCCTTGTTTTCTAGATGGGACACCTAAGGCCCAGGGTGGGGAAGTGACTTGCCCAGGTACATACAAGTAAGTGGCAGAACCAAGGTTCTACCTCAGGTGTCTTCCAGATTCAAACTCAGTACTTTTCCAGTGTACCACAGCAAGATTGTGAGTGTTGGAAATAAAGAAAAAGTTAAATAATGTCATTAACACATAACATTTGGAAATAGTTTGAAGGAATTCACCATAAGTGCCATTTGTCAACAAATGGTGCAGTATAATGTAAAGAGTCCAATTCTTGGCTTTGAATCATGGAGCCACTGTTCAAATCCCAGTTTTACCAGTAACTAGCAATGTGACCCATGACTCAGGAGTTGGATTCAGGGGAATCGGGTCTGTTGCTCACTCAGCCAGATCCAATCATTTTGTCTCTGTAAGCCTCAGCTTTCCTAACTGAAAAATGGAATAACATTTAAACTAATGTTCCTTATAGGACTGTTGTGATAAAGTGCTTTGTCAACAGAAAAGTGCTGTGGAAATGTAACTCATTAATCTAACACACATCTGTTTGACTCCTGCCTACAATGCAGTGCAGAGCCATGCACTCAGGTACAGGGATAGATACGAAATTTGGCTAAATTATGGTCCCTATCCTAATTAAATGACTGTCAGTCAGTCCATAAACACTTACTAAGCACTTTCCGTGTGCCAGGCACTGTGCTCAGCACTGGGAGATACCAAAAGAGGGAAAAGGCAGTCCCTGGCCTTAAGGAGCTCACAATCTAATGGGGGAACCAACAACAAGCAGAGATCTGTACCAACAAGCTGTGTTAGAGAAGGAAGGCACTACAATCAAGAAAGATTTTTAGCTGAGATGTACATTCCCAGGCATGGGGACAGCCAGAGAAAATACCCAGAGCCAGGATGCCAGTGTTCCTGGATCAGAGTGCATGATGGAGAGTGAAGTGTGAGAAAACTTGAACCAATGAGGGGATAAGACACAAACGTAGACGACTCTAATAGGTAGTGGAACTAGAGGGCGTGTTGTATAGTAGAAAGAGCCCAGGACTTAGAGTCAGAAGACCCCTCCCCCCCCCAGGTTCAAGTCTAGCCCCATCACTCACTGTCTGTGGGAATTACAGCCACTCACTGCTTCAAAAGTCATATTAGTTATTATTTATTTACTCTGTGGGTAAAGTTTTCACATATGTAAAATGAGGAACTTAGACTAATTGATAGCTAAAGTCTCTTGAGTTTTCTAGTATTTTATGTTCCCAGATCCCATATTTTTCTGTTGATCAGAGTAATTAAGCTTTCAAAGTTGTTCTTCTTTACACGCTTGGCCTTATGTAAATTGTTCTCCTAATTCTATTCACTTCGCTCTGATCAGTTCATACTAAGGAGGATTCTCCAAATTCATCTTTACATTGTATTCACATGCCACAGTTTGTTTAGCCATTCTGCAATTCACAGGTAGCCCCCTTAGGGTCTAGTTCTGCATTTTTTTTAACCTTTCAGTCCCCCACTTCACGATCAGGAAGTTTATTTTGCTTGTGATTATTCCTTCCCTCTTATCCCCATTCCTCACTATTTTTTTCCCTGTTGAGTTTAATATATTTCTAGACCAAACTCTGTGTGTGTGTGTGTGTGTGTGTGTGTGTGTGTGTGTGTGTGTGTGTGTGTGTGTGTTCAACCTTCTTTGTCTGCTCCATATAGGAATAAGGTTCATCTGATACATATATGTCCCACTTCTTTCTCCAACTCTATATATTCTTCTCAACAAGCACACCCATTATGAGAAATAGTAAATTGTACCCCTTCCCTTTTTTGTTGATTTTTGGAGGGGGGAAGGCAGGGCATTTGGGGTTAAGTGACTTGCCCAACGTCACATGGCTAGTATATGTTAAGTGTCTGAGGCTGGATTTGAACTCAGATCTCCTTACTCCAGGGCCAGTGCTCTATTCACTGCACCACCTAGCCGCCCTCGTTGCACCCCTTCTTCATCCTTTCTACACCAGTGTATTTTTTCACTCTTCCTTCTCTTTGCCCTTTTAAAACTCTCTGAACACACACTGCCAGCCCCTTCCCCTCCCCCAGTCTCCTCTGTTTTTCATTAACTCTCTCAATATTCTTTGAAGACATTAAGGTTCTAAAGGGAAACTCATTTCCTCTCCTCTATTTGAATATTAGCCTTCCATCATCATTCAGCCCTTTCCAATTGCTCAAATAAATTTACCTTTCTAGATTTCTTTTGGTTCTTGTGTTTCTATTTCAAAGTTCCTACTCAGCTCTAATGCTAAGAGTGAGCTCTTGTCTTTTCATCAGAAGTGCTTGAAGGTCGTCCTCTCTTCTATGAAAGATCTACATTTTCCCCCTGGAATATTATGTTCAGTTTTGCAGAGTAAGTTACTTTTGTTTGTGGGCATTTATGTTTTGCCTTTTCGAATATATTCCAAGATTTCCTGTTTAGAGTAGAAACTGCCACCTGTGATGTGACTATGCTACTGGAACTCCTTTATGGATGTTTATAGTCGGGTTTTTTTCTTTGATGTAG
>CM053581.1:255648084-255669460 GCA_028627135.1 Pseudochirops cupreus
CCACAGTCCCTTGAGTTTCAAATTTTCTCCCCTTCTTCTTCCCCCTTCCCCGTGGTGGCATGCAATCAAGTATAGGATCTGCAAATACTTTCACATTGGACATTAGTCTGGCTGTATAGAAGGGTTGTAACCAATGGAGTGAACAATGGGAAAAAAGAAAGAAAACCAAACATGAAAAAGAATGCTGGTGTGTAGATTGCTTCAGTCTTGATTTAAACTGTTCTTTCTAGATCTTTCTCTGAATGTAGATATCTCCTTCCATCCTGAGACTTGTAGAGTTGTCTTATAACCGTGCGTTGCTGAGAAGAGAAGTTGGTCATCGCACATACGATGTGTCTGTGATTGTGTACAAGTTTCTCCTGGTTCTGCTCTTCTCACTTAGCATCAGTTTGTATAAGCCTCTCCAGGTGAATATGAAGACCGTCTCCTCTGAGTTTCTTATAGCACAATAGTATTCCATTGCATTCATATACCACAACTGTTTGGCCATTCCCCAATTGATGGGCATCCCCTTAATTTCCAGTTTTTTGCCTTCACGAAGAGAGCTGCAATAAATATTTTTGTACATATGGGTCTTCCTCCCACTTCTATGATCTCTTTGGGATACAACCCCAGAAGTGGTATTACTGGGTCAAAGGGTATGCAGTTATTTATAGCCCTTTGGGCATAGCTCCAGATTGCTTTCCAGAATGGTTATATCAGTTCACAGCTCCACCAACAATACGTTAGTGTTCCAGTTTTTCCACATCCTCTCCAGCATTTGTCATTTTCCTGTTTTGTCATCTTAGCCAATCTTTGCCCTCTGTTTCTAACAGATCTGTGTAGTTGTTTTAATTTTTTTTTTTTTTGCTGTCTAGGAGAATAGCATTTATCTAAGCAACTAGTTCTATCCTCAAGAGCTTTTGTTTCATTTTTTTTTGTCTTCCTTTTATGCTTCTAAGTTATCATGTAATCCTTGTGGAAAAATCATTTCTTTTCCTTTGAATCTGTTTACAGTTGTTACTGAGTTGCTTTCTACTTTTAGGCTGGATTTTGGGGTACCTCTAGATTTACAGTAATTTTTTCAGATGCTGGTCAATATTATCTTTGTTTTACTAATCTCTCCAACTTTAGTTCTTGAATCGAAACTTTGTGCCAGGACCAGGCCATAGCCCATGTTGTGCTTTTTGGTTAGGTAGTTGGTCCTGGTTGATCTTGTCCTGAGTTCTTGTGTTGACCTCCATCTTCTGCAGCTAGGCCCCCGCCTTGGATCTGAGGGTCAGAGTGTTAGAGTCTCCCTGGTGTGCCTGGGCCATCCTGGTCTCAGAACTGCTATGCTTCCCTGGTCACTCTCATTCTCTGGGCCTTCCAAGGTCCCCATGATGGGATTCTGACCACCCTGGAGATTTTTCAGAGAAGCCCTTCAGTCTTTCTGTGTGCATTGGAAGGAAGCCCATTTCTTTGTATACACTGGCCCTGGCTTTGCTGATGGTCTCCTTTCCTATTGCACCAGGTTTTTGGCTGACTTTTTGTTAAAGTTCTAGTGAAGGTGGCCACTTCATTGCTTCACTGAATTTCTTGATCATTATTTTGTCTGTTGATGATTTGAGATTTTTGAGTGAAGTGAGTATGTGGGAACTAGACCAGTGTGCCTCCATTCAGGCAGTCTTCTTGACTAGCAGTTGCCCTTTATCTTTACATTCTGTGGGCTAAGATCAGTCCCTTTTGACTCAAGCATTCTATCTTTCATGATTCTAAATATAAGGAAGGGGATTATATACCATCCACCTTGGCTATGGCATGTTGCATGTGGTTAAGGAGTTGTAGTGTGAGGTAAACCTCCTAAGATTTGGAAGTAGGTTCATTGTGGAGGACCTCAAATACCATAGTCTGGCCTTCAGACTCTATTCAGTTAGTCACAGGACAATCCATTTGTAGATTTTGAGCACTGGTGTGATAGGAGCAGATTTGTGCAGTAGAAAAATTAATCAGACAGCAGTATGAAGGATGGATGGCTATAAGGTTTATTGGTGATGGAAGGAGTGGGTAGGGGGTTGGCCTCAAGAAGGAGGCATCATAGTAGAGTTTAAAGTCACTGAATGTAGAATGAATAGATTTAGACTAGAATCTCTACCATTCTACTCAATAACTGTATGACCTTGGGCAGATTACTTAAATCTGTTTGAGTCACAATCATCTTATTTGTAAAATAAAGAACTTGGCTAAATGATAGCTGCTTTCATTTTTGGTTCTACCATATCATGTTCTAAGGGATCTTCTGGTTCCATATTTTAATACTATATATTCTAATGTGTACTACATCTCTGAATCTTATCATTTGTGCCCCCCCAACTTTCTTTTATGCCTTATCCAATGCACCACCTGTAATGTATGTCCTAATCTTCCCTACAGATTTAGTGAAGAAGGAATGGAGGTGATGGAGCGACTTATCTACCTGTATCGCAAGTTTCACCAGCTGAAGGTCAGCAATGAGGAGTATGCTTGCATGAAAGCCATCAACTTCCTCAATCAAGGTGAGCATGTGGACAAGACCTTTTTTAGAGTTAACTGCTACCTTGATAACAAACCTGCCCCTCCTTTACTAGCTCAACAATTGGGACTAGCATCCTTAAATTAAGTCTAAAGAGGTGAAATTCAAAAGGAAAAAATATAAAGTCCCGCACTTGGGTTCAACAAAATTAGCTGCAGAAGTTTAGGTCGAGGCAAATGTCCAAGTCACCTTTGAAGATTTAGTGACCTGCAGCCTAAAGATAAGTTACTAGTGTGACATAGTGGCTAGAGTCAACTTAAAACTGCATGCACAGAAGTATAGTGTCTAGATCAAGGGAGGTGCCTGACTGTTGTCTATCCTGGTCAGACTATCTAGACAAGTGTATCCAGAAGAGGCCATGGGCCCCATGCCAGAAGTGGGGTGATCAACACAACTAGGGACATTTTAGCCTGAAGCAAAAACTGGGGAAGGAAGATGAAATGAACATCATCATTACAGTAAAATATCTGAAGGGTTGTCAAGTAAAAAAGGGGTTCCATTTTTTTTCTGCTTGGCGAATTCTCTAGTTCAGTGCTGACAGTGAGAGCTGTCTCACCCTTCAACAGGCAGCCCTGGGAGATAGGGACATTGTAGTGCCTAATGTCCTATGCTAGCTCCTTATCCTTGAAGGTCTTCAATCAGAGGCTAGATGATCCGTTTTTTGAGGTGTTAAAGAGGACATTTCTATTATAGGTCATGGTTGTAGCCATGGTATTGTGGTAAGAACACTGGACTTGGGAGTCAAAGGACCTGGGTTCAAATCTTGGCCACTATTTTACTGTGTGATCTTGGTCAAGTCATTTCTTTCTAGTCCCAGTTTCCTCATCTTTAATGAGTAGATTGGAGGAGACAGTCTATGGTGCCCCTTTCAACTCTGATTTCTGTGGTTTTAGACAACTGCTAAGCTCTCTTCTAGTTCAAGTATTCTCACATTCGAGGACACAGGCATAGCAGGTTCATGGTCCCCTTAGTACAGGGAAAGTCATCTAGTATTTTTTGAAAACTGAAATGCAGCAATCCTATAACTCACAGAGGAAGGAAGAGACTCCACTTTGTTTAGTCCATTTTAATGCATTTAAACATAGACACCAAGGACAGTACATGCGTCATGTAAAATACGTCCCAAGTTTACTAGCAGCTGAGGAAGAACAGAGTGACTGATGGAGCTGGCCTAGATAAGGCTGATGTGACAGATTGCCAGTTCTGAAAGCCCAATCGTGTAAAAAACACGACGGCGTTGCACAAAAATGCAGTTTGTAGATGAATGAAGCATGATGTTTCACCTCTCGTGTATGTTACTTTGCATTCGAAAGGCACGGGGCATACTTTTTATCTTATTATCTTGTTAACTCTCAAACACTCATTTCCAGGCTTTGGGCCATGTGCTCCAGGAGTAAATTTCTACTATGCCATTTATTACATGGGTATTGTGATTTAAAAAAAAAAAAGAAGAAGAAACAGCAGGAGACTTAGAATCAGAAGATTTATTTTCAAGACCCAACTATTTACTAGTTCTGTGACCCTGGACAAGTCACTGTACCTCTTAGATCCTCAATTTCCCAGTCTGTCACATGAAGAGAATGATGTTTGCACTCAAAAGGGTCTCATGAGCATTGGATCTACCACCTATTCTCCATAGGACCTTGGGCAGACTACTTAAGTTTCCCATTATGAGACAGGAATAGTAAAGTTTCTGTCACCTTTTCCACAGAGCTGTTCTTAGTCTTGGTTCCATCACTTGGTGTGACCTTAATTTGCCTCTCTGTGGAGAATGTGGCAAATGCTGTACACTTGAAAAGTGGGGAATGTTATACCCTTATAGGATGCTGTCACTATTAATTCTCAGTCACACCTTCTTTAAGCAGGCCGCTTCTATTCCATATGAGCCTTTCTTTAAACTTTTTTCATTCATTCTTATACTACTTAACTTCCCATGGGCAAAGCCCAGTCCCTCTCAGAAAGAATGAGAATGTTATTTTCAGATTAATTAAGAATAACTCCCATCTCTTTAGAACTATTATTCCAAAGGACTTTCCTCACATTGTCCATATGAGACAAGTCAGGGTACTTGAAGGGCAGATTAACATATGCATACACGTCCAATGTCTGTATTTATTATGCTTAAATGTGTTTCTTTGTTACAAGAGAGGACTTTTTGTTCATTTTAAATTTAGGAAGGAGAGGAGGACTTGTGATAGAGATACAAAAGAAAAATGAAAAAGAGAAGAGGGTCTTAGCATTTTTCTTAAATGCTGAAGAAAACAGAAGGAGGGTCAGAAGGAGACAGACAGGACAGCTTTAACACTAACATTTTGAGTTTTTAGTCTGACTCTATATTATAGAGATTAGTGGCTTCATATACAATCTTTTCAATCCATTGTCTTTTCTCCTGTGTATGTGGAAATGAACCTGTTTAATAATGTTTGTTGACAAACAGAATAACCCCCCCCAAAAAAATGCAAAAATGACCCCATGAGTTAAGTATATGGGTTTTATCACTTCCATTTTACAAAGGAAGAATACTAAGGCTCAGAGAGGTGGCCTGACTTGCCCAAGGTTATTTCCGTAGTAAATGGCTGAGCTGAGACTTGAATCCAGCCACCCCTCTCAAAATGTATCTAAATAACTCAAAAGAACAGAATCAGAATTTCAGAGCTAAAAGCAGCCACAGAGGGCGTGTAGTCCAACTCCTGTGTTGAGGAGGAAGTTCCTTTACAATATCCCCAAGAGGTGATCACTCAACTTCTATCTGAATACTTTCATTGATGGGATGCTTATAATCACTCAGAGCATGGGTTGTGTCAGTCTCGGTCATCTCTGTTAGGAAGTTTTTCCGATATTGAACCAAAATCTTTCGCTTGGTGATTTCCACCCATTGTTCCTAGTTCTGTCCTATGGGACCAAGAAAAACGACTGTAAGTCCCTTTTCTAAACTTTTCACTGCAGATTCTTGAACATGGTTCTCATGTTTCCCTCTTAATCTGCATGTGTGTTTTGTGTATGTGTACATATATACATATGCGTGTATCTTTTTTTTTTTACTTTATCAGTCTAAAGATACTTTTATAACCATTTTGTTGCACATCCTCAGATATCAGGGGCCTGACAAACGCCTCACAGCTGGAGCAGCTAAACAAGCGGTACTGGTATATTTGCCAGGATTTCACTGAATATAAGTACCCTCATCAGCCAAATCGTTTTCCTGATCTAATGATGTGTTTACCAGAGATACGATATATTGCAGGTAACTCTCTCTTTTTCCCTCTCCTTCCCTCCTCCCCTTTTCACTCTTCCTCTTCTATTTTTCCCCCTCTACTCCATTTTCCCTTTCCCCACAACTACCCATCACCACCAAGGCCTTAATCTAGGCATTTTCAAAGCTCTTAGTTCTCTCTCAGTTGTTCCTTCACCTCTCTTTTGGCATGCGACTAGAAGGCAGGAGACTTGGCCCCAGCTTTGCCACTATGAGACTTTAATCAAGTCACTTGTTTTTTCCTGGGCCTCAGTTCCCTCATCTGTAAAATGAAGGCAGTTGACAAGATGATTTCTAAGGACCCTTTAACCCTTAACATTCAGAGTTCCAAGATCTCTTCCTTCTACCAATAACATTCTGTGTGCTAAAATTCAGTGTTTAGTGTTCTAGCATTCTCTACTCTGAGATCCCTTCTATCTTTTAAAGACCCTTCTCTCTCTCAAATTGTTCTAACAGTATATCTATTTTCTCAGAGTCCTCCTGTCTCTAACATTCCATATTGTAAAGGCATGTCCAGCTCTGACAGAATGACCTAGAGAGATGAATGCAAGGCTTCAGAGAAAGCTCTAACAAACTCTCAGAGCTCTTCCAGAAGACTTGTGAGAGCTTTAGGGCATCTCCTTATGTTTCTATGGCCTCTCTCCTCTAAAACACTACCTGGAGAAGAGAAACTACAAGTTTTGCAATAACTCATTCTCTCCTCCTCTCCCCTCCCTCTTCCTCCCCACCAGGAAAGATGGTGAATGTGCCGCTCGAGCAGCTGCCGCTGCTTTTTAAAGCTGTTCTGCACTCCTGCAAGACAAGTGGGAGCAAGGAATAAGCCCAGCCAGCCAGTCCCCTGCCTCACCCCCTGCCAGGGGGAGCATGGGGCTCAGAAGGAAAAAATAGGAGAGCCGAGACCAGGGTGGAGGCAGCCCAGCACTGCCCCTCTAGCATGAATCTTTTTTGTTTGTTTGTTGTTTTTTTAAAAACTCATTTTCTATATATTTATTTCACGACAGAGTTGAATGTATGACCTTCAACACAATGCACATACTTCTGTATGAATTTAAAGATGCATTTCCTTGCAGTTTACAGAATGTGAGAATGTTTAATGTTACAATGTTGTCATTAATTAGGTCTTGTTCTTCTTTATATTTGAGGGGTGAGGGTGGGGTGGGGGGAGCTAACTATTTCAATAGTGTTGACTAAGACTACCTCAAGGAAAAGGTGGTATTCAGTTACTGACTTTTCCCTTATTTTCTCAGCAGACCTCACAGATTTGAGCTAGACAGCAAACTGCCTTTTTCTACCAGCAAACATATGCCTGTCATCAATCTTGGGGAGGTGGGTTGGGGCTTTTCTGTTGGTTAAAAGGTAATATGATCTAAGAATCAGGGTGGGCAGAGCACAATTTAGCTAGCTGATCAGCTAACTAAATTCATCTCTGGGAAGGAAGGCCTTTGCAATGATCTCATCATAAGACCAATGGATTTAAGGCCGTAAGGGAGCTTGGAGATCTTCTAATCATAGAATATTAGAGTTGGAAGGGCCCTGAGGGACCATCTAGCCCAGCAGTCCCTTGGCCCACATTTCCCTGGACAATATCCTCAGCAAATGGTTATCCAGCTTATGCTTATCCAGCCCCTGGATTTTAAAGAGGAGAACATTAATGCCCAGGGAAAGAGAAGGAGCTTGTTGAGGGTTACACAGGTATCAGGTAGCAAAAACATGCTGCTTGACTCCATATCTGACGTTCTTGTCACATATATACCACATTGGATCTCAAACTTCTCCCCAACTTCAAACTCCTCTCTCTTTATTGAGGAGGAAGCTAAAAGCCAGGGAAGCAGATAGGGGAATTAATCTGTACAGATACTCCAGGTTCGAGTGCCAGGATCTTCTTTTGACATCTTTGTTCAGATGACCATTTTAAATAGCCACCTTTTCAAGGAGAAAGGAAGAAGTTGGTACAGGAAGTCCTCCAGAGTCCTGCCTGATTGGAGATCTGAAGAGAGAGCCATTCTTTCCTTGGCCTTGGAATATTTCATTGCTTTCTTCAGAGCCTTGATGATGGTCATCGAATTCCATTCCATTACAATACAACACACCAAACATTTAAAGGCTTCCTTTGTTCAGAACTCTAGGTTGAGGATTTGGGGAAGGACTGAGTTTAAATCAGATACCACACCTGCCCCTCATTGAATTCACAGTCTAGTCACCAAAGTAAAAAGTTATCTAAGTGAATGAGAGAAGAGAAGCACAGGGTGCCTTGCAGATCCCGTCCTGGTCCCCCAACAAACACTGATTAATGCCTTCAGGGCCTCCTGCCAGACACCAGGGATACCCAGTTAGATAGGATGCTAGCCTTGCTCTGGCACAGATAAGGACTCTCCCAGGTGACCATCAGCTTGTCTCACCCCTGGATTGGTGGGGAATAGCTAACCAGTCTATCATCAGAACTTTTCTAACCCTTTCCTCTTTTTCTCTCTCCCTGGAAATGTCAGAATTATACTGGGCAATTAAAAAGACCAGTTGATCACAGACACTGAGACAAGGCTCAGGTACTCTTGAACCCTGAAACTGATTCTTTCCCTTTTCTTCACTTCTGCTTCCTTTTCTTTGAAATGGTATGAAATGTTAGAAAACTAAGGGTGCTTTTCCTCCACTACCTAATTAGGGCCTGTATTTAAAGTGGGAGGGGGGCAATTTAGAGCAATAGAATAGGCCTGCCTATACTGTCTATGACTGCTCTGATTGGATTTAGTAAGGACTTTTCTCTGAGGCCTAGATCTATCTGCACTATCCAGGAGGCCTGCCCTCTCATTGCCTCATGAGGTTGAAAAGATACATAAAGATGGAATGGGGTTCCCTTCAAGCACTAGGACTTGAGATGAGAAAATGTGTTTCCAAATGAAATGTACTGCCTTGACAGCTAGTGAATTTTCTTGTCAATTATTTATACAGAAATTGGGTTCCTCTTCGGGGGTATCATGGAGGGGATTCCCACTTCAGATCAAAGTTGGACTAGATATACTCAAAGATCCTTCCAACTCTACAGTTCTGTGAATTGGGCCAATTAGCCCTAACCAGCTTTCCCCATGCTACTGTCCTGCTAAATGCCCTGGCCAGGGAGGTGTGACTTTCTAAACTACCTCACATTTTTTTCAGGATAGGTCACACCTCCATGAGCTGGGACTAATAGACTTTGGAGCATCCCAAGCTGCC
The DNA here is from genome assembly GCA_028627135.1 of Pseudochirops cupreus. Taxonomy (NCBI): domain Eukaryota; kingdom Metazoa; phylum Chordata; class Mammalia; order Diprotodontia; family Pseudocheiridae; genus Pseudochirops; species Pseudochirops cupreus. The sequence continues at coordinate 255,657,075 of CM053581.1, forward strand.
CTCGGGTTCTAGGATGATGATTTGTCCCAGACCCATACTCAGACTAGACCTTCTCCTGTGTGAACACAGGCTTATGGAAACCTGTTCAGTAGAAGGCCATGTTTGCTCTCTTGCTCAGTCTTGCAAATCTTCCCAGGTGACCTGTTCCTCTTTTCTGGGTAGTCTGTTCTGGCCTTTAATCCTTTGTAATGGAATGAGATGTTACGGGTATATAACTACTGCTGGGACCAGCAGAGCTATCATGTTATATTTCTCCCTGGATTGGAAAATTAGAGTTTCCCCAATAGCATGTGTTCCCCAAATCCAGTAAGCACATATGACTCAGTATCACCTCTAATGTGTGTGTATGTATGCAAATGTGTGTGCAAGTGTGTGTGGATATACACATACATGGTTATAGAAATATCCATATATGCATATATCCACACACACACTTCCATGCTTCATCGGGATGAATTCTACCTCCTCAACATCATGAGTGGCAATGGCCAGATGTGTTTATCTCTTGGGTAGCCAGCCTTCTGGCCACTTAGCCTGGTACTCCAATGATGAACACAGATTGTTTCTGGGCCCATCCTTGAAGCTTTTTCCACACAGGCCAACCAGAGCTTGAGTGCTGATGGCAGCCTCTCCTCCATCCCACAAGTGGGTTTCAGAAGGGGAAATTAGTAGGAAACACAAATGTATATGTGTATATATAATGTGTACATGCACACACTTGATTATCCATGGGAAGATTTCTGTTTGGTTTGTTTATTTCTAAGCTCAAAATGCTTTCCCCGTTTTCTTGACTTGAATTTTGCGACTGTGATCTCCTTGTAGGCAGGTTAGTGCTCTGCTCTTTTCCTCTCGGGAGCAAGAAGAGAAGGCCATTAGCAATTCTGATCATTAGTCCTGGCCAATGGGCTCTGGCAGCTGAAGTCAAATCTCTGCTGATCCTCCTACCAGGATCCTCACCTTATCTCCCTCCCATTCTCAGTTGCTTTTCTTGCAAAACTGAGCTTTTGCTCTGTCTGCTTGCAATTTCAAAGAAAATTATTCTCTAATCAATAAGAACCTACTGGCCCAAATAATACAGTATTTAATGGAACAAAGTGTTCATTTTTGAAGGGAGGAGAAAGGTTTTGTGAGTTGCTTTTGTGCAAATCCATTTTTGCCAAATGATGATTTACAGCACATTCCTTGAACAAAGGGCCCCTTCATTCCCGAAAGGAGAAGAGTGGAGCAAATTGTGTAAGTGAATGACAAGGGTACCAAGCTAGAGCCTAACCTGCGGACAGCCGCTAATGTCTTCTGCACCAAGTCCTTTGAAGACTTGTGTTTTTAAACAGGGTAAAGTGAATGTGTTGCATTGCAAACTCAGGTATTAGGATGAAAAGGTAGGAGTGTAGCTAGCAATGTAGAGACATTAGGTCAGCCACTAGATGTACTTGTGAATTTGGTTTTGAAGGACATGGTATAAAGGTTGGAGGGTTGTGTGGGTTGTATGTGTGCGTGTGTGCGTGCGTGTGTGTGTGTGTGTGTGTGTGTGTGTGTGTGTGTGTGTGTGTGTGAGAGAGAGAACATTCTTCCCATAATGCAGGAAGGCTTTTCGCCAGTGGAAGAAAAAATCTGTGAATGTCTCAGATCCCTCTCTCTTCTGTCACCTCTTAGACCTTTTGCCACCAACAGCCATCACTTTGAACGAAAATTTCCTGCATGAAAATACGGCTTTGAAAGCCTCAGGAGAAGAAAGCCAGTCTCCTTGAGTTGTGCTGATTTTTTTCTTTTAATTTCCTTTGTCCTGAGCAAAGGTTTGGAACTTCATTGCTCATGTTTCATGTCTGATTCTGAGCCACTTTGGCTAGGAGCAAACTGTGGCAATTAGATACCCTAATAATGCCATCTCTTAGGATGATACTTAGGTGTGCCTTCCACACTCAAACCAGGGGTCAAACCAGTGATCACCACAGCAGTACCCAGTTTCCCCTGTCCAAAACACTCCGCTGAGAAACTTGCCTGCCTATGGCTAAGCACCAAGGTGGCCCTAGGAAGAAAGAATGGTAATTAGTCCCACTTCTCCAGTGCTTTAAGCCCTGAATGATAGTGTGTACATTTTACAAATGAAGAAACTGAGGGCCAGAGAGATCATAGGGCAATAGATTTAGATCTGGAATGAATCTTAGAGGGGCGTCTAATCCACTTCTCTTATTTTGCAATTGTGGAAACAGGCCCAGAGAGGACATAGTAATTTGCTGTAAGAGCCTGTATTTGAACACAGATTCTAATGGCAAATTCAGTGTTCTTTCCATTGGACTCGGGCCACTCCGTAAGATCATATAGAAAGTGAGAAAGCTAGCCAGGATTCAAATCCATGGCTCATGACTCCATTGCTCCTCCTTCTCTGTTCCCACCCACCCACCTCTACCCATTTCACAACTGCATTCCGGATAATCTTCTAATTGGCCCCTGCCCTCAATCCTCCTTGGTAATAGGAGAGATTGATTTAGGCAGAAGGGGCACCCAAATTACTTCCCAAGCACTCCAAGAATACCATTGTAGGGTTGACACTCCCAGATAACAATGCCCTTGTTGTCTGATTCCTTGCCTTCACTCTCCTAAAGTCTTCCCCTGGGTGTGCCGTTGTCCAGGAGGGCATTCCTCTTTTCCCCACCCCCTCATAATCTAACAAATGAAGTTTGAGAAGCATCCAATAGTAATGCTGCAATCCTGGGCAAGGACTTTAAAACCCCAGGAAATAGAGAACTGCCTTACAAAACCTCATATTTCCTGGCTTTATGTTTTTAATTTCGTTGGGGGATGGGGTGAGTTTAAACAATCAAGTGATTTTAAGTGATTTAGTCAAACCCATCTACTTCTCAGGTATCAATGTACCTATAACCTGTTAAGACCCTTGCTTACCCTACTCCATCCTCCAGTTGGCCAGTATCTCTTGTCCAAGTCTCAAAGGGGCCATATACCATGGCCTACTTTTGTATGCCTGCTCTGTGTTCTGAGAAGCCTTCTTGTCCTAATATTCCATGGTTCTGAGACTGAATTCTACCACCACAGATCATCTTCACCATCTCCTGGTGTCAGTTGCCCTTACAATGAAAATGAACTAGAATCTAGATAGTCTCTAAGGTCTCTTATCCCTAAAAATCTGTCATCAGAGACTACATACAAGGGCGAATTCCCATGACCTATGAATTAAACCATATTATCTGTAGGGAAAGTTGTCAAGACCCTGGGATATTTTGCAAAGCTCCCTTAAATGTATCAAGATGTCATTGGTGCTTTCTAGCAAACCTTGTGCTACCATACCTTATGTCAAGCAGATGAGCAGTGGTTCCAAGCCTTTAGCTCAGAGTTCGTGAGGGCCTTTAGGCCCACTTGGCCCAACCTCTGGGCCTGTTGATTCAAGGCTCAAGAGATTCTTCCTACCTACTTCTTAGAGGGGGCACCTAGCAAAGTATGTGGGTGGCCATCTTTCTACCTTCATTTCTGTTTTATTAAATCTTGTGTTAAGAAACCCAGTCCTTTACCAAATAACTTTTTTTCTTAAACTTGAAAATTTTCTACCTCTATTACCTTTTTTTTAAACTCCCCTCCCCCCCAACCCAAAAGAACAAAAATTGAAATAGAACTACTCACTCTCCCACCCCTCTAGGACTATCCCCTTTAATATTGTTCATCCTTTTCTCATTTTTATTTTGGTTGGAGGTTTCAATGCCAGCTATCTGTAAAGAGCTTTCTGTGTCTGAGGAAATATGGCTTCCTGCTCTGGGAGAGGCTGGAGCATTAGAGGAACGAGAGACTCAGGGACAGAAGCTAAAGGCCAGTGCTGACGTTCCAGGCACCTCACATTGTAGGGTTTCTGGGGGTGCCCTGTGTCGAGTGTGGCACAGGCAGAAGCTCAGGGATATATGTATTTAAATACAGGACCCACAAAAACCCTCACCTTGATGTGACTGCAGCGGATGGCTTCTTTCCAAGCCTTTTCAGGTACTTCAAGATCAGGACACACTGCTTAGATTTTCCCAAACCTACAGCAAGAGCCCAGGATATTCCATATCCTCTATTTGTCTTCCAGGTGGGTTGGCAACGGGAAGAATTGGAATTTCTCTTGCTGGTTCATGGAACCAGCTTCAGATTCAAAGACCTTTCCAGAGGACTAGCAGGCTAGGAAGGAAGTTGAAGCTTTGCCTGGTCAAAGATGTGGCAGTGTGGGGAAGAATCCTAGGCAGATTTGGAAATTCATAGTGAACATATTTTTAGAACTCAACTTTTATACTCTTTTGCTAGAGCTGGGACTCTTAAGAAAACCTTTGTTAGGGAAGCTGCCCACACTGGATTGACCACCTTTCCAGGGCCAGTCCTATTCTAACCAAGTACAGGGGAGTCTGAACCCATGCAGGTGGAAGACATACCCATTCCCAACAGCATCAGAAGGTCAGACCCAAAGTTATCCAGTAGTCCCAAAGTCCTTAAGAGAGGCCAGGTTAATTCCAAGATCCCCTTAGAAAGCCTCATGACCAGGAAAAATTTTGATTAGAATGGCCTTCAGACTTAAGTCTCTCCTCTTGGTTTCGATCTTAGTTAACTTATAAGAAGAAAGGCCCTTCTCATTTTTGCCTCTTCCCTACAAGGTTCTCCTCCCTGACTTTCCAACTGATAGGGCAGATGTTAAATAGTAACTCATTTGTTGTGCCCTTTGAAATGACTAAATGCAAGATAACTAAATCAGCTAAGTGACATCCACCTGCCATACAGCTAACAAGTCTTAGAGCAAAGATTCAAACCCAAGTGTCCTGACTCTTAAGTGAAGTACTCTTCATATTACACCATACTTCCTCCCAGTCTGAAGTTTGAATTTGGGAAGGGGTTGAGTTTCTGTAGGACAAACCCACCCCCATCACTCTCACACATACCAGTCAACACTAGACCAAGACCACCAAGAGTGGGGGGAATAGCCCCTCTTTCCTAGTCTAAGATAGTCCTCCAAAGCCTGTGAAAAAGCACCATGCCAGTATCAATCACCCTTGGTTCCAAGCGGGTCACGATAGTCAGCTTTAGCCATGTTGGGTCCTTTTGTGATTGTTTTCTTTCTGTAAAATGTCTTTTGTAATAGTTGATAACATTGACTCAAATTTCCATATAAAACAAACTACCTCTTATGTCTAAGGATGTGTGGAGAAAGAATACTGTGATTTTGGTTCTGTTTACATGTTCCTTTGAGGGGAAGATGGGAGATATGAAATCCACTGTGGGGGGTAGAAATGTTTTGTTTTTTCTGTGCTGCTGCTCTGGAGGTGATTTGTTATGATTTCTGCTGATTCTTTTTGCCCAAAAACAGGGCTCTTTGACCTACCTAGAACATCCTTCTTCCCCAGGAGTCCCTATAACTCCAGGACCCCAGAGCAACCGGGCCCAACTCTTCTGTGAGAAAGAAAATCTAGGTGGCGGGGGAAAGTATCTGACCCTTTGTGTGCTAGGACTTCCATCCCAACCTCTCCTGCCCGGGGGACAGGCATTCAGTCAGAAGCCAGCCATGGTCTTTGAAACCATCCTCATCAACAACCCCATCAGCAGTGGTGGGCAATAACAGGGTTCTTCTGTGAATCCATTTCTGTAGAAAATGTACCAGCGACCCTACTTCTCACGTGTTTACTCAGGCCCTTCCACTGTGCACCTGTGACAAAAATGGGTGAGAAACTCTGGACTGGGACCCTGCCCCTCTCCCCACCCCCATTGATCTCTATTAGAGCCCTAGATTTTGATTTTACTTTCACCTTGGCCTGTGGCCAGGCAGCCCACCCCCGGGGATGGATCTGGCTCTTTGGGTTGGTCATCTCTCCTTGGAAGCTGCACTGTGTTCCTCACTCCCAGGGTGGTACCTTGTGTAAAATCAGGCTTCTGGGTCATCACCTCCCCAGAACCCGTAGTTAGCATGTCACAGTGATGTGCCATGGTGCAGAGCTGACCTCCCCATCCCTACCCCCACCTTCAGGAACTTGTCCAATTTCACTTAGACTATGACCAAGCGATTGTTTAGCATTGCAGGCTGTAAGGCAAATGACCACTTTGGCCATCTCCCTATTCAGTCCTGCTCTGTGAATTGACTACCTGTGGAAATGTGACCAATTAGTGTTTAGTAAGTGTTAGATATTTTAACTAATAAATGTGAATCATTCTGCGCACAGACTGGCCTGAGCTGTTTTCTTTGGCGGGGGAGGTGGGAAGAGAAGACTGGGTGACAGGGTCAAAGTGTCTCTAGAGAAAGAATGAGGCTTCACCTTCATAAGGATTCCAAGAATGTTAAAACTACATGAAACTTAGCAGTGAGACTTAGATCTAGAACAAATTTTCTACCAGAGTTTTCAAACACATTGCCTAAAGCACTCCCAAGTGTAGCTTGGACCAGATTAAAATATAACTGGGAAATATTTAACAAAATAAAAATACGCAGTAAACGTCCTGTTGTTCAATTGTGTCTGACTTCATGACCCCATTTGAAGTTTTCTCGGCAGAGATACTGAACTGGTTTGCCATTTCCTTCCCCAGCTCATTTTACAGATGAGGAAACTGAGGCAAACAGGGTTCAGTGACTTGCCCAGGGTCACACAGCTAATAAGTCTGAGGCTGGATTTGAACTCAAGAAGATGCCACCTAGCTGCCCCTACAATGAAACATTATGTTAATATGTAGTTTTTCTAAGTCCTCTGTACCATTTAGTGGTTCGGATTCTTTTTTGAGGTTGACACCACCGCTTTGGACTGTAGAATGTTGCAAGTAGAAGGGAATATGACAACATAAAACAATGCTGGAAAAGACCCTTAAGACCCACAACGTTAGGGTTGGAAGTGATTTAGTGCTTTAAAAGGCACTTTACTTACATTGTCTCACTTAAGCCTTAAAACAACCCCCAGAGGGAAGTATTCCCATTTTATAGATGAGGAGCCTGAGGCTCAGAAAGGTTAGGTGCTAACCTATGTTAGTGTCAGAAGCAGGATTTAAACTCTTATGTCTAGCAAGTCCTTTCTCTCTCCACCCCCACCCCAGCACCCTGACTACTCATTCTGCCTCTCAATATAGACTGTTAGAGATTGAAGAGACTTTGAAAGGGTCCACTATTCTATCCCTTCCCTTCTCGTTTTCTGGGAAGATGCTTAGAATCCCGGGCCCCCCTCTTCACAAGTTCCTAACAGGCGCTGGCCTAAACCTCTCCTTGCCCACAGTCCTGGCAAGCGCCTGCCATAGATACGATCCAGTCATCTACTCTTGGCCACATCCACAAAGGGCTGTCGGTCAGCAGTGGTGCCTAGCTTGCTCACAAGGACCAACCTGTGACAAGAAGGTGGGAAGAGCCCTCTGGCTGAGCTGAGGGGCTCCTGGAGAAATGTTTCCTTGGCAACCAGGCCCATGTGGAAGGCCTCACCATAGCTACTGCTGTACCCTCCACCCTTCTTCAACAGCTCCTTCTGCCAGCTCCAGGCCCCCTTGACAGAGATACCAGAACTGCCTTTAGGTGGGAAGTTTCCCCTTGTTTCCAAAAATCTGGTCTCTAGACCCTGGCTGATGGGCTCAGTTTCTGGGCTACTGAAGCTGCTTAGGTTTAGCCATAAAGATGTATTTTCTCACAGCAAAAGGAGGCCATGGGGCTATGAAAGTGTCCTAGCCAGGAGACCAGAGACCTGTATTGTTTGCACTTGGTCAAGTCATTTTCCTCTGTGGGGACCTAGTGTCTTCTGTAAAATGTATGAGATCGTGTTTGTGTGTAAACATGATTTCTAAAGCCTTTTTTAATTGCAACAATCTGTGTTCCCAGACCCCTCCCACTGCTAACAATCATTCTAGGTACTATAGCTTTAAAACAGTAGGTGATAAGATCTTCCCACCTCTGGGAGATGGCTACTCACTACTGGACCTCTTCAAGTTCTGCCACTGTTACCTACTACCTAGGTGACTAGACACATCACTTCCTCTTGCTGGGCCCTATTTTTACTCTTCTGTAAAATGATGAGGTTGGATTAGATGATTGCTGATGTCTCCTCAAGGTCTAAGTCCAGGATTCTAGGAAAGGACTGAGTCACACATTCCCCACCAGATGATATTAGGACTGCCCATGTATCTAGGGCTGGTTTAGAGGCAGGCCCTACTGGAATCAGGGAGATGGCTGAGACCCTGGCTTAGTAAAATTAGACATGCTGTCAGTCCTCTGCCCTTCCCACCCCCAACACACACTGCTCTCTTCTCTGCCTAGGCTCAGAGTGACTGGGGGACCCCCGTATTTCCCCTGGTGTTGGAAGGGGGAGAGGACTAGTACTCCCTCCTGCTTCCTCTCAATTTCCCCCTGAAGACTTTGTGTCCTCAGCTGCCTGGATCAGCCCCAGCCCTGTCCCTGGGGAACCAGGCTGTACAGGAAGTTTCTACTGGCCACTTCAGTGCTGGCCATTTTGAGCAGGGCAACAGAAAAGTAGCTATTTTTAAGAGCAGGGGAGGGTCCAAGGGGCACTTGGCGGCATTACCCGGAAGGCCCGGGTGCTGCCATCATCCTCTTGGCTCAAGTTTGCTGCTTCCCGGGCCTCTAAAGAGAGCCAGCTTCCAGCAAACAGGAAGCCCCACCACAGGCTGAGCCTTCGCTGGCCTCGCCGGGAGGGAGGCCATGTTCCTTTCACTTCTCCTCCTCCTCCTCTGCTGCCCCAGACCCTGGGGAAGAGGTGGGGAGAAGGAGGAAGGATAGAGCTCCCAGAGCTTATTCCCTTGCTTCCTGCTCACACCTAGGGAGTTGGTGCTACAGTCTCAGTCAGCTCTGCCCATCTATCACAAGGCCGGGGGGAGGGGAGGAGGTTATGACCTGGGAGCCCTTGGGTGGGGACAAACAGTAGGGACTCATCCCATGGCCTGGCCACCTGGCTCTGGGCTTAGCCTGGCTTGGCCTACAGGATGGCACCTCCCTGAGCATCACAGAGAGCAGCTGTTGATAAGAACCCTGGATCTGTAGTCCAGGGGCTCTGAATTCAAATCCTATAACTGTGTGACCCGGCAAATCACCCTTCTGGACTTTGGTTTCTTCATTTGTAAAATGAGGGGTTGGGGAAGAGTATCTCTAAAGACCCCCCAGCTCCTAAGATCTGTGATCTTCTTCCCTTCCCTTCTCTCTCCTATTTCTTTTTGTGTCTCAGGCTCAGTCTCAGTTTCTCTTTGTGCTCCCCTCACCCACTCCTGCCCCAGCCCCCAGTGCCTTTTCCATGGTTACCACGGCCTTGGATTTGAAATTGTCTTGTAGGTGCCTGAATATGTACATGTTGGCTCCTTCTTTAGAATGTAAGTTCCTTGAGGGAAGGCCTTTCATTTTTGTCCTGGTACGTGCTGGGCACATAAGCGATTAATATATGCTTGTTGTTTAATTGATTTTTTTTCTGTATCTCTCGGTTTCTTACTGTCTGCACACTTCCCTGACTACGTCTTTAGCTGTACCTCTGTCTGTCTCTGCAGCCCCCGCTGGAGGTTCTGTGTCTACCTTTCTTTGGGGCCCTTTGGGGCACTCACCTGCTATGTCTCTCAGAGGGTGAAATCCTATCTACAAAGCTGCAGTGGGCTGGACCATGTCAGGCTGAATCTCCCGCGTCAGCCAGCCAGGCACTCATCTCTGTGGTTCCTGGTGTCATCGGGGCCAGAACATCCATTACCCACCCAAGGCCCCTGCCTGTCCAGGCGACAGCAGTTCCATCATTACTTGTTCCCTGGCCTTCGCCCCGGGCCTCAAGGGCACGCACAGCTCAGCCTCCTCTGGGATCCCCCTCCCTGTGAAGTCTGGGGAGCCTGGACCCCCTGGGGTCTAGGAGAGAGAGAGAGAGAGAGAGAGAGAGAGAAGTATTTGCCCAAAGCCTATTTTTCCCCTAGCTAGCAAACAAAACAAATCACCAGAAAGGAGACAAAGGGACAAATAATCCACAGACTCACATCACAGGGAGGATTTTACCCTCAGATCCTGTGTTCAAGACTCCCCGAGGTCCCGGATTGGAGCAGAAAGCCAGGAGACAATGTCACACTGAGAGAGAAAAACAGTTTGTGAGACAGACATAGAGAGGAAGAAACCTAGAGCAGCATGGAGAAACTGAGAGATGGAAACAGAGAGAGCCAGACAGGGAGACAAAAACAGTTGGAGAGATAGGGAGAAGGAAACAAAGACAGAAACAGGGATATGCAGAAAGGGCGACAGGCAAAGAGAAGAGACAGGCTTGAAGACAGGTCCAGGAACACCCGGCCAGATGAAGGGGCTTCGAGACAGACCTTTGGGGGGGCAGCTGCCTCCATGGGGAGGAATTCATGAGGCTAGGCTGTGTCACCCCAAGTGAGTCCTATCCAGTGGGGGTGGGGCAGGCCTGGGGTGGGGGGAGGAGATGAGATAAGCCGCCCACGGTAGTGGGGCCACAGCTGGGGCCGGCACGCTCCAGAAACGTGCCTCAGGGAAGAGAAGGGCCCGACCCGGGCCGATAATGGCGGATGAAGATAAGGGCCCTGAGGGAGGTTCAGCTGGTCTTCAAGGCTGCACCTCACTGCTCCCCCCATCCCAACTGACTGAGCTGGACCTGCCCCACCCCCCCACACAGTGGAAACTCCAGGGGGCTCTGAGATGGGGGGGGGGGAGGAGAGCAAAGCTCCCCAGGGACTGGTGGACCTGTTATGCTTAGACCACCCGCATGAGCAGGAAGGACAGCAGGTCCTTCCTGAAGGTGGGACCAGGACTCCTGAGAGCCTGGAGGAAAGTTGGTCCTGGTACCCTCTAGTACCTCCCTGCCTCCAGGGTCAGTCTTCTCTTTACCCTTATTACTGGTGGCAGCCTGGCCTTGGGCCAGGGTGATGGATGGGTGGCTTACCATTTAACTAGAGCAGACCGACAAATTGGGGGTAGGGGGAAGGAGAAAGTAGGAGCTTCCCTGCCCCCAAAAAAACCAGTTTGAGCAAGGAACTGAAAGATGGGCACAGGTTGTCTGTGCACAGGGGGCATGGGAGACTTCTCGAGGAACTCCCAGTCTAATGGTAGAGACATGTGCAAAGTGCCATGTATAAATGAGACATACACAGGATAATTTGGAGGTAATCTCAGAGAGAAAGGGGTTAGGCACGGAGAGGGCAAAGGGAGTGAGGGGCCGAGAGTGAGTGTGGCTCTCGGTCCAACCATGTGTCTGCTGCTTATTACCTGGATGGGAGCGGCTTTTGTCATCACGTGGGGAGGTCTGTGCATTCACAGGTCTGTCTGTCTGCATGTAGCGTTCGTCCGTGCCTCTCTATGTGTATGTGGATGTTTGTGTATTAAGTCTTGCTTCTATCTCTGTATGTTTGTTTGTGTGTCCCTGGGTCTGTGTCTATGTGTGTTCATGGTGGTCCTCATTGGACCAAATGGTATTTGTTAGAGAGCCCTTCCAGGTCTCAGGTTTTATGATTTTGTGTCTGTCTGGGACTGTGATCACAAATCTTTCTCCATGTGTGTACATATGTATGTGTGTATATTGTGATCCCTTCTTTCTGTGTCAGCCTGTGGATTCATGGCTGTGTTTATCTGTCCGTTTGGATGCATTTCTGTCCATGTCCATGTGCATGTTGCCTCTCCGTGTCACTCTGTGCATCCATGTATGTGTCCATCTTTCTGTGTTTCTGTAGGACTTTCTATCCACGTCTATGTTGGAACGTCCTTGTATCTGTTTCCATGTCTATCCATGTATGTGCATAGCTCTCTCTGAGCCTGTTTGTGTGACTGTTCATGTGCTTGTCTGTGAGGGTCTGTGTCTCTTGATGCATGGCTTTCTCCTTGTGTCTGTCTATACCTGCACATCTGCCCGTGTCTGTGGTTACCTATCTGCACGTCTGTGTCTAGATGTGCACATGTCTATGCTAATACCTGTCCATGTAATGTGTGCGTGTCTCTATTCACATATGTGCACATCTGGCTATGTGTATATCATATGTGTAGGGGTATAGGTTTCTCAGTGTACACATACCTAGGAATGTGTCTAGCTGTATGTCTGCCTGTGTGCACGTCTGTCTATTTCCTTGTTTGTGTGAGAGAGAAAGAAAACTTCCCTCTCCTTCCTGAAGCTGGGCTTTCAAATGGAGTGGGGAGCCCTGCATTAGTCAGTGGGGCCTGCCTTGTACCCTGACTAACTTCTTCCCACTCTCCCAGTTGAGTGCTGGTCCCTGTCTCCCTACAGATGCATCAGCTCCCTACCATCTCCCAGGTCCCCCTCCCCTGGGTGGTCTGGCCAGAGAAGCCATAGAGGCAGAGGACCTTGGGGAGAAAATTCTCAAGGCCACAGAGGAGGTGGTGGGGCATGGTCATCCCCAGAACCCAAAGCAGCCCCCCAGGATTAGTGACTCTGGGGGGAGGAGTGGAGAGAGGGAAG
>CM053581.1:255669560-255716975 GCA_028627135.1 Pseudochirops cupreus
ACACACACACACACACACACACACACACACACACACACACACACAACCCCCACCTCCCCCAGGACTGCCTCGTGCTGCCTCTGGGTCTCTGTCTCTCCTAGTCTCTGTGCCTATGTCTTTGTCTCTCTTAATCTCTATCTTCATGCCTTTCTCCATGTCTCTATCTCTGTAAATCTCTCCATGTGTATCCAGCTTTGTCTTTCAGGATCTCTCTCCATGTCTGTATATGTGTCTCTTTATTTCTCTCTGTCTCCACATGTCTCTCTTCTCCACATCTCCTATATCTGCGCCATGTTTCTCTGGGTCTATTTCCATGTCTTTCTCTGTATTTCTGGGCATCTCTGTACTTTAATGTCTCTACTTGTCTTTACATCCATGACTCTTGGTTTTCATCATGTGTGTCTGTAGCTCTGTCTCCATTTTTCTCTGTATATCTCTGTATACGTCTCACTTTATCCTCTCATCTCTATGTCTTATTCTATATCTCTCTATGTCTTTGTGTCTCCCTGCCTCTGTCTCTTCCCTTGTTTGTTCCTTGTTCCAGCTTCCAGGAAACAGGTTTTGACTTTTTGGGAAAGTCCCCACTTAAGAGACCCTGGGCTTTTGTTTCCACAGTTGCAGGGGAAGGGAAGAGGAAGAAAGTAGGGTCTGGAATCAGCAGCTGAGGGTCCCTCCCCATTCCCTCCTTCCCCACTGGGAGCATGGTAGTCAGATTCAGGAAACTGGGACAAGATCTGGGACCTGACTGAGATGCCCACTTCATCAAAGCCTGTGACCTTCTGTCTTGTTCTGGATCAAAGTGAATAGACATGTCTCAGATTGATAGAAGGAGCAGATGAATGGATTGACAGCCTGGGTCACCCAGGGTAATCGGAGCTGAAGGAAATCTGAGAGGAGAGCACAGAGACAATGTCACTATCAGCTCAGACAAGGGCTAGGGCAGGTACCATCCTTAGACAAAGCACTGACTGTCCCACCCACCACATGCCTCCTAAGACTCCACAAGCTGCCTGGATACATTTAGGTATAGTACATGCTATTATTCCCAGCAGAATGTAAGCTCTTTGAAGGCAAGGACTGCTTCATTTCATTTGTATCCTTAGCACATAATACCCTTAACAAAGTCTTGTTGATTAATTGACTGATATAACCCAAACAAGCATCCAACACCCAATGATGTGGGGAGGCTTCATTCCCAGAAGGAAAGGACCTAAAGAGGTCCTTGGTCATTTTTCTGTCTCACTTGAATTTAAAGACCTACAGAATAGGAGTTTTCACTCTGACTCTCCATTCAATATTCCTTGTCACTACCACTACTCCTCAGCTGTGACTACTTTAAGGCAGGGGAGCTGATTTTCAACAGCTTCCTCCACTCTTTTGGGGGTGGTAACTGGCAGAGAATTTGATGATGATGGGTGCTTAAGACTGAATCCATTTTTTCCTAGATGTAAAGGAAAAATATTCACCTCTCTAACCTAAATTTGATGCTCCAGCAATAGAATCACAGAGTATCAGAGCTGGAAGGGATATCAGAGATATCAAACACCGTCCGATCATTTCACAGAAGAAGAAAAAAAACCAGACCTAGAAAAAGGAAGTGAGAAGAGAACAGAAGGAAAATCCCAAGGAATCACAAAAAAATAAAACGGCTTTGAAAATTACATTTTGAGTTTATTATACACTTGAAAAGAAAAGTAAGTTCTATATAACAGATTCAGTTTCATATATAATCCTCTTTTTCTGTTCCACTGTATATTTTGAAGTGCTCAATTTAATTGTTTGTGAAATTCTGAATTATTTTTTAAAGAGGAAAGGAAGTGACTTGCCCAAGGTCACACAGCTAGGCTTTTGGGTTGTTTGTTTGTTTGTTTGTTTTTTCAATATCAAGGATTCCAACCTAAGTCTTATGACTCCAAGTCACCTGAGCTCAATGTCCTTCTCTGCCATTAATTTGCTATGGCAGATCATTTCCCTTTTGTGAGCTCCAGGTACCCCATCTTTAAAATAAGAACAATAGTATGTGTTCTGTTCATCCTGCAGGATTGTGAGGATGAGGTAACGAAGTGCTTTGTGGCCATCAAATGCTATAAATATGAGTAGTTATTCTCATTTTTTTCTCAAATGTTTAAAGGCTTCAAGCATCTATGGGTTATATGGGCACTACACATGCAGATTCTATATAATTTATAATTCATCTGTGGGTTATATGGGCACTACACATGCAGATTCTATATAATTTATAATTCTTCAAACATCAACCAATCAATAAGTGAACAACCATTTAAACACCTGCCATATGCCAGCCACATGCTGGACCCTGGGGACACAATGACAAAACAATGAGACAGTCCCTGTCCTCATGGAATTTATACTCTATAAGAGGAGACAACAGGCACACCATTAATCGATGGATCAACAGACATTAAGTGCTAACTCTGAATCAGATGCTGGGGTTACAAACACAAAAAATTAAATAGGGTCTCGCCTCCTACCACATATACATTTAAGGACACGACTATGTATGATTTTTGTTCTTAGTGGGAAGGAGGATGGCAACAGGAGTGGGCCAGGTTAGAAAAGACCTGATGCCGGAGATGCCATCTGAGCTGAGCTCTGAAGGAAAGAAGAAGCGGAGATAAGAAGGGAGTGCATTCAAGGCACAGGGGACAGCCATTGCAGAGGTTGGGTGCTAAGAGAGACAGAGAGGGACAGAGACAGAGAGAGGGACAGAAAGACAGAGAGAGACAGAGAGATCATTGCTGGAAGGAACAGAAGGAAGGCCAGTTTAACTAGACTGTATTATGCATTAAGAGGAGTAATGTGCAATAACTCTGGAGAAGAAGACTGGACCCAGGTTGTGAAGGGTTTTAAATGTCAAATGGAGAAGTCTGTGTTTGATTCGAGACATAATAGGGGCCCATTAGGGTTTGTTGAGCAGAGTAGTGATATAGGCAGACCTGTACTTCAGGAATATCACTTTAGTAGCTATATAGAGGATCGATTGGAAAGGGGAAAACCACGAAGCAGGGAGAGCAATTAGGAGTCTATTGCAATAAGCTGGATAAGAGGTAATGAGAACTGAACTAGAATGGTGCCTGAGCAGGAAGGAGGAGACAGATGAGAGACACTTTGTGGGAAACCAGGGACAAGATTTAGCAACCGTTTGGGTGTGTGAAGGGTGGAAAAATGAGGAGAAGGGGTGATTTGAAGCTGGAAGGATGATGGTATTCTCAACAGTAACAGGAAAGTTTGGAAGGGGGGGGATTTAGAGAGAAAGATAATGAATTGTTTTGGACACGTTGTGTTTGCAAAACCTAAAGAACATCCCGTTCAAAATTCCAATAGGCAGCTGGCAATGCAAGACTGATGCTCAGGAGAGACTATGGAGATGGCAGTTGATCCCATGGGAACTGATGAAGTTGACACTAGAATACTGAGAAGAAGAGAACTCTGAATCTTGGAGCATACCAACAGCTAAGGGTAGGATATGGATGATTATTAGCAAAGGAACAGAGGGAGGGAGGAAGAAAGGAAGGAAGGAAGGAAGGAAGGAAGGAAGGAAGGAAGGAAGGAAGGAAGGAAGGAAGGAAGGAAGGAAGGAAGGAAGGAAAGAAGGAATGAAGAAGGAACAGAGAGAGGGAAGGAAGGAGAGAGGAAGAGAGGGAAAGGAGGAAGAAGGAAGGAAAAAGCATTAAGTGCTTCTTATGTTCTAGGATCTGTGCTAAGACTGAAGATAAAAATACAACCAAAAAGACATCTCCTCACCTTAAAGAGTTCATATTCCAATGGGAGAAGACAACACACAAAGAAAACTGAAAGAAAATGGAAGGGGGAAAGGTGCTGGCTGAGGAAGCATAGTTTTGAAGTCTGGAAACCAGGACCTGGTCCAGAAGGGGAATGAAGGCTGGCCTGGGTCCCTTCACAAAATGGAGGCTCCTGGAGGAGCTCGCCAATGGAAGAAAAGAAGGGATCTTACAGAGGGATATTCCAGGTTGAGAAGGTTTCAGGAGTGGTTGGATGTTCCAGGGTGAGGAAGCCCCAGGTGTAGAGAGCAGTTCCAGGATGAGACAACTTGGTTTGGATGTCTGGGAGTCAGGAACATGGGGCTCATTTCTGGATAAACTACGTCCAACTAAACCCAAAAAGCCAACCAAATGAGCCCTCCATGCAGTGCCTCTCTTGAGCTGGTGGGCCTGGTATTTCTACAGAGCCAGATTCTATATCTCTGTGGTAGCCTCCAACAATCTTCCCTTCCCCCCTATACTTTTTATTCAGACCAGAAAGAAGTCAGTATCTGGAAGAAGGCTTGGACCAGGTGTCAATAGATTTGGGTTTGAATCCCATCTCTGCTCTAATTTACTGTATTCTCAAAGGCTTAACCCAGGGCCTCATACATAGTAATGCATGCATTCATTCTTTCACCTATCCTGACCCTCAGTTTCTCTACCTGTAAAATAGGATGAATCATGCCTGCCCTGCCTACTTCACTGGGCTGTTGTGAGTATCAAATGAGATTCAAAAAAGTACTTTGTGCAATATTATCAACAGTGGTTATTATTTTTAAATGTAGGTAATAATAATTGTTACTGTTGTTCTAAAGAGTTGTAGGCCTAGGAGACCTGAGTTCAAGTCTTCCCTCTAACAAAAACTGGCTTTGTGACCCTGGGTGAGTCATTTATCCTCAGTGTCCCATGCAATCCTCTAAGACAATGAACTGCAGGGCAGGTGCTAATTTATCCTTAGACATGAAGAGAATTGCTGTAACAGAGTCAACAGAGGGTTGCCTTTAGAGTCAGGAAGACCAGGACAATAAAAATAGCTAACTTTTATGTGGCATCTACTGTGTGCCAGGCACTGAGCTAAATGATATTGTCTCATTTGATCCTCACAGAAACCCCAGGAGGTAGATGTTCTTGTTATCCACATTTTACAGTTGGGAAAACTGAGGCAAATAGAGGTTTGTTAGGGTTTTTTATGTGTCTTGCACAAGGTGACACAGGAAGTAAGTGTTTGAGGATAGATTTGAACTCAGGTCTTTTTGGCTTTGGGTCCAAGGTTCTATGAACTATGCCATCCAGCAGGCTAGAGTCCCGACCTGGTTCATACAGATGGGATGTATTGGGGCAGCTAGGTGGCACAGTGAATAGAGCACCAGCCCTGGAATCAGGAGGACCTGAGTTCAGATCTGGATGTGACCTCGGACAAGTCACTTAACTCCAATTGCCTTGCCAAAAAAAAAAAAAAAGATGGAATGTATGACTGGGCAAGACAGGCAACTCTCTTAGAATGTAAATTGTAGGACAGTTATCTATATTAGGTGAGGGAATTTCCTAATTGAAATTTCCTCATCAGTGAAAAGCACAGGTCTGATCAAAATAATAAATCAGCAACCTTTCAGACATACAGCTGCAACAAATGGTGTGAAGAAAACAACTAGCCTCTCGCTGATGGTAGGATTATCTTTTGTTGTTAATTTGTGTTTGCAGCATTTATAGTCTAAAAATATCGATGGATTCTAGAACTGAGGGGAAGGGCTAAACACTTGAGATAGAGGCAGTACTGGCCACTTCAGCTAGGAAAGTCACTGGATTGAGTTTATGTCAGTCATCCAATGAGCTGAGAGATAGAGCTGCCCGCACCTGGGAAAAGGCAACTTTGGGGAAGGATGCAAAGGTCTTTTGGGTGTGGGCTTTGAAATAGGAACATGTGATTCTATTGCTGCCTTTGGAGAAAGCTGGTGAGAGACAGGCAGCAGGTGTTGTGGAAAGGACACTGAACTTCTGAATAGACTTCAAAAGATGTGGATTTCTGAATAGGATAGTTAGGTGGTACAGTAGATAGAGCTCTGGGTCTGGAGTCAGGAAGACTCATCTTCTTGAGTTCAAATCTGGTCTCATACAGTTACCAGCTGTGTGACCCTGGGCAAATCACTTAACCCTCTTTACCTCAGTTTCCTCACTTGTAAAGTGAACTAGAGAAGGAAATGGCAAATCACTCCAGTTTCTCTGCCAAGAAAACCCCAAAGGGGATCATGAAGAGTTGGACATGACTGAACAACAGCAATATATTTCTGAATATACTTATATATACAGGATATGAACATACTGTCTCCTCTATTAGAATGTGAGTGCCTTGAGAGCACTCTTTTTTTACTTGAACTGATACATAGTGAAGTGAACAGAACCAAGAAAACATTGTATACAGTAACAGCAATAGTGTATGATGAAAAACTGTGAATGACTTAGCTATTCTTAGCAATACAATGATCCAAGAAAACCCCAAAGGACTCAGGACTCATATGCGACAGTGTTTAGCACAATGCTTATCACAAAGTAGATCCATAATAAATGCCTATTGATTGGGAGTCAAAAGGCCCGTGTTCAAGTCTTACCTTTGCTGCTTACTATAGGTAAGACCTTGGCCAAGCTGCTTAACCTCTCTAGGCCTCAGTTTCTTCATTTGTAAAATAATGGGATTGAACTAGAAGGGCTCTAAGGGTCCTCTTTACTCTAGTTGGATGATCCTATGATGAGAAAAGAACATGGGGCCTGTAATAGAGGCCACATGTCCACTAGAACAAGGTGGAAAGAAGTGAAGCTTCATCCAGGGATACAGACCTTCAAGACAGAACTCAGGAAAAGAGTTTGAGGGCCTCAAAAGTCATATTGGCCAAGCTCATCTATACCCCTATTGTACTTTCTTTTAAGATTTCAGAACTGGAAGCGTCCTTAGACAATAGAAAGCTAATACATGGGATGTTAGAATTGGTAGGGGCCTTAGAATATTGAATTAATCAACTGATCAATTAACAAGTATTTATTAAGTACCTACTATATAATAGACACTGGTGATGTCCAAATGTCCAAAAGGAAGCAGTCCTTCCTCTCAAGGAGTTTACATTCTATATAAGGAGCAAACTTTCTAAAGAACTATTCTCAGTCTGAAAGGGTCCCTAGAGATTATCTAGTCTAACCCTTTCATAGTCTACATAAGGAAAATGCAATTCAAAAGGAGAAGTGACTTTCCAGGTACTAAATATCCCAGCAGAGTTAGGATGAGAATATAGCTCTTCTGGCTTTCCTAATTTAATGTTCTTTCCACTGCGCCACTAAAAAAAGTTAAATGCTATTCAATATATTCTTTTATATATATAAAATATTTTATTTTCCCCAGTGATATGTTAAAACAATTTTTTAACATTGTTTTTAAGTTTTGAGTTCCAAATTCTATCTCTCTCTCCCTCCCTGAGATAGTAAGTAGGTTATACGTGCACAATCACATAAAACATTTCCATGTTAGTCATATTTTGTACAAGAAGACTTAGAAGGAAAGGAAGAAAGGAAAGAAAAGAAAGAAGGAAGGAAAGAAGGAGGGAGGGAAGGAAAAAAGGAAGAAAGGGAGAGAGATAGTATGCTTCAGTCTGTATTCAGATAATAGTTCTTTCATCTTGAGTCCTTTGGGATTTTCTTGGATCATTGTATTGCTGAGAATAGCTAAGTCATTCACAGTTTTTCATCATACTATATTACTGTTACTATGTACAAGGTTTTCTTGGTTCTGTTCACTTCACTATGCATCAGTTCAAGTAAGTCTTACCAGGTTCTTCTGAAATCATCCTGCTTGTCATTTCTTATAGCACAATAATCTTCCATCATAATCATATACCACAGCTTGTTTAGCCATTCCCCAATTGACAGACATCCCCTCAATTTCCAATTCTTGGTCACTACAAAAAGAGCTGCTTAAATATTTTTGTACAAATAGGTCCTTCCCTCTAGCCCCCTCCCTTTTAATGCCTTTGGGATATAGACCTAGTAGTGGTCATTTTGCCGGATCAACGGATTTTATAGCCCTTTGGGTATAGTTCCTAATTGCTCTCTAGAGTGGCTGGATCAGTTCACAACTCCACCAATAGTTATTAGCATTCCAGTGTTTCCACATGCCTTCCAACATTCATCACTTTCCTTTTTTTTGGTCATATTAGCCAATCTGATAGGTGTGAGATAGTACTCCAGAATTGTTTTAAATTGTATTTCTCTAAGCAATAGAGATTTAGAGCATTTTTTTCATATGACCATAGATAGCTTTGATTTTTTTGTCTGAAAATTGCCTGTTCATATCGATTGGGGAATGATTTGTATGTTTATAAACTTGACTAAGTTCTCTATATATTTGAGAAATTAAACATTTATTAAAGAAACTTGTTGCAGATTCCCCTCTTTCCCCAGTTTTCTGCATTCCTTTCCATTTTTGGTTGCATTTGTTTTGTTTGTGAAAAAAACTTTTGCATTTTATATTATCAAAATGATTTATTTTATGTTTTGTTGTATATTCTTTTCAAGAAGATAAGTATGTGACTTATTTGAAGAAGATTTTCATCAAAATAGTTAAAATTAAAGTTTCATGTTGAATTCCTACCCATCTTTTCAAGCCCAACTCAAATACCACCTCCTCCAGGAAGTCTTCTCTAATCCCTTCCTCCCCTACCTTTCTCCAGCCTCATTTATTCATGATTGTATCATGCCTCCTTGTACAGGATAGTCATCTGTATTTGTCATGTCCCCCACACCCCAGTAGATTATCAGCTCTATAAGGGCAGAAACTGTATCTTCTCTAGATTTTCTGTCTCCATAACCCTTGACATGGGGTACTATACAACATACACAGACACTCAATATATATATTTGACATGTAATTATTGATTAACTGAAGGGATAAAGTTCAGTGTATGGATGATTTACTTGGGGAAGACCTTTCATTTCCCCATTATGTTGGATAAATCAGACCTGTTTCATAAATGCAATTAATTGATAATGTAGTTTTTTTAAAAAGAGATGAAAAAGAAAAAGGATATTTCAGCTCTGGTTAAGTGACTTGAGCCAAATCATCTCATCTCTCAGGGTTTCGGTTGCTTTATCTGTTAACTGAAGGGCTTGGGCTTAGATGGTCTTGAAGGTCCCTTCTAGCTCCCCAGTGTCTGTGGCATTTATCCTACCAATAGCATAGAATCCTTGGGAAGAAGGTACATTATAGGTCAATCAATCAGACAATCACCAAACGTTTAATGAATTCTTAATCTGTTGTAGAAATGGGAGCTATTATAGAAGGATTCATAATCTCCTGGGATCTCAGAGATGGAGAAGACTTCAGAAGGTAACTAGCTCAACCCATATTTGAATGGGAATTCCCTTCACCCTGACACGTGGCCATCTGACCTCTGCTGAAAGATCTCTATAGATAGGGTGTGGTGTCATGGGAAGAGCATTGTTCTGGAATTAGGAAACCTGAATTTAAACCCTTTCTTTGATACTTTATAGCTGTGTGGCGTACTTGTGTCACTTAATGCCTCAGTTTCTCCATCTGTTAAAAATTATAATGCTTGCCCTACCTCCCCCACAGAATTAAGAAATACTCAGAAAACTTTAAAATACTATAGAAATAAAAGTCATTATTCTTTCCCAAGGCAGCCCATTCTGTTTTTGGAAAGCTCCCATCGTTAAGAAATTTTTTCTTCTGTTAGACTAAAATCTGCCTCCTGAGCATTGGGAAGATGGGGGAAGGGAAGCTGTCCTCTCAAGGTCATGCCATCCATCCCCCTGCCTCATGACTTCCCTAGTTAGTCGGGCACCATAAAAGCTTTTTAGCAGGCCCATCTAGGGCCCCAGTCCATGCTTACTCCTTTCTCTGTGTCCCTTGGGAGTCAGGCTGGGTCCCCAGGCCAGTACCCACAGGCCAAGTGGGGAGTAGAGGCCGGGAGAGGCCAAGAAACCCTGTAGGCTGTGGAGGATGGGCCCATAAATCAGGTTGGCCCTCAGCCTTCCCACCTCGATAATGAGCTACTTTCCCCCCCCCCCCAACTCTGTCTTTGGCTTAATTGACAGCAAAGATCCCCTTATCTCCCCCACCCTGGGGAGCCTTAGATGCTTGTTCCCCCAGGTCCAGCCCTCCCACCCCCAGCCCACCGTCCTCTTATTATTATTTTTTTCTCCTAAGAAAAAATGAAGAGACAGCAAATCACGTGTGTGCAGAAACCAATGAGACACTTGATTGGGCCTCAGGCTGGGGCCTCCCTCCTATGCCCCCCCCAACCCTAGATGGGAGGGAAGGAGCTGGAGGAGGAGAAGGACGGCCAGGACAGGGCCAGCAGCCAGCACCCACCCACCCATCCTGCTGGCGTGAGGGAGCTCCCTACGCCTTGCCCACAACCCAGCCACGGCCCTAGCTCTGACCTGTCTGTCTGTCCGGCTGGCCGGCTCCCCGAGCCCTGCAAGAGGCGCCCCTGCTCCTAGTAAGTAACGGATCTGAGACAAGGCCTCGGGCTCTGGCTTCAGCCTTCACTATAGAGGCCCAGGTTGGGGGCATTGAGGGTAGACAGGGGACCCTAACCCTTCTGGAAGAGTGTGATGGTGGGGTTTCCAAGGTAAAAAAGCTTTGATTTCTGTAATGCTTTAAGATTTACAAAATACTTTCCCTCTGAGGTAGGCAATGTGAGTATTCCCATTTAATAGATGAAGAAACTGAGGCTTATAGAGGAGGAAATGACTGGTTTAGGATCAGCCAAGGCTTACATGCCAGAGCTAAAATTCAAAGCTATACCTCTCCATATTTCGAGTCTAGTGTCTGTTTCCACTAGCTTTGCTACCTCCATTCAGAAACGGAAGACAATGGAAATATTGGGGGGTAGAAACCAGTGTTGGCGTTCGTCAGATGGGGAGGCATCAGCTGAAAGAAACACTGGCTCCTGGACTGCAGCCAATGCCCAGTCAGGGCCCCTTTGGAGAAGGAGGGCCTGGGAACAGATTGGAGTCTTCCTCTCCGGGAGCAATCATGGCCGGGGTGTGTGTGTGTGGGGGGGGGTAGTTTCCTCTTGGTTTTGAGCTCAGGGCCCAGCTGGGAGCTGGACAAGATGGTTTGCTAATATTCCTTTCAGTTTTCACTCGCTGTGTGTGTCTATACCTTATAAACGTATTTGTGTCTGAGTATGCGCCACAACTGGGGCTCCCCGCCTCTCTAAAGAAGACTTACTCTAGCCATTCTGGAGGCTGCTCCTATCTGTGATACTTTAGCCCCTTTAGGATTAATATTTGGGACTGAACTAAGACTGGAAAGAAGGAAGGAGGGAATCAATCTACCTGGCTCTAGGACTAAGGGCATCCCCTTCCCCTTCCCTTTGACCTCAGGAACTCTGAATCACTTCCCTTCTGAGCCTCAATTACCCCCTCTGCAAAATGAGATACTAATACATGCACTCTCTGCTTCACACGACAGTTGTAAGGAAAGGACTTTTGCAAACCTTCAAGTGTATAGAAATCTGATTTGTTATTGTTGAAGTTGCATTCGGTCTGGGGGAGAAGAATATGAAAAGAGCATTTGAAACTGCCATACATCATCTCCCAGGTGGCTACGGAGTTAAAGGATCATGGGTTTAGAGCTGGAAAGAACCTAGAAGCCACTGACTTCAGTGGCCCCATTTTGCAGGTGAGAAGACTGAAGCACAGAGAAGTGACTTGCCCAGGATCAGAAAACTTAAGTGCCTGAGGAGGGATTTTAATTCAGGTCCTCCTGTCTCTAAGTGCCCAATCTGCTACACCATACCACCTCTGCCCATAGCACAGACCCTTTCCCCCTTACCCCTCATACCCCAATCAGACAATTGATCAAATGGTGAGCAGCCTCTCTGGACTAGAACATCGTGTGATGTGGAGGAGGCATCAGGGGAGCTGTCAGAAGACAGGCTCTAGGCTCAGCTCTACTAACTAATTGTGCAACCACAGGCAAGTCCCTTCTGCTCTATGGACCTCTGTTTCCTCACCTTTAGGATGATGTGTTTGAATTCCATGATGTCCAAGGTCCATTACAACTGTGATATTTAATGTGCTAAGACCTTTCCAGCTCTAACCCTCTCCATTTTAGCACTCTACCAATGCCCCTAGTCTGAAATACTGGACATCCTCTTGCCTCCTAACCTAACTCCACTGAGAGAGGAAACATCTTTTGTGCTTTTGTGCCCCCACCCCATTGGAGGTTTATTTTTATTATTAATTTTTTTCCTGCCACTAAGTCCTCGTTGCTGACATCATGAAAACAAACAAACAAACCAAGGCACCTTGTATCAGGATGGACTTAGAACATTGTGACACAGTAGACACTTCCCTGGGAGGTAATGGATGTAGGGGAATGGGCTTGAATATAGCAGCCATATCCCTGAGCCCCAGCCCCACCCTTTATTCCTGATCCTCCATGAGCCTCTTCTCAGGGCTCTGAGCTTTCTCTTCCTTCCAGTGTGGGATGGGGGAGAGATGTCTGTACCAGTGAGTGTGTCTATGTATCTATCTGTATCTTCCTGGTTGCATGTCTATCTCTGTGTCTGTGTGTGCATTTGTGTCTAACAGTGTTGGTGTATGGGTAGGGCTATTAATGTGCCTAAGATCCGTGTGGCTCTAGGCACATGCCTGTGTGTCCATGCCACTCATTCACATGTAAAAATCTGTCTCTGTTTTTGTCTATGTGTGTATCTATGGTTGTGCATCTGTATTCTGACTGGATCTGTGTATGTGTCTGCCTGTGTATCTATTTCTCTGTGTATCCATCACTTAAGATTTTGTGTCAATGTATGTTTTACGTGCCACGATTTTTCCTGGTATTTATACCTATGTTTATATAGCTACATCTGCCTCTATGTATCTGGCATTCACTTGCTCAGCAAGCATTTATGAAGTTCCTACTTTATGCCGAGCTCTGTGCTAAACGCTGGAGGAGACAGAATGAAACACCCCCCTCCCCCAAGGAGCCTGTGTGTACATGTGTCTACCTGTCTGTATGTACTTATGTCTGTGTGTCAGTACAAAGATGAGAGAGACAAAGAGACAGAGACAGAGAGACTGAGAGGGAGACAGAGAGGGAGAGAGACAGAGAGAGACAGAGACAGAGATAGAAAGACAGAGACTCATTGAGTCTCCCATGGACTCATGGATGCCTGGTACAGGTACAGGTCCTCTTCTGATCCCAGATGAAAGAGAACGATCATATGTTGGGGGTGGGATTAAGAGAATGGGCTAAGAATTCACCTGGGGCGACTTTGGAAGGGCGAACCAGCCCAGATTGTTGTATTGCCACCGAGGGACTGAACACTTCCTACCTCCCACAACCACTCCACCCCACACCAGCCCCACGTTTCCACTTCAGTCTAAAGTAGAGCCCAGAAAAGTAGGAGGGCCCTGGGTTTACCCCAACTGTTCAGGAGGATGCTGCAGCAATGAGGAGTCTGCCGTATGTCTTAATCCGGTGGCACCCATAGTGGTTACTTACAAGTTTAAAGATCGCTTTTTTCAGAGACCAGGCGCTTGGCAAGGAATGCTTGGGAATGCTTGAGACTGTGCCATCAGTCCTTAAAGAAATCGGGCTACCTTTGTTTGTATCCGCCCCAGGGCCCTTAACTCTGGCTGGACTTTCCGAGCCAGATGCTCTAACTCCGTCCTCAGGTGCGGAAGCCTGTGGGGTGCTGGAAACACTATAGCACTTACTGACAGGGACCGATCAAGTCACGTCACTCCTTTCGACCTGGGTTCCTTTCTTTCTCAAATGGGGATAATGATATGTGCACTGCCTCTGTCACAGATAGTTGTGAGACTCAAATTAAAACGCATATGTAGATCGTTTTGGAAGTCTTAAATACTAATTACTATTATATTGTTATTATTCATCAAAGAAGGAAATCGAGGCTCAAAGAGGTTAAGGAATTTGTTCAGAATCACAGCAGCAAGAGAACCTGGCCTCACGCCCAGCCCACTGCTATCCGAGCCATTGCTCCTTCGCTCCACGACCCTATCGTCTACGTGAGCTCAAAACCCCTTCAAGTTCTTAATCTGTAAGTCCCAAGAGCCTTCTCCCGGCCTCAGTCTCTCCATCTGTTAAATGGGCATGACTCCTGTCCCGCCTTCCCTCGGGGTCTCATTAAGGCTGGAAGCACTATACAAATTGGGACTTTAAAAAACAGACTGTGGCTCCACATCTCGAGTGTCGGTGGGGAGTCGAGAGGAAGGAGCTTCCGAGCCTCCACGAATAGACCTCTCCCGGTTTTGGTCGCTGCCCGCATCTGGAAAGGTGCGCACTCACTCCCAAGTCTGTGCAAAGGGGCTTCCGCGCTCTCTCTCTCTCTGCGACTTCAGGGAAGGTACATTGAACCCAAGCCAATGGGAGGTCTCGGAGCCCAGGCCTCGCTTACCCGAACCCCCAGCCCTGAACCCCACAGGGCCGGAACCTTTTTCTTCTCCCTAGGCCAAGGGAAGGAGAGCGCATTCTTCACCTGTAAGTTCACCCCGGACCTTTGGAGAAGGAAGTCTTCCCAGGTAGACACGTTTAGTTAGCAGCAGCCGGGCGTGGTGAGAAGAGCTGGAGAGGTTAACAGTAGGGTGACCCTGGATTCGAGTCCCGACGCCTTCCTTAGCTCTCAAATACTCTTCGGGAAGACACTCCCTTCTCTTCTATGGGCTTCAGTTTTCTTCTATGTGAAATAAGGATAACTCGCCTTTTTTTTCTTCTTTATAGCCGTGCCATCCCACAGGGTTATCTGGAAATTCAAATGAAAACATTCTTGAGCTTCATTTTATATCTCCCCGAGCTCCGGAAACAGTATACTGTACGCAAAAGGCGCTTAAGTATTTGTTACAAATGTAAAGATGTATACAAGTACGAGTATATTCTTAAGTCGTTTCAGTCCTATCCGACTTTTCATGACCCCGTTTGGGGTTTTCTTGGCAATGATACTAAAGGAGTTTGCTGTTGTCTTCTCCAGTTCATTTTACAGATAGGGGAACTGACTTGTTCAGGGTGTACATATACGTACATTTTGTGTACAGATACCTAACTTTTGGACCCGTGATTTCAACTGGGTAGGGAATTCTCAATGTGGGACACTCTCCATAGATGTAAATCAGCAACCGGTCTGTAACTTAGAACGTTGCTTGGAGGCATTCGGAGATGGTGGCTTGCCCCTCCGCTAGTTTAAGCGTTAGGGCTTAATCGCAGGTCTTCCTGAAGCTAAGACCAGTCTTCTATCCACGACTCCATTCATCCATTCTAGTCGAATAACAGTAGTTCACATTTCAAGCTCGTTAAGATTGACAAATCTCTTTGCTCCTAACACCCTAGTGAAATCAGGTATCCGTGTGCACTCTTGTGCAGGGATTTTTATGCCTATTATACAGATAAGGCAACTGAGCCAGAGAGAGGGAAAATGGCCTGTGTAGACTACAGAGTTGGACAGGACGTTAGAGGTCATTTAGTCCAATTCTCCCTATTTTACAGATGAGGAAACTGAGGCTCAGAGAGAGGTTAAAAGTGACTAAAGTGGTATATGTGTTTGTTGTTATGCTGGGCTCTCCCTCTTCTTCCTCTCAGACTGTCTTGACCTTCTCATCAAAGGCCTGCAGGATCATTCTTCAAAGCGTTCAGTGCCCGGTTTTTCTGAGTCCTGGGGTTATTTTTTTTCTGGGTTGAGCTACCTGGGAATGGAGTTTGGGCTCCCTCCCGCACTCTGGTGTCTTACCTTCTCCGCGGTGCAGGGTTTGGGGTCTGTCTCCTCCCATATCTTCACCCCCAGTGGGTAAAGACAATCCCCCCTCCTCGAACTGAAAAAACGTTTAAGAAAACGTAAGAACAAACCCTACCAAATCAAACAACGCTTTAGTCTAAGTCAGGCTTGCAAACAGTCCCGAGACTGCTGATTTGTGCTTGTTAAGGGTATAAACTGATGGGGTTTTTTCTTCTTTTCCCCAAAGGTAAAGCTGGGAAAGCTGTGTTCTGTCCCCAGAGCTAAGCCCTGATGCTTGAGCATCGAATCTTTTAGTATCCCCAAATTTTCTCGGCCACAAATGGAAAGGGAGGAAGGAAGTGCAGGTTCCAACTCAGAGATAGGTTCTTAGAACGGAGAATCGGAGAAGACCTTGCAATCTAGAATATTTAAGACTGAAAGGGCCCATAAAATATACAGTATTAGTGTCAGAACACAACAGAACTGAAAGGGACATTAGAAGATAAAATGTCAAAACTGAAAAGAATCTTAAATGAGAGACCATGGAAGCCAAAGTAAAAAGGGACCTTAGAACATAGAATGTTAGAGCTTAGAACATAGAAATGTGGAACTAAAAGAGACCTTAAAAATCATGTTGTCTAACAATCATTTTTACAGAGGAGAAAACAGGACCCAAAATGACTAAGTGACGTGGTCAAGATCTCTCAGGTCTTGGGTACTAAGTAGAGGGTGAGCGTGAGGTCCGCGGATCTGGTACCCCAGACCACGCTTTCTGAGTCTAGCTAGAGACGGAATACCGTATTTACAGGTGTATGAGACATGCCAAGAGTCTCCATTTGCAGCAGAAATCTGGGGGCTCCCCTGCCGCGAAGACTCACGGTCCCCAGTCAGTGCAAGCTCTTCTGAAAATGGGGGTCGCTGTGGGCAGTGATGTGGTGGCTTATATGTAGAGGCTTGTGTTCGGTAGGGCTTTTTCCCCCCTCCCCCCTCTGAAAAGGAAGCGGAGGCCGGGGCCGGGGGGCGGAGAAGAGCTCCCCAGATGGAAGCCGCCCAGGAGAGCCCTGCGCCCCCGCCCCCAGGGGCTGTCAGCACCGCGGAGCTGACTCTCCCCGGAGCTGAGCCGTAGTGTCGATTATCAGCTGCCGGACGGGGTGCGGCTTATAGCCGGCCGGTGTTCGTCTGGGCAGGTGGGTCCCAGCGCCTATGATCCCAAAAGGGAGAGGGGCCCAGGAACCCCACAGGGTCACCGAGAAAGAAAGGAGGTAGAGGAGCAGGCAGGCTAGGGACTGGGGGTCGGGCGGGGTTGGATACTGGGACGGGGCGGGCGGATCCTGGGCTCACTCAGCTTCCCACTACGGTCAGGGCCCCAGCTACAGGGATTCCCGGGAAGAGTCCTTCCAAGGCGGACCAGCTTTCTGGCTCTGGACTCTTGTCTTTGCTGCAGTTGTAGGGCTCTGTCTCTCTCTCGATGTCTCTGTCTCCCTCCCTGGATCTCGTGTCTCTGTCCCTGTGTTTGTCTCTGCATTTGATGTTTTTGACTTTGTCTCTCAGGTTCGGATGACTGCTGCTGTTTGTCTCTGTCTCTTTATCTCTGTTTGCCTCTGTTTTAATGTCTCTGTCGTTTGCATCTCAGTGTGTGTCTCTGCCTCCATCTGTTTGTCTGTGTCCGTTTCCATCCTTCCTTTTCCCTGCTTCTGTCAGCGTCTCTGTCTCTCTGGATTCAGTGTCTCTGTTTCCATTTCCTTTCCTCGGTCTCTGCTGTTTCTGGACGTGTCTCTTGTGCGTATTATCTCTGTCTTTCCCTGTGTCTTACATCTCTGTCGTTGTGTGTCTTCTCCTGAATCTGGGTCTCTAACCCCTCACGTCTCTGCGTTTCTGTGCCGTTCTTCGATACCCACGTCTCTCTCCAAGTCTCTGTCTCTGTCTCTCTCGTCTTTGTTTCTGCTTTTCTGCCTCCGTTGCCACCCTTCGGTCGTTACCCGTGTCTCTCTCCCGCTCCCAGTTTCTGCCCAGAGTCCCCATCCTGCTTTGGCCACTCTCTTCCAGTCTCTGCTGTGTCTCTGTCTCCGTTCCCATTCTTCCGTTGGCTCTACTCTCTCGTCTTTATCATTTTATTTCAGGTGCCTCCCCAGCCCCCAAGTCTCGACCTTTTTCCTGTTGCTGTGAGTCTGTGTTTCTTATGCCTCAGTTTCTCTTGCTGTCTGTGCCTCTCTTTAGACTTCTCTTATGTCTGTCCGGAGTCTCTCCTTGTCTCTGCATGGATTTATTTCTGTCTTCATAGCCATTCTTTAGTCTCTGTCTCTTTTGGGGTCTTCCCTTCAGTCAGCCCTGGTCTCTGAGCCCAAGCCACCGCGGTTGGGCCTCTCTCCCCCAATCCCATCTGAAACTCTCTGTTTCAATTTTTCCTCTTCAGTATCTCTATCTGGAGGCCATATTTCGGTGTTTCTACTTCTCCCTCAGCCTCCATCTCTGATTCTGTGTGTGCGTGTGTGTATCTACGTGTGACTATTTTTCCATTGTCATTTCTTAGGAATATCTGTCCCTACCTCCTCCAGCCTCTGTTTCCGAACCTGCACCGGCTCTGACTCTGTTTCTGCTTTGGGTCTCTTTTTCTTCCAGAGGTCTCTGTCTCTGTTCTGAACCACCCCTCCTTCTGTTTCTGCCCATTGTCCTATATCTGCCCTCGGTCTCACCAACACCATGTTTTGCCAAGATTTCAGGACCTGTCTCTCCTCATAGGCTATCCCTCTTCCCCACACCGCCGCCCTTCCTCTTCTTCCATGTCCTCATCTAGTTATGGAGCTCTTGACTCGGTCGTGGGGATTTTGGTTGCCAGAGAAGCGCATTGGGTTGCAAACTTCTGCCTCGACGGCACTGGCTGTCCCCCTGGCAAGGATCAATGCCAGGCCCCTGTGCTGTGCTGCCTCTGGCTACTGGATCCCCAGAGGCCCAGCCCGAAACCCAGTTTGAGTCCCGTTAGACTGCTTGCCCCGCCCGACATCCCGCCCGCCCTCCCAGGGGCGGGAGGGGCAAGAGAAAAGGGAGGGAGCCCCCCCCCACGGGGGTGGGGGGATGCTGGTTTCTTCAGGGCGCCGCGGGCGCTATAAAGGCTCCGCCGTAGCCCCAGCCACGCCTGGCTCTGCTGCGCCGGCCCCTTGCCCCTTCCCTGGTTCTGTACCTTCGGCCCCTGGGCTGCCTGTGATCGCTCTGTGGTGATTCTTCCCTTTCTATTCTCTGCCCCCTCCGCCCTCCCCTCCCCCCCCCAGGCAGCCGCCGAGGGCATGGACTATTCGTACGACGAGGACCTGGACGAGCTATGCCCGGTGTGCGGAGACAAGGTGTCCGGATACCACTATGGGCTGCTCACCTGTGAGAGCTGTAAGGTGAGCTGCCCCCGCAAGCCGACCGCCAGACTGAGAGGGATTCGGACGAACTGGGGGGGGGGGGGGAGTGGGGAGACCCAGGGGAGTTCCGGCAGGGTCACTGACAGGCAGGGAGCTACCGCAAAGGACCCTGAAGGGAGGGATGACGGCCAGGCAGCACGGTGACAGAGGAACTCTGGCCAAGGTGGGCCAGCAATGGGGAAGGAGAGAGATGAGGACCCTCAGGAAGCGGTAGAAAGGACGAAGGGCCGCCGACCCGGGTCGACTGGGAAGGATGAAGAGGGCTAAAGGGGTACTTTGGCCGCCTGACACAGTGAGTTGGATAGCCTGGACCAGTTGGATCTGTCCTGGCCAGTGAGGAAAAAGGGAAGGGGAAGGATGCTGACAGACCTGGAGTTTGGGAGGGGGGAGCGGCGGAGAAGAGGAACATGGTTGGAAGGGAGGAGGAGTAACCAATGGATACTCTGAGCTGTTGGAGTGACCAGGACAGGACCGCAAGTCCCTAATAGGTGCTCCCCAAGAAAGAGGAAGGGAACAGGAAGAGGGTGGGGATGTGGCTGGAACGAGGAAAGACGGAGAGAAAAAGAAGGTGACGGGTGACGGGGGCTCCCTGGTATGAGAACCAACTCTCAAAATTAACTCGAGGTGCTTGGGGGAGTCACGCAGGCACTGTGGCGGGACAAGGCGAGTGAGGTGACAGTGGCTTGGCTTAACAGCGCAGGAAGCGCTGACTCTGGACAGCTCCTCCTTCCCACATCCACCTCCCTGAATGAGGCTTTGGGGTCCGAGGGTGACCGTCAAGAACCAAAGAGCCCCAAGGGTCTGGACTACAACCCTCTCACGGCTCCTGCTGTAAGAGGCCCCGATTTCGTTGCTTTTTGAATCCACACCCATCACACACCACCCCCGAGTTGGGACAAAAATAAATTCGAAATTCGTCAGACACAAGGTCTTCTCTGTCAGCCGGTCCAGTATTCAGCCCGAAGTGGACACCCGTCCCATTTCTGCGAAGTCAATCGCAGAGAGTCTTATCTCTCTTCAATCTCCTTTAATTCCAGTTAGGAAGGGTCTGGGCTAGTTCTGGGAGCCACTGCCCTCCAAGGTCAAAAAGGGGTCCCTGGGAGCACAGGTTCTCTCCCTGTCACCTCCTTGTACCTCCTCTCACCCAGCCTCGGGGCCCGAATCTTTCCTTGGAGCTGCGTAGAAGCCTTTTCGCGGCGTTCCGGTACCGATTGCGCCCCGAGGAACTAGCCTGGGACAAGCTCCTCTCCCTGCGCAAAGAATACTCAGCTTCTCTTTCGCGCAGTCCCTCTTTGGTCCACGCTAGTGTGTTAGCCTCCTTGCTAATTCTCCGGGCATCTCCTCACCCAGAGCTAAGGCTTCCTCGCTTTCCTGCTAATATCTTCCAGTCTCGGCCTAACTAACTATGGAAACCCTGTCCCTCATTCTATTTCCTTGTGTCTTCTCCCCTAATCCTCTTCCCCCCATATCCTCTCCTCTTCCCCAGTATATTCTTTCCTCTCTCCATAACGTCATTCTCGACTTCTTTTCCTTCTTTCTATGTTTTCTCAAATTACTTCCTTTGTCCTTTATCCATATCCTTTCCCCAACCGTCTCTCCGGTTCCCCTTCCTTTTTGCCATGCTTTCTCCCCGTGTCTTTCCACCCTCTCCCAAGGTCCCTTCTCCTATCCTTAAGTCCCCTCTCCTGTCCCTCACCCCTTGGTCTTTCCCCTCTCTTTACATCCCTTGGATTCCCATGTGCTTTCCCTGATCCCTAAACCTTTCCCCAACGCCCTCTCCCCTTGTCCTCTCTCTCCTCCACATACCTTCTCACTCTCCTAAACTTTTCCTCTTCCAGGGGT
Organism: Pseudochirops cupreus; assembly: GCA_028627135.1. Classification (NCBI taxonomy): domain Eukaryota; kingdom Metazoa; phylum Chordata; class Mammalia; order Diprotodontia; family Pseudocheiridae; genus Pseudochirops; species Pseudochirops cupreus. Next base: position 255,690,339 of record CM053581.1, read on the forward strand.
CCTTTCCCAGGACCCTTTCTTGGGTCCTCTCCCCTTTCCCAACGTCCTTTCCCGCCTTCTTTTATGCTTCCATCCTTCCCCAGCTCTTTCTTCTCTTCCCTCCTCCGTTTCTCAGTCCTCCAGCTCTCTCCTACATTTCTGCTCCCTGAATTCTTTCCTTTTTTAATTTCTTCTCCCACTTTTTCCCCAGTCTTCTCTCTCCTCCTCCATGTCCTCTTTCATCTCTCAGAATCCTTTCCCCAGGCCTCTTCCTGTAATCTCTCTCTCCTCTTCCTCTCTTATTCTCTCCTCCTCCCACATCTTCTTCCACCATTCTCTCCCAGCTGCCTCTCCTTTACCAGGTTGCTTTCTCCCCCTCTTTCCTCATCTGGCCTCCCATCCCGTAGGCTCTGGTGCTAACTCCCTCCATATCTCCCCGGGACACAGGGGTTCTTTAAGCGCACCGTACAGAATAACAAACACTACACGTGCACCGAGAGCCAGAACTGCAAGATTGACAAGACACAGCGTAAACGATGCCCCTACTGCCGCTTCCAGAAGTGCCTGACTGTGGGGATGCGGCTGGAAGGTGGGTGACACCCAGATCCCAGCCCGGGCCCTAGCTCCATGCCCGTGTCCTATCCATAGACTCTTCTCTCTCCCTGCTACCTCTTTCAGCAGGCGCTGGTTCCCCACTCTGCAGGGTGAAGAATGGGGGCAAGAACTGAGTTTTATTGTAAAGAGGCAGAAGGGCTAGGAAAGCTGGTGAAGAGAGCTGGGAGGAGGGGGCCCAACTTGGCCAGTGCAGTGAGGGGGAGGGGCAAGTAGGTTTCAGGGACCCTGGAAGAGGGAGGCATTGGTGATACAGAGAGAACTTCTGATTGAGGTCTCCATTATTCTAGGGGTGGTGATCAGTACTGATCCTGACCTCTGGAGATCATAGATAAATTTTCTGAAACTGAGTTTTATTAACTTACCAAGACAGTGTAGTGATAAGAGTCGGGGGAAAATGAACTCTAAGTCTAGGCTCTACTTCTGCTTAGTGTGACCTTCCTTGGATAAGGAATTTGACATTTCCTCCTATGAAAAATGAAAGATGTTGGTTTGGATGGAGCCATTTCATGATTCCACATTGAAAAATCCCTTCTATCCAGCTCTTGTCTTCTGTGTTCACAAGTCCTTTTTTATTGATTCTCTATGAATCTCAAGGGACATTGATATTTTGGCCTCCTCCCTTAAGGAGAGTCTAGGAGAAAGACAGGGGTGCATTGGACAACTCAAATTTATGTGTTGTTTTAAGCTTTTCGAGGCTATATCTTCATCATGAGTCAGGGAGTGCAATTACTATTATCCCCATTTTACTGATGAGGAAACTGAAGCTTAGAAAGAGAATATGATTTGTCCATTTGTTCACACAGCTAGCGAAGTGTCAGAGCTGGGTGTAGAACACAGGTCTGTAGAATTCCCATCTATCACTTCTCTCACTATGGCACTCTGCCTCTGAGTATGAAGGAGTTAAGCAAGCATTGGATCCCTTTGGGATCCAAATCAGTTGTACTGGAACAGGGCTGGGATATCAAAACTTTATGATATGTTCAGACTCTTCTCCCAGATATTGACCTTGTAGATTTGTGGTCATGTTACTGCCTCAAAGAAATGCATGTGGTATGGAGTTGGAGGGTCTCACTTTGATTTTTTTTTTTGGAGGGAGGAAGGTAAGGCAATTGGGGTTAAGTGACTTGCCCAAGGTCACACAGTTAGTGTGTCAAGTGTCTGAGGTCGGATTTGAACTCAGGTCCTCTTGACTCCAGGGCTAGTGCTCTATTCACTGTACCACCTAGCTGCCCCTAAGGGTCTCACTTTGTAAACAAAATAGTTTGAATAAATTAGAATCTATCAATTTGTCTATCCAAACACACCTTTATTAAGCATCTACTGTGTGCATGACTCATCATTGGGGGGAGGTAGTGCAAAGATGAATAAGTTATAATCTCTTTCTTCAAGGAGTTTGTTGAAGGGGAGATGAAATGTATGCAAATAGCAAAAGTACACAAAAGAACTTGATAAGGTGATGAAGAGAGGCACAAACAAAATACTATAAACCCTGCTCAGAGGAAAGAAAGATCACTTTTGGTATGATAGGGGAGGAGAAGGAAGGGAAGGGCTCAGGGAACACTCCATGGAGGAGACGGCATCTGCGCTAAGCACTGAAGATGATGCAGAAAGGTTTCTTCAGACAACCAAGCTGCAATGCTGACTCTGCTGGTTTTTACTGTGGTCCTCTTTACAAAGGGTATGGAGGAAACGGAACTAATCCATTTTCAAGCCCCTCCAGATTCCCTTTTCTCCATGAATGGAGCGAAAAGACAGGAAGTTTATAACTGAAAACTCAAGGAATAGAACATGAGATGTCAGTACCAAAAAAATCTTAGAATACAGAACTTTCATTGTTAGGCTTAGCAAAGACCTGAGAACATTAATTGTTAGAACAAAGAACGTTAGAGACAGAAGAGACCTTATGAGTCACCTAGTTGGAGGCAGTGGGGTACAGTAGAAAGGGCATTAACATCGAAGTAAAAGGATGCAAGTTCAAACCTCACCTGACATTACTTGTGTGACTTTGGCCAAATTATTTCATTTCCCCAGACCCTAGTTTCTTCATCTATAAAATTAAGGGCGTTGAGTTAGAATCTAACCCAATCTAACTGTTAGATAGTCTCTGAGATCCCTTCTGACTTCTAAGATCTTTTCATCTTAGAAAGGTGATATAAGCTATTCAAGATCACAAAGTGATTTCACAGCCAGGGCAGGACTAGGTGCCATGCCTGCTGACTTCCTAGCTAGGATGTTTTTCATGGCACCATAATGTTAGCATAAGTACATATATTCTTCAACACAGGCTAGGGAGTGGGGGGCAGGGGCTGGGCAATGCTGTCTCTGTGAGTCTCAGAAATAGAGGAGAGAATAACAGGAGAGATTCTAGAAAAGGGAAGAAGAGCCCAGCACTAGCTTTGACTCAGAACAGTAACTGATTGAGGCTTCTATTCATCTTCCTCCTTCTCTCTTTCCCTCCATGCCTCCCTCCCTTCCTCTACTCTTCCTGGGCCAAGGGAGGGCTCTCCCTGTTCTCCACCAGGCTCTCAGTCTGTGATGGAAGATGTTGGGGGAGGGGCACAGAGTAGAGAAGAAGGGAGGGAGGAGGGAATTCTGTGCTGCAGAGAAGCACCTGTTCCCAGCCAAGTGACACATTCTTGGGCCGTGGGAGGAACATCTGGCTGGGGACTGGAGAGGCCTTCCCCGGGGAAGGAGCTTCCGGAAGGGCTGGACAGTGAGGCTGCCTCTCTCAGGTTTGAAGAAAATAGAGATCCATTTATGCATTTATTCAAACAAATGCTTACTTACATACCTACTGTGTGCCAGGCCCTGTGCTCGTCATAGTAGGGAATACAAACTTGAGTAAAACCATTTCCCTGTCATCAGGGCTCTGACAACCTTCTAACATGAAGAGACATGTATCCGATGCAACACAATACGCATTTATTAAGCCCCTGCTGTGTGCTGAGTACTATACTACGCTCAGAGAGATACAAAATATAGATGGGGAAAAGAAAACACTAGCATCCAGGGGAGCCCAAAACCCTGAGCCCCAGGCTTGACACAGGCAGGATTTCCCACCCATTGGGCAATGGGGCATGTTGTTCCCTTCCCCTCCCCCCCAAAAAAAGATACCCAGCAGTCCAAGCCCCTTTCTGGAGTGGTACAGAGGAGGAGTAAGAGCCTCATTTCCTGATATTTCCCCACCCACATTTGCTTAAATCTAAGAGAGCAGTTCAGAGCTGAATTGGACAACGTGAAGCCAGAGAAACAATTTGTCTGGAAGGTACAGAGAGTGAAGTGGTTCCCAAACCTAGGCAGAACCATATTCCTTAGAATACCAACTATGGTGGATGGCCACTCACCTGAAATAAGATGCAGAAACTTGTTTGGTGTGTGAGTTTGGGTCATTTTTTATGGAGGATACATGATAGAGCTGTGAGAGTATGGGTGGTAAGGCACTCTCCATTTCATTTAGTTATAGTCAGAGGATATCAACACCAGAAAGGACCTTGGAACATAAATGTCAGAGTTAGCAGGAACCCTAGACCATAGACCGTTAAAACAAAGAGAATGTGAGAGCTTAAAGGGACCTCAGAAATATGGAATGATAGAGCTGTAAGGAATTGTAATTCCATTCCATTCAACAAACATTAATTGCCTAATGTATACAAGGCATTGTATTAGGGGCTGAGGATACAAAAAGAGGAAAAAAACCAACTAAGTCCTTTCTTTCAAGAGCTTACAGTTGGAAGAATGTAACCTGTACATAAATAAACATAACAAAAAAATAATTTAAAGAGGGAGAAAAGGGTGTGGGGGGTGGTGTTTAAGCAAGGACCAGGGAAACCTTAATGGAGGAAGTAGGAACTAATCTGAGCATTGAAGGAAAATAAAGATTCTGATAAGTGGGTGGGAGGAGAGAGTTTCCAGGTATAATAGGGAATATTTTCTGTGAAAGCATAGGGGTGAGAGAGGAATTGTCAGGTTCAAAGAATAGCTCGCTAGTGGTGTAGTTTGGCTGGAATGCACGGTTCATGAAAGGGAATAACGTGAAATTAGAACAGGAAGCTGGGTTGGAACCAGATTGTTGTGGGCCTTGAATGCTGAGCTAAGAAGTATGTATTTTATTCTAGACTGTAGATCCAATGATGTTAGTTTGAGTAGAGGAATGACATGATCAGAATCTGGGGTGTTTGAACAAAGAATCTTAAAATGAACACAAAGCTTCAAACGTAGAACTCTAGGGTCAAGAGTCCCCTTAGAGAGTATCTAGTTCATTGCTTTTATTTTGTAGCTGAGAAAACTGAGGCCCATAGGGAGGAAATGGCCTGTCACACAGTAAGCTAGTTGCAGATCTGGAGTGTTATGTTTTCCTTTATTAGTCTCTAAGAGCCAGGGTAGGTGTGGGGGATAGAAATGGGGGAGAGGAGCTAGGGAGGCCTGGGTGACTTCTCTCTGGTCAGTCTAAGTGGACTTCTTGACAAGATCCTTCTTGTCTTTTCCATAGCTGTTCGAGCAGACCGAATGCGAGGTGGGAGAAACAAGTTTGGTCCCATGTATAAGCGAGACCGTGCCTTAAAACAGCAGAAGAAGGCCCTGATCCGAGCCAACGGATTCAAGCTTGAAACGGGTCCACCCATGGGACCTCCTCCACAAACTGACTACCCCTTGGCACCAGCCCTCCACCCAGGGGCCAAGGGCTTGGCACCTGCCCCACCTGCAGGGCCTCCTGGAGACTATGAGCGGGGCCCTTATGGTCCACCAGGTCTACCTATGGCAGTGCCCACTCATGGCCCACTGGCTGGCTACCTCTATCCTACCTTCCCTGGCCGTGCCATCAAGTCAGAGTATCCAGAGCCCTATGCTAGCCCCCATGAGCCAGCCCCGCCCTATGGCTACCCAGAGTCCTACCCCAGTGGCCCTGGCCTGCCAGGGGTCCCAGAGCTCATCTTTAAACTGCTGCAGTTAGAGCCTGATGAAGGCCAGCTCAAGGCCCGAATCCTGGCCTGCCTACAGGAGCCTGCCAAGGGCCGGCCTGACCGGCCTACGCCTTTTGGCCTCATGTGCAAGATGGCTGACCAGACACTCTTCTCAATTGTTGAATGGGCTCGAAGCTGTGTGGTCTTCAAGGAGCTGGAGGTGAGTGGCCAAGGTCAATGGTCCCCTTATCCCTTTCCGTCCTCTCCTCTTTTCTTTTCCCCTGCCCCTCCCCCACCTCCTCTTTTTTCCTGTCTCTTTTCCTCTTTTCCAATCCCTATTTCTCTCCTTTCTCTCCCCTTCTTCTCTCCTCTTTCTCTCTCCCCTTTCCTCCCACCTCTCTCTCCCCCCTCCCTTTCTCTCTCCTTCTCTTAGTCTTCCTCTTTCTTCCTCTCTCCTCAAATCCTTTCTCCCTTTCTGCTATCTCTCTGGGTGAGAAGTATGGTGGTCCTAATGAGAGCTACAAGTCCACACCGGATAGTGTGATGTAGCATGAGAAGAGCCTGAATTAGGAGTGGGGGGGCCTGGGCTGGCTTTTTAGCTAGATGATCCCAGGGTAAGTTGCTTCTCTCCTCTGGGCGTCTGTACTGTAAAATGACAGGTGTGGACCTGAGTATCTCTATCTCTATAGACCTTCCAGGTCTATGCTCCTATGACATGACAGAGAGCAGAACAAGCAACGTCTGTTTCCATTCCTGTTTCTTCTTTCTTTCTCTTCCTCTTTGATTTCTTCTCTCCAGTTCCCTCTGGGACTTTGACTGCCCGCTCCACTCTCTTCTCTCCTTTCTCTTGTCTCCCTCTCTTTAGTTAAGTTAGAAGGACCTAGGTCCCTTCCAGTTCTAATGCTAGGAACCTCATTTTCAGAGGTGGAAACTGAGACCCATACGGATTAAGTGACTTGTGCAATCAGACAGATAGTAATTAGCAGTAATTATTCACTATTTTGGGGGCCTTCAAATCTACTGCTCTTTCCACTATACCACTCTGCTTGTAGTTTCTCCCTCTCTCTCTCTCTCTCTCTCCCTGCCTCCCTTGTTCCCTCCCTCTCTCTTTCTCCCCTTCTCTCTCCTTTCCCCCTCTCTCTCCCTCTCTGTTTCTCCCCCCCCTTTCTCTCCACCCTCTGTCTCTGTCTCCCCCCCATACTTCCCTCTCTCCTTTATTTTTATTTTTCCTTCTATCTTTAATTTATTTGAATCACAGAAGTGCAAGAGAAAGAGCCTCAGATGTCCTCCAGACCAATGACTATTCTGTCTGTCTTGTTTTCTCCTTATCTCTGTGACATACCCTGTGATAAGAGCACTGGATTGAGAGTAAGGAGATCTGGGCTGCAGTCTGGTTCTGCCATTTATTCATTATGTCATGTTGGATGAGTCACTCCTTTTTGGGCCTCAGTTTCCTCTGCTGTAAAATGAGAGGGGTGGATGAGATGACCTCTAAGATGCTGCCCAACAGTATAGTCTCTTGTATCTCTGCCATCTTTGATTCTCTAATAGAAGAGGTGGCACCTGTTCAGAGGTGTCCCCTTTACACAGCTTCTCTGAGCATTGCAAAGGCCAGAATGGGATCCCGGATCCTTTTGGTCCTCTGTGCTTATGGAAGGGGCTGTATTATTGGGTATTCTCCTGCCCGCCTGGCCCTGCCCTCAGCTGGAGAACACCACCAGAAGGATAAGGGTTTCAAATCTTGGCTGCCTGTGCTGTACAAAGTGGGAGATTTACCTCTGGATCATAGAGTATGGCTGACGTTTGGGTTTCCAGGTTGAATCCTCTGCATATATACTGATCTTTGGGTGATACTCATATGGGAGGGAAATCATTGGGGTGTAATATCATGGCAAGGATTTGGAGGGAATTAGTGAGGGTATTTTTACTAACTTTTGCGTCATTGCTATGTGGGAGTGATCCTGAGTTCTTTTTATAAAAATTCAATTTTTTTTCAAAAGTCTGTTTTCTCTTTCCTACTTCTCCACACCAATTGAAAAAGAAAAAAACCACCCTTGTAACAGATATGCATAGTCAGGCAAAAATTCCTACATTGACCATATCTAAAATATATACAGATATAGGTGTGTGTGTACGTTGGCTATGTCTAGCACATACACACATACACATACATACGTGTTTGTATGTGTGTATTGATTTGTGCATGTAGACACATATAGTTACATATGTGTATATAATATTTTATTATTATATGTGTGTTTGTTCCCTTCACTCTGCATACAGTTTGTACAGATCTCCCCAAGTTTCTCTGACTCTGGGTTCTTGAAGGCTGTGTTAAGTGAGTTCTGACTAATCCTACCAACCCCAAGAGGTCTGGGACAGGCTTGTTGATGGACTATGCATCTGTGTCCCAGGACCAGTCTCACTAAGTATCGCATAGATAACTCATTGCCACACTGGCTACATGTGAATGGATTTTCTGGCCTCAGCAATTTGCAGGGGAAAACTACCTAGTTCTAGAAGGGTTGGTGTATTGGTAGAAGGAGTCATTGTGGTACAATGGAAAAATCATTGGCTCTGGAGTCAGAGTACCTGGGTTCAAATTCCACCTTTGACATGGTGCGAGTGACAGATTGGGAAAGTCACTCTGGACTGTAGCATTCTCATCTATAAAATGAAGGGTGACATTAGACGGCCTTTACTGTCCCTTCCTGCTCTATATCTATGACCCTATGAATTCCTATAGAAATGAGTCTTTGATGTGTTAAAGGAATGGGAATAAGGGGAATAGGGTAGTTGGGATCTTCCTACTGATAATGTTTCTGGCAAAGGCAGCCTGGCCTCTGCCTTGTATTGGTCTTCCAACTCCTGGCTGATTGCCTTCCATTCCCTGTCCCTCAGGCTGAGATAAGAAGAAAGGCAACAGGAACAGTAGAGACACAATAAAACACTTCCCAGTAAGATGGAAACTTCCCAGTAAGATGGAACAGTGGTTCTTAGGGAGCTAGAGAGAACTCCCATGCCTACAACTTGAGGGACCAGGGAGATAGACAGGATAAACAACATTAAGAGGGGACCTTCTGGAGTCTTCTACTCTATATGTTTTGACGTGCGGCATTTTCTCTTTCTACATGTTTGGCCTAACATTCTAAGGTCCGACATTCTATCACCGAGGTGGGAAATAAGATAGACCTCCGTACCCTTCTAGCTCTCAGAGACTCAAACTCTGCTGATTTTAGGCAGTCGAGGAGGGGGGCTGTCTCTGTGGGCAGTGACTGTTTGTCTCAGTCCTATCTGTGTTTGCTTCCAATTCCAGCCAGGATGTTGTTGTTCCTGGACCTGGACTGTAAACAGTGGGGCCAAACTGGGCTTTGGGGCTAGAGCAGCCTTGGCTGGCTCTTGCCTGTGCTGATGGCTACAGAGCCATAGCTTCCTCTGGGTATGCAGGGTACAGCTTGATGCCTCTCCTGGGAAAAAGAGGGCAGACCAAAGGCCCTATATTTTCTCAAAACTGGACTGGGTTGGGCTATGGGATAACATCTGTTTTTGGGTGGGAGTAAGGACCATGGGAGGAGCATCATTTTCTATCTTAGATGCCTGGGGTGAGGGCTATCAGCTCCAGAGGCTATGGTCCATTCTGGGAGTAAGAAGGTTGGAAGGAAAGGAGGAGTCCAAGGGTATTCTTTGTCCTGGTCTCTCTGTGGCTACTGCAGTGGAAGCTGGCTGATACAGCCATGGAGGCCTAGGCATGAACTGTGTTTATTAACATAAGCCATACTTCAAATCCAAATGGAGACTGACATGGAGTTTGGGGGAAGCTGTGAGGTGGGGTCAAATAAACCCGGAAATATTATAGTTGGGGGAAAGAGAGTCAACAGGATACCTCGGAAGGCAAATCATTTCTTCCGTGGAGGACCCTGACCTCTTTCACATGTCTAGGCCTCAGCTGCAGGCATCTAGAGGGCAGTAGTAGCAGGTGGATCCTGGGGCTTGTATAGCTCTGGATTCCAATGCAGGGGGTGGTAATAAGGTGCCGTTCCCATGAGTGTTTCCCATCCAGAAAAGCAAGGCTTTCTGCCCACTTTGGTGAGTGTTTTTTCCTCTTCTACTGGCTGGGCCTTCCTGCTTCCTGTCTCCTCCGCTGGGGTCAGCATTGAGCCCAAGAAACACCATTCACACTATATTACAATATTCTTAAAGCATTCATAGTGTCCCATACCATTGGACACCATTCATAGTGCTGTAGTCTTAAAACAGCTATGCAGATAAGTATGATCCTGGCCTACAGAATGCTCTCCCCAGCTTGGCCTACATGCACAATCTTTCCTACTGGCCTGCCTTGGACTTTGTGGGGGTAAGTAGCCTATGAAATCAAAGGTAGCTGGAAGGTTCTGCCCCATTTCTTTACATGACAGAGCATCTCAGAGCCCACCCTTCTCTCCCTTTCAGGGGGGCAGTAGATAATCTACTTCCCTGAGCACATCTGTTGCACAGGCAGCCCCCAGGAAGAGCGAGGACTTTAACTCATAGGCTGTTAGGGCTGGCAGGACTTTAGAAGATAAGATGTCAGAGCATAGAATGTTAGAAGTAGAAGAGACATAGGACATAGAATATTAGAGCCAGAAGGAACCTTGGGATGTAGAACATAAAATCTCAGAGTTGGACTGAAGCTCTCCTGAGTGACAAGTGAAAGCTTATTCCGCTAAGGTTCTGGGGAGCAAATTCATGCTAACTTCTTATATTCAGATAGCCTGTCCACCACTGTTGTGCCTACTGCCTGGGAGAGTTCCAGCCAATCTCCTTTCTGCTCAGGCCCTGGGCAAACCCTGTGTTATCCTGAAGGCTGGAGAAGAAGGGGAGGGGGTTGGAAAGAGAGCAGGGGAGGGCATGGGGGGAGGGTTATGGCTAATAGTCCCTTTTGACATCAGTTCACACTCCACGTCTGGCCTTTGAAGCCCCCCGGAGCCACGATTGGCAACAGATTTAACTCCCCAGATATATGGTTTCATTTAAGGGGCAGTAATTCTGTCAGTCTGTCTCTGACAAATGAGCCCCCTGCCTGCCACTCTGTAGGGCCAGCCGGGAGCATGTCAACCACCCGAGAATTACAGACCTGAGCTGGCCTTCGGCAAGGAGACTAATCAGAGCATGGAGGGTGCAGGGGGCTCCGGGGGGCTGGTCTGCTGGGAGAGGGCCTCGGCAGGCCAGGGGTGGGAGCGACGGGAGCGAGGTCAGCATGACATCCATAAATACCCTTCTGGAACGAGACGGGATGAGATGTGTCAAGGTGCAGGGGAAGATTTGCAGCCTCCCCGGGTCCAGTGAGGAGGACTTGTAGGCTGTAGGGAGTGGGGCTGGCCCAGGGGAGTGGTGGCCAACTTTGTCCTAGGGGCTATAAATTTCCATTTTTATATATATTTCGGAGGGGAGGTAGGGCATGTACACAGGGACAAGAGAATAACCTTTAACTTGAGCCTCATGAAGGTTAAACCAATTGTCTTTGGTTAAATGAGGGTCCCAGCCACCTGCCTTCTAACAGATTCACAGAATCATATAATGCTTGAGCAGACAGGGACCTTAGAACATAGAATGTCAGAGCTGGAACGGGCCTCAGAACATAGAATGTGAAAGCTTGGGGGGGCCTTAGAGATCATCTGTCCACCACCTTCCACATTTATAGGATGAGGAAACTGAGTCCCAATGAAGGGAAATGACTCGCCCAAGGTCTCTGTAAATGAATGATAGAGATAGGGATAGAGGCAGGGATGCATGGGAGCCAGTTCAATCATGCTGAGCTGATCGTTAAATTTTCAGTGTGAGCATTTACACCTCAGAAGTCAACAAATGCTGACAAATCAGGGCTTGATTTATGGTTTTGTTGATTGTCTAGACTTAAGAAAGTGGTGGAGAAAATGTGAATACTGTAGTAGGTTAAACTCTAATGTATGCTGCATACCCTTCCCCTTACCCCAGTTGCTTGTTAAACATTTCCCAGCACATCCCTGACTAGAGCTCCTGTCTTTCAATTCTCAGGCTAGTGATCTTTTCCATTTCATGCTGTGCTGATTGACTGAAGGCTCCATTTGTCCATCTCTTAACTAAGCATAGAGATGAGTCAAAATTGAAGCTGGAAGAAGAACCTGAAACAGGTTCTGTTGCTCTCCAAGGAATTTGTAGGAATAAGTTAGTCACTCTGATTATAATGGATTGGGTTAAGGCTGCCCTACTCTTTACATTAGCCTGTGAGAGACAGGATACCTGGGTTCAAGCCCATCTCTGTGACTTTGGGGAAGTTACGGACTCTTTCTGGACCTCAGTTTCTTCATCTTTATAACGGAGATAATCCTCCTCCCACTGCTGCCCTCATAGGGTTGTTATGGAGAAAGCTTCTATTATTTATGTAGTAGTACGTCTCCCAACTATAGCTTTGTTCTATCCTCAGAGCTGCCTTGTGTGGGAGACAAGGATCGTTATCTTCATTTTATAAGGAAATTGAGAGAGAAGAAACAATTTATAGGATTCATGGCAGAGCTGGGAATAGAACCCAGCTCTCCTGTGTCCCATCCCCAGCCTCCTGGTCCTAAGCTAAGGAGGAGTGGGGTGGGGCAGAGCTAAGGTTAGGAGGAGTACAGGCTGATCTCCAAGGCAGTTTGTATATGGTAGCTGTTCTGGGGCTTCCTGGGTCATGGTGACCCCTTCCCCCTATCTTGGCTTCGGGAGATCTTCTTTATCTCCCATCTCATTCTGCTCCAGCACTAACAGCCCTGGGGGTGGAGGCTCCCTCTCTGTCTCTAGGGCTCTGGCTCTGAGTTCCCCAGGTCAGACCCCATAGCATCACTTCCTTAACCATGACCCTTATATTGGCCGATGGTCCCCTGCTTTGTACTCTCTATGGTGCCCTGTTCAATTGTTACGGCTGGACAGTGGAAGAGAAGGGAGAGAGAGGATGAGGAAGGAAGAGGAGGAGGTTGAGAGAGTGAGGGAGCACACAGCACTGACCTCTGTCTGGGTTGAGCTCCTCCCCATGACAGGCCGTAGGTGGTCTGACAGCCAGTCCTGTTAGACATAAAGGACTTAGCCCCTGTGAGGTGGCCATTCATGAACAGTACATTTTTATTAGGTATCAGAAAACCTGGGTTAATTCACTATGTGATCTTGGGCTGGTCCCTTCCTCTGTCTGAGCTTTTGTTTCTTCATCTGTAATATGAGGATTTGAACCAAAATGTCTCCCAATTTACCTTCCAACAGTAATATCTTATGGCACATGTTCTTATGTTCTGAGCTCCCTTTCATCTCTAACATTCTATGTTCTGATTTTCTATTATTCTGATATCTTCCAAGACTAATATTCTATGATCTCAAAGCTGTCCTTAACCCTAACACTTCATGCTATGAAGTCCTTTCCAGCTCTAACAAACATTATGTGTTATAAAGGCTGTCCAAGGACTGGGGATGAGGAGGAGTCACTGGGGTCTGGGAGGCTCCCAATGTATGCTCAAGGGGCTAGAAGCCTGGAGGTTGAGAGGGAGACTCAAATCCAGGTCTTTTAACCCCTGCTCTGGTCGTCCCTCTACTACATTACAACTATCACCCTAAATTATACCTCCCCTGAAGGCCTTCCTTGCAGGTTCCCTGGATATGGAGCTGGGGCTTCATAGCTTGTGGTCTGCTCAGCTAATTGGTCATCTCTATGCCTCTGTGACAGGTGGCTGACCAGATGAAACTTCTGCAAAATTGCTGGAGCGAGCTGCTTGTCTTTGACCACATCTACAGACAGATCCAACATGGGAAGGAGGGGAGCATTTTGCTGGTCACTGGCCAGGAGGTACCACTTTTTCTTCTTTCCCACCCCCTCTTATAATCTCCACCTTCCTTGTCCTCTCCCTTGGTGTTGGCAATACTTTGGGTCCCGTCATCCTCTAGGACAGGGGTGGGGAACCTGCAGCCTCAAGGCCACATGTGACACTCTAGGTCCTCAAGTATGGCCCATCAGTCAAAGGGCTACACTTGAGAACTTAGAGGGCCACAGGTTCCCTGCCCCTGCTCTAGGATGTACATGCTGGATATGAAGTTCTAGAGGATGAGATTCCAGGCATGAATAGAATTTTCTTTCTGTCCTCCATTCTATTCTACTGTTTGTTTTGGCTATTCCCCTGTTCCAAATATTTGAGATATAGTGCCTTCTATATGTCTTAATCTTTACATATTTCCCCCTTTCTCCCTTAGCAACCAGAGACAGAAGTTGGGTTTCTCAAGAGAATTTTAGTATGATAATTAATGATAATACTAGTAGATTTCTATACTGCTTCATTTTTCCAAAGCTCTATGGATTTATGTTAGTTGTGCGAGAATCACTAGCCCCATTTTACAGATAAGAAAACTAAGATTTGAGAAGGGAAGTGACTTACTCAAGGTTCTACAGCTAGTTATCCATCAGTGAAGTGAGGAAGGGAGCTCAGGTCTGTTGGTTTCAAGCCTAGGGCTCTTTCCATAACACTGAATAGGACACAAAAGTGGTAACTGCCAAGTGGCAACATCACAACAGGTCACACAACATAGACTGTGACAGTGTGGAGTCTCAGAGCTGGAAGGGATCTTTGGGAACATTAAGCCCAGTCTGGATTCCACAAATGAATCCCTTCAGTGCCACGGCTCAGAATTAGCCACGGAGTCTCCACTGGTGAGAGTGCTTTACATTCAAAGGGAGATTGGTCCTCTCTTGCCAAACCCCCACCGTCTCCTCATTTAAAAGTTTACACATGGCAGTCTCAGAGATGAAGTCATGATTCTCTCCAGTATCAATTATCTCCCCAATTTGAGGGCTTGACTTGGAAAAAATGAGGAAGGAAAATAAATGTGCATTGTGTGTGTGTGTGTGTGTGTGTGTGTGTGTGTGTGTGTGTGTGTGTGTGTGTGTGTTTTTGAATTATGGTATATCACAGGGCAGCTAAATGGCTCAGTGGATAGAGTGCTGGACCAGGAGTCAGGAAGCCCTGAGTTCAAATCCAGCCTCAGACACATAATAGTTGTGTCACCCTGGGCAAGTCAGTTAATCTCTGTTTGCCTTAATCCCCTGGAGAAGGAAATAAAAACCACTCCAGTATCTTTGACAAGAAAACCCCATAGACAGTATTGGTGTGCTATGGTCCAAGGGGTCACAAAGAATTGAACACAATGGAACAACAGCAAATTATACCTTTGGAGCTAGAATAATGGATCTTAGAGGTCATTTAGTACAACCCCCTCATTTTACAGATGAAGAAACTTGAGGCCCAGAGAGGGAAGTGATTTACCCAAGGTCACACAGAGGGAAGTAAGTTGATGAGCTGAAATTTGAACCCAGGGTCACTTGACTACAAATCCAATGTGCTTTCCAGTGTGTTTGTGAGAACTTTCTGTGTATCCAAGTATTTGGCATATTTTTCATATGTATACATGTCTGTGGCCATGAGTGTGCTTGAGGCTATAAGTGTGTCAATAGATATGTGGATACAAGTGTATGTGTCTTTGTGCTTAAGGTTGTGAATGTGTATATATGCATCCTGCCTATGGGTGGGGAAAGTATATACACTGCAGAGGGATGTGTGTATGTATAGATGTGTGTGCATGCATACATGTGGGCACATATGCGCAGATGTGCATGTATGTGTGCACGTGTGTGCACATGCATGCGCAGGCGAGTGGGCATGCGTGCATGCACGTATATGCATATATGCGCATGTGTATATGCATGTGTGTACAGTGTGTTTTATGTATGTGCATGTGTGTATGTATACATGCACTGCATATGTGTGTGCCCGTGCCCTCTCAAGCTTTCTTGTAGCCATGTGCTGGAAGGAGCGGAGAGCTGCAGACCTGCTCCCGCTCCTCGTCCTGCCTGACCCTGTTCAGGGAGCTGAGTCTGAGCCCAGCTCCCATTCACCAGGTACAATGATTCACAAACAACAGCAAACGGCGGCTCCCAGCTCTTTGTGCCTGGAGGGCTCTTCAGAAACTGGCAGTGTCAGCTCTGGGTGCAGCCACTGACGCTTTGGCTCCTGCTGCCTCTGAGGCCTGGGCTGTGGCGGGGAAGTCGAGGGGCAGCAGAAGAAGGGATCAGGGGAGGGAAGACCTCAGAATCCCAGAGCTGTCATTCACCCTGGGCCAGTCACTGCCTTGCTCTGGGCCTCAGTTTCTTCATCTCCAAAATGAAAGGGCTAGGTTAGATCTGTGGTTCTCAAGCTTTGTGGTTTTGAGACCCCTTTACACACTTAAAAATTGTGAGGACTGCCCCCCAAAAGGCTTTAGTTTATGTGAGAGATATCTATTAACCTTTATTGTATTAGGAGTGAAGATTAGTAATAGTAGTAGTAGTATTATTATAAATGTAGTTTTGACCTTATGGACCCCCCTGAAAGGGTCTCAGGGATTCCCCAGGGGTGACCAGACCGCATTTAGAGAATAACTAGATTAGAGGATCACCATCCAGCTTTAAAATGTTGCCTAGCTCCTGTCTTCACCCTGGAAAGATTACATTTAGACAGTTCTGGGTTATGTCCTGTTGGCAGAATTTCTCCTTGTTTCTTCTCCCCTCCCATATTTCTCTGGGCTCAGGAAGATTCTCTATCCTGGAGACCAGGGTTCTAGTCTCAGCTCCATCAGTGACTTGATGTGTGACCTAGAGGGAGTCATTTCACATATCTAGGCCTCCAGTCTCCTCTGTTATATGGTATGTGGAAGTAGCTTGAACAATTTAGGATGTTCTGGGATGGCAACCTCAGATTCTATGGAGGATCCTGGGAAAGAGAGATTAACTGAAGAAAGAAAACGTAGAATTGAGGGAGAGAAGATGCCAAGGTACGTCCACTTCTTTGTCTCCCCATCCCAGCCCCAACATGTCCCCAGAGATGGGAGACATTACCTTGGATCCCAGGGACAAGGAGTTCAGAACCTCAGAATGACAAGTTTCCCTGCTGGGAAAAAGGAGATGGAGAAGGGACCTGTCCTGGTCCCCTGTAGAACTGGATAGATGCAAATAACCTTTTATGGTAGGAATAGTACTGTACTGAATCAGAGGACCTGGAAATATTCCCAGGTCTGCCATTAACTCAGCGTGTGACTTTGGGTAAGTCAATTTTCCCACCTCAGGAGCTCAGTTTGCATATCTGTAAATTCAGGGTGCTGGGCTAAATAATCTCCAGGGCCCTCCCTCACTGTTAGCATTCTCTATTCAGTTCTAACATTCTGTGTTCTAAGAGCTCTTCCCTAGATTTTATATTCTAATGACCCCTGACAGGCTGTGTTCTTTCTGTGGCCTAACGTTCTATATTCTAAGGTGCCTTCTAGCTCAAACATTCTGCATTCTTTTAAAAATAGATTTTTCTTGAGATCTTTTTTCTCACATCATTTTCACTTCTGAATATCCATCCCTCCCCTCCTCTACTCTGTGAGCCTTCCCTTATAACAAAGAA
Source organism: Pseudochirops cupreus (assembly GCA_028627135.1). Classification (NCBI taxonomy): domain Eukaryota; kingdom Metazoa; phylum Chordata; class Mammalia; order Diprotodontia; family Pseudocheiridae; genus Pseudochirops; species Pseudochirops cupreus. The sequence continues at coordinate 255,707,284 of CM053581.1, forward strand.
AGAAGAGAGGGAAAAAAGCAGCTCAGTCAAATCAACCCACATATACCGTCCAACAGCCCACGCCCAGAGTACACTCAGCTTGGACATTATAGTTACACAACATTCTGCTTTGTTTTGTTTGGATCAAACATTCTATATTCTAAGGTCCCTGCCATCTCTAACATGTTCTTGCGTCCCTTTGAGCCCTAACATTCTATTTTCTGACATTCTATGTCTCAGCTCAAACACTATGTTTTAAGGGTCTTTTCCAGGTCTGGCATTTGATGTTCTAGGTCAGATCTCTTCCAGATTTTTTTTAGGAGACAGTCTAGATCTCTGATTCCATTGGTGAAGGGAATTCTGGATAAGGAAATGCGCTTTACCAATTCAGAGAAGCAGCTGCTCTGTAACTTAGAATCTTAAAGAGTTGCTTAGAGGTCCCAAGAAGCTTACACCTGATTCACACAGCTAGTATATGTCAGAGGCAGAACCCAAACCCAGATCTCTCTGATTCCAAGGCCAAGTTTCTATCCATTATGCACTGCTGCCTATCACACCTCTCTCCCAGACCTTGAAAACTTCTGAGTGATTTCAAATGAAATCAGTCAATGGATAAACCTGAGGTACAAATTCTCTCTCCCTGCCCTCCCAGCCCAGACCTGGGCAGGCTATGTCTGTGCCCTCTCCAGGGACCATAGTTTCTAGAGGGGGGAGTGTCAGTGTGGAGGGGGGCTGAGACTAGAATTTTCAAATGATTGCAAGGAAAAGAGAATTAGACCCTCTTGAATAGGGGTGGTGGTATCTGCTGTAAATATACATCTTCAGATCACAGATTTAGAGCCAGATGAGACCCTAGCTTGTGAGGCTCTAGCCTGGATGTCTTCATTTTGTAGATGAGACCCTAAGGAAGAGCTGACATGCCCACGTTCTCATGGCCAGGTCTCCGGCTCCAAATGCAGAGTCCTTTCCCTTATATCGTATCACCACTGATTTGGGTGAGAGCCCCCAGTGGTTTCCTTCTGATCCCAAGTCCTCCTTCCTCTTACTGCAGGTAGACCTATCAACAGTAGCGGCCCAGGCAGGATCTCTTCTGCACAGCCTGGTGCTCCGGGCCCAGGAGCTTGTCCGGCAGCTGCACTCTCTACAGGTTGACAGGCAGGAATTTGTCTGTTTGAAGTTTCTCATCCTCTTCAGCCTTGGTGAGTGTGCAGCTGGGTGGGAGGGAGGGTGTGGATGGGACCAGAGTACTGGGTGGAGATGGGTGAAGTGGGATAGTGGATTGAGCAATAGGTTATAAGTCAGAAGACTTAGGTTCTCACTGGAGTTCGTTGTGACCATGGATACATTATAAACTTCTCTGGGCCTCAGTTTCCTCCTCTGTAAAATGAGGGGATTGGACTCGATAATCTCTAAGGTCCCTTCCACCTCCGACTAAGATTTCTTCCAGTTTGAACATTCTGATTTTTGTTCAAACATTCTACATCCTGAAATTCCTTCTAATGCTAAGATTCTCTTATCTAAATGTTTTCCAGCTCTAATATTTCATGTTTCTATGATATTGGAGAGCTATTCCCTTCCTCCCTCCCCCCCCCCCATACATAGGGGTCATTGTTCACTGGAAGCCTTAGCCACTCAGTTTCTTCTGGAGGAGTCTGGCAGGCATCTATCACCCACTGTCAATCAACCCTTTACAATGAGGTCGAGTTGCTTACCTTATATCCACAGCAATTTAGCAAGGATAGCAGATGGTCTCAGCATCAGGCCACACTAAAGACATCTCTCTCTCACCTGCTCCACCCTCCACCCTACAAGAGATAGGGGGCTGATCTGATACTTTTAATCATAAGCTTTGGCTGGGGCCCAGTATGGCTCTGCCATATTCCAAAATCCAGCGGGCTAACGTAATTGCAGGGTATCAATGATTCTAGAGGGACTTTGGAGATTTTGCAATGAATGTCATGATTCAAGTTGGGCAGGGACATTCATTCATTCATTCATCCATCCATTCAACAAACGTTTATTAACTGACATTTTGCGGAACCCAACACCCAGGGTTGGGGAAAATGCAAAATCTAGAGATGTGATTCCTGCCCTCATGGAGATTACCATTGAGCACGAGAAAAAGAGACAAACCCAGATACCTCAAGTATACACCACTATACGACAAATACACTGAAGCATTGTAACAGGATGCTATGAAAGGTTAGTGCCAAACTAAGGGTGGGAGCTGAAGCCAAGAAGGCTTCTGGGAGGAGTTGGTGCTGAGTTTGGTTTTCAAAGGCTGGGTAGGAAGTCATCTGGAGAAGAGGGGGACAAAGGACGAAGGGAGAGGAAAGCCACTGGGGCAGGCCCGCATAGACACGTGAAGCATGGGAGTGCTGGGGAGCTGACCTGTCCAGCTTAGCTGGAGGGAAGAGAAGGCTGGGGGCAAGGGCTTGGGAAAATAGATCGTTTTTTCTTAAATTGATAAATTCTGTCTTAACACAGCTGACACACATAGACAGACACACCAACAAACCACAAAGTGAGCTCCCTGTGAAAAGCAAAACAGCACAAAGGGGTGTTTATGACTGATAGTAGCAACTGTCCCCTTTTGTCATTTGCAGTTTGTTTAAAAAAGAGAAGGCTGTGTGCTTTAAATTTTACAAGCCTAGGCGGCAACAACGTCACCCATTGTATTCAGCCGAGTTTTGTTTCCATTTCATATTGTCTTCATTTACATAGTTGGAGTCACATGTGAATGTTTTTCCCCCTCAGCTTTGCTCACTTCCCTTTGTATCACTCCATTCCAATCTTCCCATCTTTCTCTGAATTTTTCATATGTGCCTTTCCCAGCCTCCCATTCTGCCCTTCTTTTTGGGGGACCTGTCCTTTGGCATAGACTAGCAGTGGTTCTCAACCTGTGGGTTATGTTCAATTTGTAACAATGAAAATACATCCTGCATATCAGATATTTATGTTACGATTCATAACAGTAGCAAAATTACAGTTAGGAAGTAGCTTCGAAAATGATTTTATGGTTGGGGGTCACCACAACATGAGGAACTGTATTAAAGGGTCGTGGCATTAGGAAGGTTGAGAACCACTAGCATAGAGGATATTCAGTGAGGAAACTCACTACCAAAACAGGTAAACACCTGCTTAATTTAGAGAATAAAGACAATTGTTTGGGGCAGGTAGATGGTATAGTGCTTAGAGTGTAGGATTTGGAATCTGGAAGACCTGAGTTCAAAGTCAGCCCCAGACACTCACCAGTCAAGTCATCCTGGGCAAATCACATAAACTCTCAGGCTCTGTTTCCCCATCTATTAAATGAGGGTAACAATAGCATCTACCCCACAAGGATCAAATGAGTTTATCTGTAAAGCTCTTTGCAAACTTTAAAGCAGTATATAATGTTGTTTTTTTTTATTATTTTTTATTAGTGCCTAGGGTCGCATCTAGTACATCTTAGATGCAGGGCTCTAACCCAGCTCTTCCCAACCACACAGTTTAGTGATATGCTACCATTTATTACTGCCTTTATCGCATTACATCAACATATCCCAATTCATTCAACCATTCTTCAGTTGTTGAGCATATAGATTATCATCTTTTTGCTGTTCAAAATAATACCGCTATGAATATTTTTGTAAAGACCAGTTTTTTTCTTCCTGTTTGTAACCAGCTTGGGGGGGGGGGTGTATGTGTGTGATTATGAGTACATTTAATTGGGATTGATTAGAAGGGGTATTTACTATGTGAGATTATTTATAATTGAGATTATTGGGTACATTTATAATTGGGGTGATTTGGGGAGTATATAATTGGGGGTGATTTGGATGTATTTATAAGTGGGTGATGATGAGGGGGTGACTGAAGGGGAGTAAAGTGTGTACGTAGGGGGGTAATTGGGTCCGATCTATAATTGTGGGGAAGGGATGTGAATAGATGACCTAGGGAAATAGTGAGTTATATTCTTCCCAAAGATCTGCTTCTTGTTTTGACCTACTCCAAGCTCACCCCAGGTGAGCAGGAGTAAAGGTGCTAAGGGTGGGTGACATGTGAGAAATCATGCTGACTTTGGAGTCATCAGATGATGACATTTCAAACACTAGTTCTGTTGCTACGTGATCTTGGACAAGTCACTTCTTTCCTCAGTATTTTTGTCCATAAAGTGGGGGTAATACTACCTCTGCTAGCTTCTGAATTGGGTTATTATGAGGATCAGGTGAAATAATGTCAATGAAGACCATAAGATCACAGATTTTGATCCAGAAGGGAACTTACAGATCATCCAGTCCATATTTCTCATGTTATAGATAAGGAAGTAGGTCAAGTATTCTGTAAATCATAGCAACAACAATAATGACTTACATTTATATAATATTTATTTTACACAGTGCTATATAAATGTGAGAATGGAGTATAATGAAAAGAACACCACGTTTGTAATTTGAAGACCTGAGTTGGAATCCCCATTAAGCTATTTACTAACTGTTTGCCCTTGGAACCTCAGTTTCCTCATCTACAAAATGGGGGATTTTGACTAGACTCCTTCCTATTCTAAATCATGTAATCCTAAATTATTATTATAATTGGTCCCATGCTTAGAATTTCCCTAAATTCCAGAAATGAACCATATAGTTCCCAATCCGAGTGGAATCTCTAGAGAGGACACAAGGGTAGGGATGGGAGAGAATGACCCCAGGGGAGAGGAAAATGGAAGCGCCTTCTTCACAGATAATCTCCCCCTTCTCCCCTGTCCAGGAAAGAACTATGGGGCATAAGCATCTCAGCTGGAGGAGGTCTTTGGGCCAGTTTGGGGATACAAGTCTGCTCCTCACCCTGGGTGCCTGCCTTCTTGGGCTCCTGGCCCAGGATCTCTGTGTTTCCATGATTAACTCCCTTCTGACCCAGACTAAATATCCCAGAATCTGAGCAGTGGCAAAGAAAGCTCCTTCTTGCCCCATCCCCCCAACTCAAATCCTTTCCATGTCTCACCAATCCTTTTCTCCCTTTCTCTGGGCTTAGAGTTCTGTAACCTGCTTCCATTCCCCCTCTCTCCACCTCAACATTTCTGCCCAGACTGATCTGAAACCATCTGTTGGAGTCCTAGCCTCTTCCTTCCATCCTTCCACATTACCCCATTTCTTACTATTGTAAATAGCTCTCATTCCTATAACACTTTATAATTTATTATTATTATTAATGTAATTGTCACCATTCCTATAGCACCTCAAGGCTAGAAGAAAAATGTTCCCCTCCCCACAAACCCATGAAGTATTTATTCCCATGTTTATTCCCATTTCATGGATGAAGAAACAGAGATTTATAATAGTGAAGTTATATGACTAAGGTTATATGTTCTTGATCGGCTAGTAAATGGATTTAACCACTGGATTTAATTTCCCACCACACTATATATGGATCAACATTAGGGTCTGGCCCAGAGGGGACTTCAGAATTGAATCAGACTGCTTAATTTCCTTAAAAACTCAGGTATCTTTCTACACATCTCCTCTTGTCCATTTTGGGTAACTTTCAAGTCTGATCACTTTTGATTTTTGACCCTAACACACTCCTCCAAGATGGAACCTTAGAATATAGAATTTCAGAGTGGAAAGAGACCTTAGAACATAATAAGTGAAAAAGAGTCTTAGAACAGAGATCTACGAGGTAGTTGGAATATTAACCCACATAATTTTCATAGGATCATATCATTTACAACTTGAATATAAGGAATCATAGGCTAGAAGAGGAAAGACCTTTAGGCCATAGAGAAGGGAAAGATTTAGGATCATAGAACTAAAAAGCTGGAAGGAATCTCAGAGTCCATTTCTCTCCAACCAACTTTAATTTTACAAATGAGAAAAACCTGGGGTAGTTTAAGTGCAAGGTCACAAAGGCAGTAAGCATCAAAGGTTGGATTTGAACCTGGATCCTTTCATTCCAAGAGCCAGGCACCTTTGCTACCTCCTCTCCCTTTCCTGATTATCTATCTATCTATCTATCTATGTCTATCTACACATGTATACATAATCTACACATGTATACACATATACATATGTATATATGTACATATGTATACATATACAGCTATGTATACACACATATATAATCTATATTTCCCATGAAGTTCCCCTTAAGTTGGTGAGAAAGCCAGGACTAGAACCCAGACCTCCTGATTCCTAGTGCCAAACCTTTTTATCATTCCACACTGCCAAACCCGACCTCTCCCTGTTACCCTTTCTCCTACTGATCAGAACTTAGCAAACTTGATGGGGGGTGTGTGTCTTCTGGACCCCTACCCCTTCTCCTCCTCCCCCAGGGAAGCCATATCGGGCAGCTTCTGGGTGAGCAGTTTTGGAGGAGGGTCAGAGGCTGACCTAACTGGGGAGAATGAGCCCATAGCAAGCCGAACACCTCAGGCTGTAATCACCTCTTCCTGCCTCCCCCTCCCCAACACCCCGCAACAGCACAATCGAAGCTTGCCTTCACGCACTGCACAAGGGACAGCCATTTGGTGTCTAAATAGATTTCTCTCCTGAGCAGGTAAAGAGGCTTAATTAAAATTAGGACCCCTCTTCTCAAAATAGCAATATTTATGGAGACGGCCCAGGGTAGCTTTGTTCTACAGAAGGGCTTAATAGAAGCTTAATGGATTGACCTAACATTCGATTTCATGACTCACATTCAGGGAGCTCGGCGGCAGCAGGCGGGGACCGGGCGGCTTTCAGAGCGCACATTCCCTTAAGCGTTTGCAATTTATCAACAGCTTCTCGCCAACAAAAGGCGTCTTGAATAGCAGGCCCACTTGAGGGTACACACATCATCCCAGAGGCTGGAGATGTGTGAGGGGGGCCATTGTGCCCGACAGCCTTTGCAACTGTTTCCCTGTCTCCCAATGGAGTGAGTCAATGTTATTTGGACAACATTCTTTATTCCTCGGAGGAATGAAAGGATTATTCAAATATTCAATTAAACAGTAAAAAAAAAAAAAAGGTTTTTTTTTTCCCTTTCCCCTGAGAACCTCAAGCGAGTTCATCCAGCAGAACTGCCTATTGTCAGCGGCTGCTTGAAGGGGGGGCCTGGGTTTGACATCTATCAATATAAGTTCTTTCTCTGCTGCTGACACCCACTGTCACCCTACACAGATAAAGAGCGGTCCCCAAATGCAGGAGGGGATTGTGGCAGATGCTCAGCTCCCCCACCATCCTAGACATGGAGGGGAAGATGAAGGGAGAGAGAAAAAGAAGAGATCAATTGGAAGGAGAGGGGGGCGTAATTCTGATCTTTTGACCCCTTTGAACCTAAAAAGCAGGGCTTTCCCCTACCCAGGTTTTGGGGTGGGGCTTAAGGTGACATTTCTAGGAAAGTGGGGCAAGTGGAAGAGGGTTGTATTCAACAGCCAGGAGACCAGGGTGGAGCATCTCAGTTTATTACTAATAAGGCATGGCCATAGACAAGTCACTTTCCTGCTTCATGACTCAGTTTCCTCATTTGTAAATGTGAGTTTTGGACTTCATGGCCTTTAAGGTTCCTTCCAGCTTTAAATCTATGATCCTACTGTTACATTAATCTACATCTCTGGGCCTCAATTTCTCCCACTATAAAATGAAGATAATGCACTCCCTACCTTAAAGGGTTATGAGGAAGGCATTATGGAAGCGGGGATTGTTATTAATATGGCCTTACCAGGCAAAGGGGTGAGTGGTGCTCACCTCTTGCCTCTGTTGGCAGACCATTTGATCTATGGGTCTGTGCACCAAAAAGCATGGTCTAAGGATGCTATTTCTCTGAGAATAAAGAAGAGTTGGAGTGGGGTGGGGATGTGCTCTATATCTTTTAAGTATCCCAAGGGCTGACCTGTGGAAGAAGGGGTAGATTTGTTCTCTTGACTCCCAGAGGGAGCAGAACTAAGACCACTGGGTAGAAGTTATACAAGTCAGTGGTTCAGGCTGAGGCTACGCAATGACCCTTGGTAGGGAATGTTGAGAAGAGGATTCTTGCTTCAAGCAAGGATTGGGCTAGACAGCCTCTGGGATCCTCTGTGGCACAAATATTTTCTGTTCTAATATTGTATTCTATCTCTGGTGTTCTACATTCTATTTTCTAACATTCTTTGGTTTAAGTTCCCTTCCAGCTCAGACAGTGTTGTTTTTTCTCTCACAGTCTATGTTCTTTTTATTATTACTATGTTGACTTCCGTCGGCACGTATACATATTATATAAATAAGAACAAAAAATTAGGAAAACAAAAGCAAATAGACCAGTGGTTCTCAACCTTTCTAATGCCACAACTCTTTAATTCTTGTATGTGGGCGTATCTGCATGTGGGCGGACCCGCCTGGAAACGAATAGAGGAGTGGTGTCTCGGTTCCTAAGACCCTCGGAAATGTGTTTTCCCATGGTCTTAGGCGACCCCTGTGAAAGGGTCGTTAGACCCCCCCAAAGGGGTCGTGACTCACAGGTTAAGAACCGCTGAAATAGACTATCACGTAACAAGAGTGATTGTAAATGATTGCACATGTAAGTATAAACTATACACTTTGTTTTTAAAACAGATTTTCTTAAAGCCAAAATAATTTTAACAAGGTAGTAACAAAATTGCCCTGTTTGTTTCCATGACCTTTCTGATTCCCATGAATTTATCTGGCTTTTGTCACTGTTATTTTTGTCTTGACTTATATGGAGTCATTCTGTGTTCTTCCAGCTTTAACACTGCATTTTCTAATACTCTGTCCAGTTGTAATATTCTATAATTTTATATTCGAAGGTCACTTCCAGCTTCAATATTCTATGTTCTCAGGTTCCTTTCAGCTCATTAGCTTGCTATGTCCTAAGATTACTTCAGGCTCTGATGATAAAAGATTCTGACTTGATGTTCCATTTGAGGGATTCAGGAGTAAGGTTGAGGTGGCCATAGAATCTCTGCCTGGCCTCCTTTAAAAACTGTGACCATGGATAAAGGAGCCCTCTGTGGAAAGGCTTGGCCTGGCTCCTTTCCCCTGCCCCCTACCCAGCAGGGTGTTTGTTACCTGTCCACCTTAGTTTCAGTGGTCCCAAGTAGTCCCCACTTGTGCCCTCATCTAACTGGGCGGATAGTCTTGGAGGCAAAATAGGGAAGGATTTCTTGCAGACCTTGATGACCCTAGGGAAATGGACACTCAGGGCTGAATACTCTACTAACACATATCTCCTTGACCTTCTGTATGTGATATTGGTCAGGGGAAGGAGAAGGTAAATGAGACTATCATAACATAGTAGAAAGAGCATTGATTTATATGAATGGAATGGAATACTATTGTGCTATAAGAAATGGGAAGGAGATGGACTTCATAATTACCCGGAGAGGCTTATACGGACTGATGCTAAGTGAGAAGAGCAGAACCAGGCAAAACCTGTACACAATCACAGACACATCGTACATATGATGACCAACCTTGATAAACTGGACTTTCCTCAACAAGGCACAGCTAAAGACAACTCTACAAGCTTCAGGATGGAAGGAGATACCTAAACTCGGAGAAAGATATAGAAAGACTATAGTTTAAATGGAGACTGAAGCAAAACCTGCTATCGTTCTCTTTCATGTCTGGTTTTGCTTTTTTTTTTTTCTTTTCCCAGTGATCACTCATTGGTTACAGCCCTTCTATATGACCAAACTATTGTACAATGTGAAAGTATTTGCAGATCCTGTACATGATTGCACACCACCATGGGGGGGGGGG